>JBCFYV010000024.1:5927415-5947561 GCA_039000515.1 Timema cristinae
GTTTTTTTTAAATAAATTTTGTACATAGGACAAGAAACACAAAGATTAAACATAGAAAACACTAGCCCCGAAGGGCTCTTGAAATCCAACACTACGTAGAACAAATTACATAAAAACATTAATGATAAATATGGTGCTCTGGCGGGCTGATAAATTACATTGCTTTAGGAAAGGGGCAGGAAAATATTATAAAAACCAACCACATCGCACATAAAGGGGCGACAGGGGCTTTGAAAATATACATAGTACTTCGGTGGTGGGAGGGGGGAGAAACCATGGATAATTAAAAACAAGAAATAGAATATCAAAAGAGGAAAATAATTTGTGAACAACCTGGTCAAGAGAGTCGCCGGGGTCAGTTGGAATACATAAAAGTACACCCCCAGGGCTATAATGATATTTTCTGTTTGTACGTCACCTTTATAAAACAACGGCCCAGAGCTTTCACTACATGCTGGAATAATATCGCAAAGTTTGATTTGTTGGTGTCAAAGGTGTTTCAGGAAACTTTCAATATACATTAATATTACCACTCCCTTTAAAGCTTCAACGTGATCACGGTTCACGGGTTGGATTTTCGGCGTGGTTTGGTTCTCGTACCACACCTTTTTAAAAAATTTGGCTTCTTTCCGGCTCTTTGCCACTCATGCGTCTATTAGGGCAGTCGCGGATAAAATGTGTAGTCGCGAAACAATTAAAGAATTTTCGCGTGCTTGATGAGGGGTTGTTCCCTCTTTCGCTAACTCAGTTGGCTTTTGAGTGAGGGGATGACGTTTTCCTCCAGCCAGGCCCTTAGAGAAAAGGGCCCAATTCCTAGGCCTGGTGGCTTTCCTGGTAAGAATAAACGCAAAAAACTGTGGTCCAACTTTGAGACCCACTTCACCCTTATTAAACTTTACTCATTTCCCTACTTCACTCCTTCAGTGCTGCCCAGGCTTTCTTTAACAGCTGGTAGTGTAGCTGTTGAGGATCTAACAAAACCTTCGGGTTGAGTACTATACATAAATACAAGTGGTGGCTTGTCATAAAGAGCACAGGGCACGTACCCTCATACCAAAAAGCACATCATACATCCAACCGATTATAAGTTATAATATAAAATAAGTTATTAAACAATGGAAATATTAATATCAAAATAACTTTTTCTTGTTTTTATTAAAATTATGACATTTAAAATTGCGGAGAGAAAACTTTCAAACAAAACTCTTGCTGATCAGAGCATCATTGAATCTGCCCAAGATAATGGCACCATTGGACAAGTAGCGGGGAGGCTTTGATAAATAATGTGCGCAAACCTAACCCGGGCACATGCTGGCGTGTTCCCTTCTATATGTTCAATTTTTTTCGAATGAATTAAGTTACTTCTTTATTAATGTTTATTTCACAAAATTTCATAAGTGTGATTTTATATGAAAGTTTTGAACTTTTGGATATTATTTGCAATACATTATATCAACAAGTGAATTTTGAAAGATGTTTGTCTACTCTAAAATGGATTAAGACTTTCTTAAGAAATACAATTATGAAAATTAAGACTAATGCTTTAGCAGTTCTTTCGGTCGAAAATAAATGCATTACTTCATATTACAAAATATAAATAGCAGGTAAGTTTATATTCTTATAGTTTTTTTATATTTCAAGTTTTGTGCTCTCCCAAGAAAACAAATCACAAGCTTCACTGATAAATACATACATAAGTGCATGCTTTACTTGCGCTGCATAAAATAATACACTTTGTTTAATATTAATTCTAAAGTAATCTAGAACTTGTTAATTTGAGTTCATTGTGTTCGTACGCCTCAAAGTTAGACACTACATGGATCATCGTTCATCACAGATCATTAGTGTTGCCAACTGAACACTCCACAAGCCTATTCCTAACCTAACCTAGATTTTGTTGTCATTTTGAAGATCAAGCTATAAAATGAAATGATATGATTTAGTATAGGCTTACACATTTTCTAGTATTTATTTTGTTTTAGACAAAGATTCTACACTTTAACATTATATGGTTGTAGCATTAGGCTACAAGAATAGAAGAAATATGTATTACTTACCCCATTTCCCCACCACCAGAGTCGGTTCACCACACGTCGGGAGAATACAATAACACGACTATGCATACCCGAGACAAAGTTTAGACTGATCACCACGGCAAGTTTCAAGACACACCACTAGAGTTGTATGTGTTGTGAATTGTGGCAAAGAACTCGAGTTGCAAAGATATGATACTTGTTGATGTTCTCGAACAGTCCCGTAGCTCTGAGAATAGTGTATAAGCAGAATGCGTATTTTCTCCCGAGTGTTCCATATGTTTTCCCCACCCAATATACCGTTATCCAATGGGCTCTGGGTTGTTTTGCATATTTAGTGCCAACAGGGCAACTTGTTGGCACTCTTGGACTTGGTTATTATTTGAGGAAGGAAAATCTACGCCTTAGTATATACAAAAATGTATGATCAAATTTCTCTTTGGCTTCATATATTTTTCTTTTGGTTAAATATGTTTTTATTTAACTTTTCAAATTATCTTTCGGCTATCACTTAAATATTTTACATAAAAGAGATCAGTTGGGTAATCCATTAAATTACATCTAATTTAATGGAGTTGAACTTATCGATTGTTAAGAGGATATCGATATGGTAATTATTATTGATGAGGATCGATTTATTATTTGGATAACTATCGATACCTTAACTTTACTAAATAAAGTCCGTATTTAAATTTTGTCAAAGACAAAATAAGTTCCACGTTTTTTTTTTTTAATTCTTTGCAAACAAAAGAAACTTACGATGAGGGATAAACTTTGCATTATGCTCGGAAAGTTTTTCTTTTTATAATAATGTCACAAAGGTTAACTTATAATTATTATTTGTGTTGTAAATGTTCTATGGAGTATCTTATGATTAGGAATTGTTTAAACGTTAATTGTTTTAACGGGAGGTAGGTAATTAAATAAGAGAGTACTAAGAATATTTATACGGTCATTCAATAAATTGTAGGAGATGTTATTTTGATAGTTGACCTTTTGAGAATAAACGTAATCATGTTTGTTGTTCCGTAGGAAAGTTCTGGATTGATGTTATTGTTATTAGCAAATGTTATTATTGAGCTGAAACCTTATTTGACTATAATGTTGTTCTCTACTTCTGTCGTTTAAAATAAATAAATAATAAATAATTAATATACTTTCTAACATCTTTCGAAGCTGTCAGAAGAATATAAACTAACTTCTCTATTGAACGCTTCATGTTAATTACAAATGTTATGTCAATTTAAATTCTGTATTTAATAATTATCAACATAAGCCACTTCAAGCTTTCCTTAATGTTATGACTTACCATTACCCTTAGGTCCTTTTATATTTATGTGTGCTATCTCTTTTATTTTTATTTTGGAATATATATACATTTCTATTTATGAGTTCTATGAGGATGACCGTCTATAAATTTACTCCCGCAACTGGTGTGAGTTGTGTGATCTGAGTTTTTGAATGTTTGATCTCATATATTCAAAAGTGAGTTCCAACAGCTAAGTCCTATTGCTCCCCCCCTTTTTTTTACTCCTTTTTGTATATTGTTTTTTGGGCTTCCTATTTATATCTTATTTTTGTTAAGGAGGGTTCATGGTGTTAAACCAAACACACTCACAGATACTTGCAATTTTATATTTTATTTTTGAATTTCCTTTTTGAATTTCAGTTAATTCGGTTACATAACGTGCTTTAAATAAACTTTATCCCTTGGACAATGAGAATACTATCCAGTATTAACCTTTTGTAAACCATATTTTATTATTATTTTGTCCAAATCTTTTGCGAAAGTTTACGTTTACTATTGTGTCTCATCTAAGAGTTTCACATTATTACCACATCGGCATCTAATGCGTTTTCAGTCTTGCACCAACGCATATATTAGACGGTGCCTATGTATGGAGATCACTAGCTTGCTTAAGCCCGAAAGCCACCTGATCTATGATTTTAGTTTATATTTATCTTTGACTCTGGATATTTTAAAAACCTGTTCCATGACTATGTAGGGTTGTTGTAGATACCTAGTAGTACCTACAGGACCAAGTGTGCTCGTGCCGCAATTTAAATACAGAAACCGTGGCACCTTAAAATTGACGATTTTAGACTAGTTGCATGTCTGATATAAGTTCAAAGCCACTGACGGATAAAAATTATTAGTTTATTGGGGCAATTCCAAATATAGAAATTGTGGCACTTAAATTTTGGGGATTTTAGAGAACTATTTGTATGTATAATGGAGTTTGAATATTGTATTTTCTTAAAGTTCCCGAAAGAACTACATTTTCGTACCGCAGACTGTGGCACTTTAAACTTGGCGATTTTAAAGGACTATTTGCACGTCTGATATAAGTTCAAAGCCAATGAGGGATAAAACACTGTTATTTAATTAGGGCAATTTCAAATATAGAAACTGTGGCTCCTTAACTTGGTGATTTTAGAGAACTATTTGCATGTCGAATGCAAGTTTAAATATTTTATTTTTTAAAATGCCGAAATAACCCCATTTTTGTACCGCAGATTAAAACAATTGTCTCAATTACGATAATTTACATTAAAAATGCTTATTAAATATATATTAATAAATCATTTACCTTTAAAATCTTTTATCGGGTTTAAAAAAATTTTTTGTTGAATTTTTTTTTTTTCTGTTGCGGTATCTTATGATATGTTAAAACCCCAAAAATTGCTTTCATGCGTACCTATGATTATTTTTGGGAAACTATATTATATTGTTATTTTTTAAAATTAAATTTTTCCAATGTTGGATAAAAAGGGTTTTTTAATTTTATGGATATGGAGTTTTTTTCACCCTGAAAATTTTATCTAAAAAATTTATTTTTTTAAAAATTTATTTATTATTTGAACAGTTTTGGTTTTTAAAAGAACCTTTTGCTAAAAGTGAATTTAAAGCTAAGCTTAAATTTTTTGGGGGTAGTATTAAAAGAGGGAAAATTTATTTTTCCCCTTACGAATTACCCATTTCCCTTTTTTTATTAAAAAATATTAAAATTTTCTTATGAAACTTTAAATAATCTTCTTGTTTCTCTAAAAAATATTTTTTTAAACCACGGGGAATGGGGTTTTTAGTATTCAAAAAAAAAAAAAGGATTTTTTAAAAATGGATCTGATAACATTTCCCTTCCCATATTTAAGTTATTTTTTCATTTTTTGGGGGTTTTTTACGTTTCCTTTCTAAACCAAAATTGATTATATCACCCACACCCATATAGATTATTTAAATTAAATTATAAAACGGGACAAACACCCAAACCCCCTCGTGGACCAAACAGTTTAAAAAATTTTACCAATGCTAGATTGATCCTTGAAAATTAAAAATCCCAAATATCAAGACGTATAAGTAAATATTTTTAAAAATTTGATGGTGGTCACCCCAGATATTGAAAAGTAACACTAAAAAATTAAAAATTAAGATTTAAAAATGTTTTTAAAAATTAGGAAAATTCTGGGTTATAAATACATGTTCGATAAAAAAAGTTAATAGTTACCGTTAACGAAAAGAAAATTTATTTTACCAATACATGAAACAACTTTTAAAAAAAACTTTTCCCAAACATAATCAAACCCGTGAAAAACCTGATCCAAATTGTCCTCTTTCTTAAATTTACGGGTTTTTTTTTTTTTTTCAATTTATGAATGTTTGGGTTTTAAAATTATTCCTATTGGGAAAAAAATTTTAAAATTATTTCCTAGAGTTTTTTCCCTCGAAAATATTTGTTTGCTTTTTTCCCAATCTTTTGATAAAAAAATTGTCTTCTTATTAGTTTTAAAATTTAGGACTTCAGCTTTAAATAGCAAGGTTTGCTACGGGGGGGGTTTTTTGGGCTTTTTCAACATATTATTGTTCCCGAGCCCTTTGGGGTGCAAAAGTTTCCCTGTATCTTGATCAACCCCCTTTTTTTTCCAAGGGGGAAATTTTTTTAGACCCCGTTTATACCTTTTGGGGGGTACCCCTTTATGCTTTATGTACCAATTACACAGATGGATTTATTTTTTGGGGAATTTTTATATTTACGGGAAAGTACACTTTTTTTGTGGGGAGGGAGTGGGGAAAAACCTTTTTTAAAAAACCCACCCTCAGTAGGCGCCTACACCGCCCCTGAGTCTGTACGGAGGTAGTGTTAGAAACAAAACCCCTTGAAGCGGGCCCACAAGGATTTGATGGATGTGCCGCTAAAAAAGATCTTAGCCCTTTCCACTTTCTTTTTTGGGGTTTGGTTTCCCTTAGAGTTTTTTTTCCGCCCAAGGTGTAAAATTTCCCCCAATGCTCTGGACCCGGCACGCAATTGCTCCACCCAAGGCCCCAATTATTTTAATTCCCTTTTTTTTTATATTATTTTTTAAAAATTCAGACTTGGGGGAAACATGTTAAAATTTATCTCAAACATTTTATTTTAAACTAAAAAATTTTTGTACTTTTGAAAGGGAAAAATTTAACCAATTTCTTTTGTCTTCTTTTTAAAAGGGTTTTGAAAATTAATTTTTTTAATTTACTGTTCTCTCACATGTTCTACAGATCTAGGTCAAACCTTTTTTTCATTTTTTTTTTTCGGTTTTTTGGGAAAATAATCTTTATTGGTTATTGTCTTTTACATTTGAATATCTAAAAAATTTCCCAAATTTAAAAAAGGGAAAAAAAATTTTTTTTAAAAGTCCAAAAAAAGAACATTCTGAAAGATAAAAAAAAAGTTTGCGGGAATATTTAAATTTAAAAGGGCCCCATTTTATTTTCTTTTTAAGACAAAACTTTCACTGAAATTGGGTCACGTTGACCCCAGTTTCTACAAACTTTTGGGCCAAAAGGGGTTCACATTCTTTTGGTCTGAAATTTCCCATTTCCCTTTTCTTTTAATGTTGTTAAATTTAAAAAGTGGTAGGCCCTATTTTTTTAAAAACGAATAAAACCTAAAAAAAAGTGATATTTTTCAGTAGTAAATCAGATATTAATTTTAAACTTTAAAACTTTAAAAAAATTTAAAAATTTCACATTTGCACAAATTTTTAAAGTATCAAACTTTATTAAATTTAATAATTATATCCAAAAAATTTTAAACATAATTTTTTAAATAAGTAGAAGGTTCCAAAATACTTTTTTTACAATTTCAAATTTTTTGAAACAGAATGCCCGAAAGAAAAATGTGAAACAGAACTTTTTAAAAAGAATTAAAGGAAAACAATTGAACTTTTGAAAAAAAAAGAAATAAACTAGATAAAGAAATAAAAAATTTTGGCAAATTTTTTGAGTTTAATGTCAAATTCGAAATGCGGGATGGTTCGGTTCCCCTGTTTAATGGGTAAAAGATGAAAATAAAATTGGTGTTGGGAAAAGTCTCCCCAAAGTAAAAAAAATGTGACTTTTCAGAGAATTGCCAAAAGTTTGATCTTTTGTGTGAGGAGAATAAATATATGTGATGGGGGATTTTATCATGTTGAAGTTTTAAAAGTAATTTAAATTTGGAAAAAATTTGGTTACAGTATCAAAGTATTGATTTTTTTTATTTTTTACCTCAAAGTCCTGGGGTAGATTTTTTTTAATTAAATTTTAAGTTTAAAATTTTCAAAACAAATGGGGTTCCCAATATTTTTTTTGTGTAACAAAAAAAATTGTAGAGTTATTTTTTAAATTTATTTTAAAAAATTTCCAAATTTGTTGATTATACATTTTTATAAAACTTTGATTTTAATTTTTTTGTTTTCATTTAAATTCGCTTTAGTAAAAACATCCCTTTTGGGAACCCTTAATTTATCCAAGAATTATTGGCTATCTCAGGGGTGAACCCAAAAAGGAGGGGTGCTCAGACCCTTGCCCCCCCCCTTTTTTTTTTTTTTTTGTTAGTTTTTAAAAATTAAAATTAAAAAAATTAAACCCAAATTAAATCTATTTTATGTCCTACTATTTTGTAATTTTCCCAAATTAACCTACCCCAGTTTTTCTTTCTTTTGTAAATATTGAATTATATTTTTAAAAAAAAATTTTAAAACTAATAAAAATTTAAAACCAAAAGACATAAAAAAAACAAAAAATTTTTTGTTTTTTTTTTAAAAAAAAATTCTATGTTTTTTTGAGGGATTTCTTCCTTAAAAACATTTTGAGGAAGAAACCTTCTTGGTAGGCCCTGTAAAAAAGCCCCCCAATAAAAACCCGGATTCGCCCTGTTAATCGGGTGTTATTATTTTTTAAAAAAAAAATTGAATTTATCAAAATTTGTTGTCTTATTTGAGCATTTTTTTTAGTTAGGAACTTTCAAAATAAACCCCTTTTATCCCCAATTTAAACCTTTTTAAACAATTATTTTTTCTTGGTCTTGTTCCCTAATGATTAGCCCATTTCCAATTATTGCATGTACTTTTGCGTTTAACTTAGTCTTGCCCTTGAAAAGGTTCTGGGGTTTTTTAAACAATTATCCTGATACCCCGCAAATGACAGTTTTTCCAAATCTTAAAATATGTTTTTGGAAATCCCCTTTTTTCCTATTTTTAACCCATAGCTGCCCGTAAACGTTTGCATCCCCAAAAATTGAGAGAAAGGAAAGGGATGTTTTTTGGACCAATTGAATTTGCCGGAAGTTTTAGAGCTTCCCACCTAGCCCATCACCCGATGTCTCTCCCTTGTTCTTGAATATCTTGTCATTAAAAAGGGGAGGAGCTAGGGTTTCCCTTTTCATGTTACTTTTTCCCCCAGGTCAATTTTTTTGCTTAAAATGATTTGCCCCCCCCATCCCAAAACGGTTTCTTGTTTGCCCTTCCCCTGGAGAAGAAACCCTTAAATTGTTTGCTGCTTTTCTTCTGTGAAACCCTTTACCAAAAACCAATATTTTTATTGGTTAGATTTATCTTTTTTTAGTTTGAATATAGGGGACTTGTTATTTTTCACCAGCCCCTTGTTTGGGTTTTCAGAAAAAAACTGTATAATATTTTTGAAAATTTTTAAAAATTTAATTGAAAATATTTCTAAAAAATTCCTTGTTGGGTATTTGTTTAAAATATGCGGGGTTGGGCCCTTAGGAAACGCTTGTTTTTTGTAATGTTTTTTAAAGTGCTTTTAGTGGATCAAGAAAATAATTGTACGTTTTTTGGTTTTCATTTCATGCATTAAAAGTTATTTATTTAAAAAACACAGTGCCTTTTCACACGGGACTTTGTTTGGATTCTAGTAAGTCCCTTAGGTTGTAGGTTTTTAATAGTTTTTTGTTTTAAAAACGAGCGTTTCATAAAATGGGTTTAATCCCGGGAAAGGGGTTTCGAGTGTCAGTTCCCAATCGTTGATCATGCCCTTTTGGGGCTCTCCCACTCTTTTGTTTTTGTTGTTTAAGTGCATTTGATCTTTTTAGTCGCTTTTTTTTTGGGGAAAACCAAACCCCAAATTTCTCACCCAAAATTATTTGTTTTGATTTGCTGGCCCCTTAAGTGTGTGTTTTTCCTTGTTTAAGGAATTTTTTTTTTGGGTATTTCACTGGTTAAAGTCTTTGCGGGGTTCCATTACTACTATCGGGTTCTCCTAAAAGGATTAAAAACCCTTAGACAAAATTTTTGCTTTCGTTTAAATTTAAATTTGATAATTTAAAGATAAAAAAAAAATTTCCCCTTTTTATTTATTTTTGCACAATACATTTTTTTTTAAGGGGAAAAATCCCCAATGGGTATAAAAATGTTTAGGAAAGGTGTAAATTTGTTTATGAAACTGTAATGTTTAACCCTTGAAATTTTACTTGGGATTTTGTAAAAAAAACTTGGATCAAGTTTCAGGGGTTTTCAAGGGCCCTGTCCCAACAAAAAGTTTCCTAATTTTATAAAATAAAAATAAATTCACTTATATTTGTTTTTGGGTTTTTTTTAATGTTTTTAAAAGTTGTTTTATTAAAACCTTATAAGCCAAACTTTTTTCCTATAACTTTTTAAAATTTTCCCCTTGCTTCCTTCCTGAAAACTTTTTTCTATTTGTATAGGAAATATTTAAAAACCCCAAAGTTGTGGGGGTTTTGTAGAAGAAAATTGATAACCCAAAATTTAAAACAAAAATTTTAGGGAAACGGGTTTTTTTTGGTTGTTCGGGGGGGTGTAAAAAATTTGGGTGGGTTGGTGCCCTTTTCCCCCAAGCATTTTAAACCTAATAGGGTTCCCACAATATTAAATCCTTTTACATGTTAAAACCAATTTTTTTTTGCTTTTTTAAAAATATTGGGGGTGTACAAAATTTAAAAAAAGGATTTTTTTTTGGGGGTTTTATAAAATTTATCTTTTTATCAAAAAGGGGGGGGCCCATTTTAAAACTTAGGTAAAATTTGGTTTTAAAAATCTCTCTAAGTTTGAAGTAGGAAATTTAATTTTATTCGGTCATTTAGATTGATTTTTAAATTGGGAAAGTTATAAGGAAGGGGTTCCCAAAAAATTTTTTCTTTGAGCGCATTCCGAATGAAAATTTGCTTGGCCACCCCGGGGTTTTTTTTTTTGATAAAAAAAAATTTTAAAAAAAAAAAATTAAAATTCTTCTTTTACTTTATTTTTTAAAAATATAACAAAAACTATTTAAAATATTTTTCATGTTTCATCCAGAAAGTATAAAAAATGCATTTTAATTTTAAAAACATGATTCTTTTACAAAAAAAAAATTTTCATTGAGAGTTATGGTTGTTTTGGTCATGTAACTCATTTAAAATTGGGGCCTAATTCTACCCAAAAAAAAACTCTCTTCCTCTTTAAACACAAAAAGCCTTTCTCTTTTTGGTTTTGATATTTATAAAAGCAAAAATTCCCTTTTTCCCAAAATTATGTTGGGGGAAGAATGGGGAAAAATGGATAAAAATTTTTGAAGAGATGCGTGGATCCCTTTTCGGGTTGTTACCCAAAAATAGTTAAAGTGGATATTGTGTTTTTTAAATTTTTAAAGGTGCGATCACTCAAAATCAGGCCATTTCCCCTTCTTTATCTAATGTCAGTTTTGAGCTGTAAAAATTCGCAAAGGGATCTCTAACCCCCCTTTAAATATTCTGTAGACAATGTGGTAAAAAAGTGATTAAACTTTTTCTACCGTGTTTCAAAATGATCCTAATGAGGCTGTACAAATTTTAATTTCTTTATTTTTTAAAAATTTTTACTTGTGTTAAAAATTTTTAAGGTTTTGTTTTCATCGCTTTCTGAGTCAGGATGAAACAATTTTTTAATGCAGTTAAATTTTTTTGTAGTGTGAGGATATTCAAAACATCCTTGGGATAATGGTGTTGGACATTCAACTGGAAAAGATGTAGCTTGACCCATTTATTCTCAACCGATAAGGGATAATAGGTTACCTTTTGGTTATTCTTGTTCTTAAGTTTTTAAAAAAAAAAATTTAAAAAAATTTTTGGGGAGACAGCCAGTGAAATTCACGTGCAGGAATATGATTTTTTGTTTTTGCCCCCAAAATCTTTCAAAATTTGAGCAAATTAAAGCAATTTTTAATGGTTTTACTTTGATGAAGTTGCAATAAGCACTTTGATCTGAACCCAAATTTTTAAAACAAATTTCAGGGTTTTTGGGTGGGTAGTGCCCCTTGTTTCGAAAAAAAGTGAGTTGTTATTAATGTGGATTTTTCTCTTTGACGAGTTACCGGGGTTTTACATTCCCAACATAGAAAAAGGGGGCCATTGTACGATTTTAAAAGAAGACCCCCCATGCAATCTCAACTTTTTCCAAAAAATCAGAAAGGTTTGGAAAATATCTTGTCCCCTGGTTTTTTATCGAGTTCCCTTTCAACATAAAAAAAGTGTGATTGAAATTTTTTAAAAATTTTTGGAAAAAAATCGATTTTAAAAGGGATAATGTTTGTTGATTCATCAAATTGAATGGAAAATTTTTAAAATTTTAAAAAATTTGGGAAAAAACGTTTCAATATTAGTGCAATCAACCCAAACTTCTACAAAAATTTTTTTATAGACAAAGAATTTTCATATTCTTTTGCTCCGCTCTTTACCAAAAAAAAGTTTTAATCAAGCAACTTGCTGGAAGAAATTTAAATTTTTTTAGTATTGAAAGTGATTTTATTGTTGAGCAAAACAAATTTAGTCCTTGGAAAAATTTCAATTGCATTTTTTTTATACTTACATTCATTTTTCAAAAGATGAAAATTTGGGAAATTTTTGTTGTTTGAAAAAACTTTCAATTTTTTAGGGATTCTTGGGTTTTTTAATTTTTCTGTTTTGCCAAAGATGTTTTTGCTTGGGACTATATTGGGAAAGGGGAGCTTTCGCCACATTTTTTAAAAATAGAGGGGTAAGTTTTAATTTCCAAAATTCATGTGAAAAAAGACTTAAATTTGCCCATCCCTATATTGTCGACAAAATTTCTTTTTTGGGGGTTTTTTCTTTGGGCCCGTTCTGGTGTTTAAAAATTTTAGAGGGGTTTTTTCAGACACCGTTCAATCTGTTGGTAAATGCTTTGAAAATGGCGATTTGGATCCCAGTGGATTGATTTGTCTTTAAACCTTATCAAAGCTTTGTTTTTCTTTGGATAAAAATCTATTTTATGATTGCAAACAACAACATAAGTTTTTTTTTCTTAAAATTAAATATGTTTTTTACCAAAAAAAAATCAAAAAAAAAACACCATAATATTTAGCACCCAAATTTGCACAAAAGGGTAGTATGATGCCAAAATTTTAAAAAAGGGGGTTTGGGGGAACCATATTTAAATCGGGATAATTTATAATTTGCTTTAAAATATTTTTAATACTATTAAAAATTTTTTTTTTATAAGAGATTTTTAAAATTTAAAAAATTTGTAAAAATTTTGGGGTGATTTTTTGGGTTTCTATACTTTTTGTTGATTGATTGAAAGGAAATTTATTAAAATTTAATGCAAAATTAAGGATTCCCTTTTTTTTATAAAAAAAAAGGGTTTAAATTGGGAAAACTATTTTGATAAAATATTCTGTTTCAAAAAACTACCTTTTGAAGAGGTTTAGGATGGAAGAGGGAAAATTTTTTTGGGGAGGTGTGTTGGGGTGTCTTTCCCCAATGCCCAAAAGAATTCCCTTTTTTTTACTAATTAAAGATATGTTAGAAAGGCCCCAGTTTTTTTAAAAATACATAATTAATAAACATAAAAAAATTTAACCCAAAACAAAAACTTTAAAATCACTGGACCAACATTGCGAGAAGATGTGTTGGTCTTTCATGGATTAATTTTTACAAGGGGAGGGGAAGAGAGAGGTATAGAATGTCAAAGGAATTTTGCCCGTTGTGAGAGGGGGCTTTAAAAACAGGGGAGAAGGAAAGGGGGGAAAAAGTTAAAGGTAATGCCAAAAAGTAAGTTTTGTGTGACTTCAACAAAAAATAGATTTTTCGAAAACACATATTTTCAATTTTTTTTTCCAAAGTAACAAAATGGAAATTAAAAAAACCTTAATTTTGGGTTTTTGATATATGAATTTTTTTTTTAAATTTTTTTTTAAACCCGGGTTGTTTTGAGTGTTCCGGGGCCCCCACCAGCATTTCTCGGGGCCACACCAGCCCCTAAATTTTCGCGCCCAAATTTGGGGAAAACCCCTGTAAGGTATTTGCGCCTTTTACAATTCAAAATGAATGGAAAAATTTTTGTGGGGGTTTTTTAATTTTTATGATAAAATCATAAAAATTGGAATTTCCAAAAATTGGGTTGGGGTTACAAACCCTTTTATTTTTAAGTGCTTTCCCCTTTCCCCAAAAAGGGTCAGGTAGGAAAAAAGTTTTTTCGTTTTGGGACATGTAGGAAAACCCCTTATTATCATATTACCCCCTAATTTTTTTTCCATGTCATAGAAATTGCAATGGAAGGAGGGGCAATAGTTTGTGTTTGGGGGGCTAAATAAACACTTTAAATTTTTTATTAGGGTTTTATATAAAAAACTTGTTTTTGGGTTTATTGGTAGCTTAACCCTTTCCCCAATTTCTTTGGGCTTTTCCTAAAATTTCAAACTTAAATGGAAGTAAATTTTTTCTATATAGGTTAAAAAACTAGGCCCCAATCCCCAAAATAAAAGCCCAATTCTTGAAATTTCCCCCAAATTGTTTTTTTCTGTAAAAAACATTTAAACCCCACTTGGCTGCCAAACACCGATCAATAGTTTTTTTTAAGGTGTTGCATATGAATTGTAAAAATGCACATAGGATAGGTTCATGAGGCTTTAAGGAAAATAAAATTGGGTTTTGTTGAAAGGTTATTGTTTAAAAGGGTTTATGTTTGCTTTTTTTACAAGATAAAAAATTTTCAGAAAATTTTTTCTTCATTTATAATTTTTTTGTGTGTGTTATCGGATATTGGGGCAAATATTGTCAAATGTTATTGTTTGAACTCTTTAAGTTGAAATTATAGTTTAAAACCAAAGTATTTTAAAAAAGTTAGGTTTGCATTTGCATACCTTGGTTCATTACTGGGATCCCTTTTATTTTTTTGAGTTTTTTGCTTTAAAAAACCCCCAAAAGTTTTGGGAAACTATGAAGGCAAATGGGAAAGTTTTTGGGAATAGCCTTACCCCAGTGGTTTTGGAAAGTTTCCAAAATTTGGGGAAATTTCCCCCATGGGGGGTGTTTTCTGTCCCCCAAACTTATGGCAAAGTGGTTTTGGGGAAGATGGAAAAATAAGTAATTAAGTATGGGTTTTGGAAGTTATTTGGGAAAAAAAATTAAGAATTTATTTAAAACTTGAAAAATGAAGTTTTTGTTTTTTAAAATTAAAATTTATTTTTGTTTTTGGTGTAGAATTTTAAAAATGAGTCTTTTTTAAAATTTAAACCCAAAACCTTTGGGATAACAAAGTCCACATTTCCAAGAATAATTTTTTTTTCATACAGTTTCTTATTCTTGTTTTTGTTTTTTTTTTGTTTTGGTTCTAACAAGTAACAATTTAAAAGGGGAAAAATAATTGTTTTATGTTTTTAAAAAGGGAGTGGGTATATATAACCAAAATTTGGGTTTTCAACAAATTCTTTCATAAAATGACTAAATTTTAAAGACAATATTCTCATGTTTGGCCCCGCTTTGAAAAAAATAGGAAACAAAAAATTTTGAACATTTATTTTGGTTTGCTTTGTTTTTAATTTTGGTGGGGTTTTTTGTAGGCTCTTTTTAGCTACACTCATATGCTTTTAATGTCTCATTTTTAAAACAAAAAAGGGTTTTGATTTTTTTGAAATTTTATTGTTAAAGGGTTTTTTTTTGTTTTCCCGGTGATATTTTCGGCTTGGTTTTTAAACCAAAAAATTTAAAATTTATGGGAAATTTGAAAAAAATTGGAGCACAAACAAAAAAAAAAACACCCAAAATTTTTTTAAAAAGGGGAATCCCAAAAATTTTTTTTTGTAAAAATTTTTTAAAACAATTTTCCCACCCTAAGTTTTACCCCTTAAACTATATTCTTTTTGCAAAAAACCCAATTTTATTAAATTTTTTTTTGAAAAAATTTTTTGGAATCAAAAATTTAAAAAATTTTTTTTTTTAAAAATTTTTTTGCCCACAAAAGGTTTTTAACAATTGTTGGGGAAAAATTTATTCATGTTTTCTAGGTGTGGTGTTGAGTTAATTGTGGTAAAATGGTGAAAAAAAAGTATCAACCAGTGAAGGGTATCCTAATATCCAAACTGACACAAAGCTTTTCATGTACCCAGGGTGGTTTTTTGAGTTAATTGTGGTAATGGTGAAAAAAAGTATAACCAGTGAAACTATCCCCAATTCCCCAACTGACACAAAACTTTTCATGATCCCGAGTGGTGTTGAGGGTTTAAATTTTGGTAATTTGGTTTAAAAAAGTATAACAGTGAAGCTTTCCCAATAACCCAATGACCAAAGCTACCCTGGATCCAGTTTTGGGTTGAGTTAATTGTGGAAAATGGTGAAAGAAAAATATCAAAAAAGTTTGAAGAAAACCTCCAAAATTTTACAAAATGACCCCAAAGTTTTCATGTAAGATTTGGGTTGGGGTTAATTGTTTGGGGGCTGGGTTTAAAATATCAAAACCGTGAAATATCCCAATATTCCCCAATGACACAAAGCTATCATGTATCCGATTGGTGTTGAGTTTTTAAATTTTGGTTTAAATGGTCCAAAAAATTTAAAGTCGGCTATCCCCAATATCCAAAATGCACAAAACTTTTAAGTTTTCCCGATGTGGTGTTGGTTTTAATTTTGGTAAATGGTCAAAATAATCAACAGTCCCAAGTATCCCCAATATCCAACGACAAAAAGCTATCATGTATTTTAAAAATTTCATATACAAAAATTGCTCTGGAGGGGGAAATGATTTATTTTTAATTTTCCCCCTTTTAAATATTTTCTTTTAAAATGAGTAAAATCCCAAAGGGGTTCCTTTGATAATCATCTTGATTTACAAGTAGTTTTCTATTTTTACACTGACTCCTAAACCCCTATAATATATTAAAAAAAATTTTTGTTTTAGAAAAATTATTAGTAAAAAGTACAAAGGTGATTAATGTCAAAAAAAAAAAGTTGGGGGTACGAAACCTTTTAAATTTTAAAACTATGAAAAACAATTTTATTAAAATTTTGTTTTCCCATTATTTTATTTTCAAATTTTTTATGATCCCATTGTCTTTTCCCAAAACAAAAACAAATATTCAAAATATTAACATAAAATCGCACAAAGTTTAAAAACCATAAATTGAAAAAATTTTTTTGAAAAAATGTAACCTAAATTAAACTTTTGTGTATGCCCTTAAATATTTTCAAAAAACTAACACAAAGTCTTGAGGTTTTTTTAAGTAAAAAAATAAAAACTTCTTTTTTATATTTTAGGGGTTTAAAAAGTTTTAAAACAAAAAAATTTAAATACATTCTTTGTTTTATTTGAAAAAAAAGCTTGTGGGAAAAAAAATTATAAAAAATTTTTATTACCCAATTTAAAATCTTTTTTTGCACATAAAGCATTTTCTTTTAAACTGTGTTAGGGTTTTGTTTTTTGTGTGGGTGAAGTGTGGGTTGTATTCCCAAATGTTAAATGTACCCAAAATTTAAAGGGGGTAATTTAATTTTTAACAATTTAAAAAAGTTTTATTTGGGGTTTGTCTTTGACCTTTTTAAATACCATAAAAATAACATTTTAAACCAAAAATTTTGAGTTTTTTATTGTTGAATTTTTACTAAAGGGGAAAAATAAAGGGTAGGGAGGTGCAAAAATGAAACCTCCTTTCCCCAAGAGTTAAGCTGCCCAGAAGTAAAAATATTGTAAATTTGGGACCGAGTGGTGGTCGTTTGTGTCCCCCACCTCATCGTTTCAAACTGGAAAAATTTGGGTTTAGGGTATTGGAATTTTAAACTTTTAAAAAAAATTTCAGTCAACTCTCGATTTACGACTTTCCGTTCCCCCGGAAAAGGGTCGTTTTTTTTAAGGGGGGTTATTGAATTTTTTTAAAGAAATTTTTTTTCCACCCCGACCTTTTACGAAAAAATTGTTTTTTAGACAAAAAAATTGCGGGGTCATTTAAAAACATTCACAAAAACCAACCAAAAAAGTAACCAAAACAAAATAAAAAATGTTTTTAAAAAAATAGGGGTGGGGGCATCCCAAAATTGTTTAAAAAAATCAAACCCCAAAAAAAGTAAAACCAAAAACGGGGAATCGAAAAAAAACAATGGCAAGAGCAAGCCGGCGCGTGATTTAGCGGCTAGGCAGGGGGAAAATTTTTCTTTTTGTAGGAGGGGGGTGGACGAGTCAAGGCTTTGGCTTTGGGATTGATGAAGTGGTGTCTATTTTTATACCTTTTCCCCCCAGCTTGTAATTTCAGCGTCACAAAGATAATTGCAAAACCCGCAACCCAAATAAATGCAAAAAAAAAAAAAATTTTACCGCCCAAATTTTCCCTTAAAACCTTTAATCCTTTTTTTTCCCCCAAATTTTTTACGGTTCCCCAAAAAAAAGGGGCGTTACTTGAGAGGGACCCCCTTAAAAATTCCCCGGGGGCGTAGAACGAGGTTGACTGATTTAAGGTTTTTGATTATTGAAAAAAAAAAATAAATTCCCCCATTTAATCATTTACACTCCCTTCCCCTTAAAGCTAACAATCTTTTTTAATGGTTACCCTATATTCTGCTTTTAAAAACTGTATTTTTGAAAGGATTACCCCAGGTTTAAGCTTTATAAGGGTGGCCCCACCATTTGGGTAATCCATCAAAGGTAATAAAATTTTTAAATTAAAAAAAAGGTTTTAAAGTAAATTTTATCATTTGGGTTTTTAAAACACCCCAAAATGTGGTGGGACGAAGTTTAAATCTTTTTAAAGGTTTTTAATGGGTCACGATTTTTCATTGTTTTTTTTTCCAATTAAAATATGTTAATTGCCTTCATGAAAGATCTTTTAATGTCGTTTTTAAACTTTTGCTCACATCGGTGGACTTTTTGGGTAAACCCTTGGCTCCTTGAAAAAGGGGGATCAGAGCTCAATGTCGGGGTTGGTATGTTTTAAAATGGTTTTTCAAAACTCTCCTTCAAAAACTGGGAAAATTTTTCTTTCATCCCACCCCTTTTTAAGCATGTTGACTTTTCTTGAAAAAATTATAGGTTTAAAGGCCCGGGGTTGTCCAACTTGCGGGGGTGGGCCCACGGGTTGTTAAAAGTTTCTGTGCGGGTTGTGGACCCTTTTTATGCCAAACCCAAAATCAAAGTGGCCCGATTCCCTTTTCCTTTTTTTATGAATTTGTTTAATTTACATCAAATTTGGGGTTATATTTGAAAATCCCGTCATGATGTCAGATTTAACCCCCAAAACAATTCCCTTGAGGCAAAAAAAAAAAAATTACAAAAATTTTTTATAAAAAAAAAAGAGTAAATTAAACATTTTATTAATTTTAATATTCTTTTTTGAAGTCACAAGTATTTTAAATTGGGTTTTTTTGACTTTGGGAGGATGCCAATAATGATTTTTTAAAAATGTGGCCCACTTATTATTTTCATTTTTAATGTGGCTCTTATTATCAAACGAGTGTTTACACGCCTGGTGTTAAGGATCCTGGCGTGTAGTCGAGGAGAAGGTTGAAGGACCCTGGCCGTGTAGTCGAGGAGACAGGTCAAAAGGACCCTGCCGTGTAGTCGAGACAGGTTGAAGGACCCTGGCCGTGTAGTCAAGGATACAGGTCTAAAGGACCCTGTCGTGTAGTTGAGGAGACAGGTCTAAAGGACCCCTGCCGTGTAGTCGAGGAGACAGGTTGAGGGCCCTGGCCGTGTAGTCGAGGAGACAGGTCAAAAGGACCCCTGCCGTGTAGTCGAGGAGACAGGTTGAAGGACCTGGCCGTTGTAGTCGAGGAGACAGGTCAAAAGGACCCCTGCCGTGTAGTCGAGGAGACAGGTCGAAAGGACCCCTGCCGTGTAGTCGAGGAGACAGGTCGAAAGGACCCCTGCCGTGTAGTCGAGGAGACAGGTTGAAGGACCCTGGCCGTGTAGTCGAGGAGACAGGTCAAAAGGACCCTGCCGTGTAGTCGAGGAGACAGGTTGAAGGACCCTGGCCGTGTAGTCGAGGAGACAGGTCAAAAGGACCCCTGCCGTGTAGTCGAGGGAGACAGGTTAAAGGACCTGGCCGTGTAGTCGAGGAGACAGAGTCAAAAGGACCTTGCCGTGTAGTCGAGGAGACAGGTTGAAGGTCCCTGTCCGTGTAGTCGAGGAGACAGGTCAAAAGGACCCCTGCCGTGTAGTCGAGGAGACAGGTTGAAGGACCCTGGCCGTGTAGTCGAGGAGACAGGTCAAAAGGACCCCTGCCGTGTAGTCGAGGAGACAGGTCGAAAGGACCCCTGCCGTGTAGTCGAGGAGACAGGTCGAAAGGACCCTGCCGTGTAGTCGAGGAGAAGAGTCGAAAGACCCTGCGGTAGTCGGGAGAAGGTCGAAAGGACCCCTGCCGTGTAGTCGAGGAGACAGGTCGAAAGGACCCCTGCCGTGTAGTCGAGGAGACAGGTCGAAAGGATCCTGGTTGAGAGGTCTATCAAGCATTAGGTTGACATCACGAATAGTGGGACTATGGGATAGGAAGAAACAGTTTAAAAAATACAAAAAAATTTTTTTCAATCACTTGATTTTTCTTTGGAACTGAAAAAAATGTGTGAGATTTTTAAAAATTTTCTAGTAACTTTGTCTATCAGCAG
>JBCFYV010000024.1:5951951-6041444 GCA_039000515.1 Timema cristinae
AAAATAAGTATTACGCTCAATTACTATTTTGTTCAGGACTTACCAGTAAAATCTTGAGGAGACAACAAAGAAACAAGAACATAGCACAACACTTTCTCAAAATGTGATAAACTAGTCTGAATAGCTTTGGTAACGCGCCCTCAAGAAGGGCGGGAGAACGTGTGACGTAGTCTTGGGGAGTGGGTGAGAACGCATGACGTGGCCTAGAGAATGGAGGTTATACGCGCGCAACATGACCTTGGAAAGGGAGGAAGAAACTTGAAGCAAGGAATGTATTTTGCTGGTCAGTAAAATATAAATAAACAACACACTCGGAAAATACCAGCTTGAGTGCGCCTCTACCACCCTTTTGCCTATTATCGCCCCCTTACCGCCCCCTTTCAACTTAGCGCCCCCCTGTACAATCCCACAGCCCCCAAGGGGCGGTACCGCCCACTTTGGGAACCACTGATCTAAGGCATCGACCTTGTGTTGGATTGGCCTGCTGATGACAGGGAGAATGGTTTAAAATCCTGCTCAAGTCTAATGATGGTGGTTTTTATTCCCAGAATGCCTTACCCACTCTCCTTCCACACAACTGTCGCTAGATTCACACTAAAATTCTTCCTCATCCATAACCCGTTACAGTAATTATAATATATGCTTATAATCTGAACAGTTATTTTTAGTTTATGGTAATTTTTTTTTTTTTTTAAGATCTAGAAGCTCGTATTATATTTTTATTCAAACTCTTTCATTTATTACTGTGATGTTTACTATTTATGTGTTTATTTTTAATTGCAGAAAAACTTTTCCACGCTGACACATCTGATCAAGTTAGACTTGAGCAAGAACCAACTAACTGAATTGCCAGAAAACTTTGGAGATCTTGTTCTTCTGAAACACTTGGATCTCTACAGTAATCAGGTTGGACATCACATGTGTAACACTTGGTTCTCTACAGTAATCAGGTAGAACATCACATTTATAACACTTGGATCTCTACAGTAATCAGGTAGGACATCACATGTGAAACACTTGGATCTCTACAGTAATCAGGTAGAACATCACATGTGTAACACACGTATCTCTACAGTAATCAGGTAGAACATCACATGTATAACACTCGGATCTCTACAGTAATCAGGTTGGACATCACATGTGTAACACTTGGATCTCTACAGTAATCAGGTAGAACATCACATGTATAACACTCGGATCTCTACAGTAATCAGGTAGAACATCACATGTATAACACTCGGATCTCTACAGTAATCAGGTAGAACATCACATGTATAACACTTGGATCTCTTCAGTAATCAGGTAGAACATCACATGTATAACACTCGGATCTCTACAGTAATCAGGTAGAACATCACATGTATAACACTTGGATCTCTACAGTAATCAGGTAGAACATCACATGTATAACACTTGGATCTCTTCAGTAATCAGGTAGAACATCACATGTGTAACACTTGGATCTCTACAGTAATCAGGTTGGACATCACATGTGTAACACTTTGATTCCTACAGTAATCAGGTAGAACATCACATATATAACACTCGGATCTCTACAGTAATCAGGTTGGACATCACATGTGTAACACTTGGTCCTCTACAGTAATCAGGTAGAACATTACATGTGTAGCACACATATCTCTACAGTAATCAGGTAGAACATCACATGTATAACACTTGGATCTCTACAGTAATCAGGTAGAACATCACATGTATAACACTTGGATCTCTTCAGTAATCAGGTAGAACATCACATGTATAACACTCGGATCTCTACAGTAATCAGGTTGGACATCACATGTGTAACACTTGGATCTCTACAGTAATCAGGTAGAACATCACATGTATAACACTTGGATTTCTTCAGTAATCAGGTAGAACATCACATGTATAACACTCGGATCTCTACAGTAATCAGGTAGAACATCACATGTGTAACACTTGGATCTCTACAGTAATCAGGTAGAACATCACATGTATAACACTCGGATCTCTACAGTAATCAGGTTGGACATCACATGTGTAACACTTGGTTCTATACAGTAATCAGGTAGAACATTACATGTGTAGCACACGTATCTCTACAGTAATCAGGTAGAACATCACATGTATAACACTTGGATCTCTACAGTAATCAGGTTGGACATCACATGTGTAACACTTGGTTCTCTACAGTAATCAGGTAGAACATTACATGTGTAGCACACATATCTATACAGTAATCAGGTAGAACATCACATGTATAACACTTGGATCTCTACAGTAATCAGGTAGAACATTACATGTGTAACACACGTGTATCTACAGTAATCAGGTAGAACATCACATCTCTATTATGATAATAGTTGATAAAATTAAATAGATATAAAATATCAGATAGTACTAATTTTCCTTAAACCTCTACTTTAAATGGTTGTATAGGCTTAGCTAAAAGTTCTAAAGTAGTAGTTAAAATATATTTTTAAATTGGCATATTTTTTTATTTTAACATCAGTTAAATGTGAGCTAATTTTATGCCATTTTTTTATCCCTTATAATACCTTCTTTAACATAACTCAGCTCATTTTATCTACCACAAATTGGGGTCTTTAAATTAAATTGGCATATCATTGTGAAATCACAGAATTTTTCTAGACAATACAAATAAACCAGTAAATTTTCTTATCTTTCATATACCTAATGGAAGTCCAGTAATAATTATGTTGCTCCAAACTTTATCTCAATTAATGGCACTTTTGTTTGATGAGCCGAGTGTCTGAGGGTCAATGATGAATTAACAGTTGGTATTTGGTCTGTTCTAGAACCACCTAATTAATTTGTATTTCATACACTGATATAATAAGTCTGTTCAGACATTGCACGCCGTCAAACAAAGATATAGATTATGTGTCTGTGCTTTGAACATAAGTCAAACTATAACTCTTATTTCAGCTGACACACTTACCTCTGAGCCTTGGTCGACTGAAGAACTTGCGGTGGCTCGACTTGAAAAACAACCCGTTGGTTTCGGCCCTGGGGAGGTGGTCGGAACATGCTTGGATGCTCAGCAGTGTCAGCAATGTGCCAAGAGGGTGGTTCCTTTCTTACAGCAAATGCAGCAGACAGTGGAAGAGGAGAGGAACAGACGTCAAGATCAGAGACGCAAGCAGCAAGGTCAGAGGACTTTTCACTTGTTGCACATCTGCCCAAATAAACATGATTCCAGAGGTAGGATAGCTTCATTACATTTCTCGTACTCTCCAGGAGGAGGTGTGATTAAAGATTGAGAGGGATAGCGCATGGATTAAAGAGAGGGATAGCGCATGTATGAAAGAGAGGGATAGTGCATGTATGAAAGAGAGCTATAGCGCATGTATGAAAGAGAGCTATAGCACATGTATGAAAAAGAGGGATAGCGCATGTATGAAAGAGAGGGATAGTGCATGTATGAAAGAGGGATAGCGCATGTATGAAAGAGAGCTATAGCGCATGTATGAAAGAGAGGGATAGCGCATGTATGAAAAAGAGCTATAGCGCATGTATGAAAGAGAGCTATAGCGCATGTATGAAAAAGAGGGATAGCGCATGTATGAAAGAGAGCTATAGCGCATGTATGAAAGAGAGGGATAGCGCATGTATGAAAGAGAGCTATAGTGCATGTATGAAAGAGAGAGATAGCGCATGAAATAAAGAGCTAGCTGGGACATCTATGAAACATCAAGTGAGTGTACATACGAAGTTGTAGAGAATGTATGGGAGAGTGCACGTGACTGTGTATGTGTGTGTGTGTATGTTAGGTAGGTGAATTTTAGAGGGAGAATGAAACCATTTAATAGTAATGATAGAACACACATGTGCATTTAAAATATAGTGATGTGAATGTGGTAGTGCACATTTATATATGAGAGAAAGAAATACACTCTACAAAAAATAATGAAAATATTTTTGATATCTAATAAAAGAGAAAAGGTGATAAAATTGACTTAATTTCATTTCAACTATAAACAAATGTATACATACCATTGTGATTTCAGTTTTGGAATGTGACCTAAAAGCTACTGATTTGCCAAATTACAAGATATATCTAATGACAAACACTAAGATTACTTACTAACATCCATCACTGTTTCCAGCGAGCGACCTCGCTCAGGTTTTTATTAAAGCCATATATTTTCCATTACCGGCTTGATAGGCCTGTTGTAGCTTCATATGCCTTATAATTTAACTTTAGGTTAGGACAAGCACAACATCCAGTCCCCTGGCTGTTAATTCTTCACTGTGAAGGGTGAACCCACATCTCACCATGTGAGGAATCAAACCCTCAGCTCAGTAGACATACACACTATCGACTGAGCTAAGGTGTCTGATTTCAGAATATTTACTAAAAACTATGGATGGGCGGGAATTACATTTTTATATCAGGCAGGAACGGGACAGGGAATGAGTCAAAATATCGGGATGGGAATGGGACATTATAAAACTGACATTTAGCATAGTTATAGATTAAAAATATGTATTTTTTAAACTAATATGGAAATACTTATAAAACCTTCGACATTATTAAAATTAAATATAATACAAATAATATATTGTTAAAATATAATTTAATATATATAGGGGTGTGTGACTAGCATTTTTTATTGAAACATATAGTAAAATTTTGAACAATTATTAAATAATACAAATCAAATAATTAATTTTAACACATTAAATTTATTAGGTTTATTTGAATAGAGCACTAGGCTGGAATCATGGTTTAGATTAGGAGGGATAGCCAGCACACTTACCTTGGTGATACTGGAGTAGAAATTGTTTAGATAAAACACTAAAAAACACACAAACACATTTTTAAGGACAAGCTCTTACCGTCACTGTTTCATCAGGTCAAGAGAGTATACTGATGAAGCTGTCTGTGACAGTGAAAGCTTGACCTAAAAATGTGTTTGTGGTTTTTTAGTGTTTTATCTAAACAATTTCTACTCCAGCATCACCAAGGTAAGTGTGCTGGCTATCCCTCCTAATTTAAACCATTATTGGAAGAGTGCAACAAATAAAATTAAAAAAATTACCCTTCTTAAATGTCCTCTAGGTTTGAAACATCGTAAATATTTTAAGCCTAAAACCCCTTAAAAATTATCTAGGTTTTAACACACTCGATATAAGGCCAAGATTATATATTTACCTGCAGAAACAGGCCAATTTTAGGCTAAAAAAAAAAAATCTCCACAGACCCACAATGGATTTTAAAAGTTCAAAGATCAGTTTGGAGCTACATTATTCTTTATTCTGAATAATTAATATAGTGTGATATCTTGTAAAGTTCTCTTATTAGGGCTCTGAGTAAAAGTAATGTGTAAAAGGCAAAAACCAAAAAAAGTCAACAATAATAAACAATAAACTCACACAATCAGCTGGTTATGTAGATTTAGGTGAAAGACATTGTTGTAGACAATAAAATGTTATATTGGCTCATAATGAATAATCTATATTCTAAATAATACCTGATTTTTAAATAAATATATTATAAAATTATATATTATTGACTCTAGGCCTACTCCTGAGATATATCACAATGTACTGTAGTCTACGCATTAGAAAGTATAATAACCTATATATAGAGACATGCAAAAGGTGAGGTTATTTTTAGGGGAAAAGTGGTGTTATTTTTCTCAATAAGCAATGATATAATAAGCTGAAAGCGATGTTTTTATTCATGTAAATATGAGTCGAATTAATATTCGTTAAAAAAAACCGTCTCAATTTTTCATTCCTATTGTGTATTTAACTATTTATTAACATATTTGGAGAAAAATCAAATACAAATATGCACAAAACATTTCACAATTAGTAATATCAAACTCGATATATCAATATCATTACCTTCGAGTCTTACAAATAGCAATATTGAAATAATCAATTATCAACTTAGGCTTAGACCAAATTATAACATCACCGAAACATGTCATCATAGAAGACTAAACAACTATCAAATAAGGAGAAAGGAATAAAAATTGAGAAGATACAACATGAACATTATTAGATATAATTTTGCCAAACATAACCCACCTGTAGCAAGGTTCATATATATTAATGTCCTTGCCTTGCTTGGACCTAGCGTGAATTCTTTTAAAGGCTGTAAACAAAGAATTGATCTATCAAAATTTAGGTATCGTAATGTGTAAAAGTAGAAATAATGATTTTTAATGCTAACATCAGATAAAAAAAAAGCTTAAATATCATAAAAGTACTCATTTCATATGATCCATTTTATACTTATAAAAGAAGTAAAAACTGATAATATTCATATAAACAGCAGCCCTGGTATAGTGCTTTCACCAATGTTACTGCGTTGAAAATTATATTGCATGATGTAGTATTTGCCAAATTACAAAGAAATTGTGTTTACTTATAATATAAGCTTAAATTTGTGTTATTTGTGTGAAAACAGAATTTGTGTAAAATTTATTTTATCGCAAATGCGAATGTTGCATGTCCCTACCTATATGTAATGAATCATCCAGTGTTTATCATTCAAACCCATATTATTCATAAATGAAGAGACATTTAAGCCCTATAATATGAAATAATATTTTTATGGTGACGTTTGTGAGACAGGCTTACAACAACTTAGTGTTCTCTTTCATAAACAGCATTGAATTCTATATTTTATAAGAAATTCCACCAATTCTTCTATTTCATCTTCATTGTCATCAACTAAATTCACTATTTCTTCTATTTCTTTATCAAACAAACCTTTTCTCCTCACCATTGGTTATGCAGCACGAGCACAAGAAACAGAAGGCATGTTCCTCTTCACTGAACTTGAGCTACTTGGAGGGTTATTCTTGCTATAAAAACTTCTCAGATGTGCAGTGAAATGCCATCTATGACCACAAGTCGGAACCAACAGTCCAAGGAATGCATAGCACTGGCAAATATTTTATCCAAAACCTTGTAGAATTGACGAGCTAATCGAGATCCATAGGAACAGTCGCCCACAAATTTGACGGGCATGGTGTCATTAGTGTTAAACCCCTTAACTATTATTTATATATTAAACTCCTTAAATGTTTCCTAGGCTTGCTACCCTTTAAGTATTCTTTATGTTTGAAACCCTTGAAACTTCTCTCTGTTTAAAGCCCCTTTAATGGTTCATAGTATTTACACCCCTCAAAAGTTCTTTGTTTAACACCCCTGTAATCTATACTCTTTGTTTGGTTGCTAATACATATTTGACCTTGACAAGCTACTTCTGCCCCCCTCAATTTGGTGCCCCAAAATATGGTAGAACATATATAATATATCTCTGTTCTTCTCTAAACTTTCAAGCTCTCTCATTTGCTGAACCTAACAAATAACTAGGGATGTACAGGACTCTAAAATATCTCAAAAATTTGAGAGAAAAAATCTCGATCTCTTCTCGAAAGTTAAAAAATTAATCTCAAAAACTTGAGAAATTACAAAAAACAAAATCAAATAATGCCCCTAATAAATTAAAAAAACCAAATCTGGGATTTGTTATTTCCAATAATACCTTAATAACACTATAGGCTGCACACACCCCCTCCCCCCCTCCAAAAAAACCAAGCCTTTTTAAAGAAATGTTTTGGTTTATAAATATTGTTTTTCAAAATCATACTTTGACAACATAAGCTGTTACACAACAAAATTAAATTATAACTGGTTTTCATTGTAACTACCTATCACTATCTTATTAATTGCATTTATAATATGTATAAGCTATATCTCAAGTGTTTGGAGACAATATAAAGCAAGCGCCAGCTCAAATGTCAAAAAGGAACTCTATAAACTATATATTTACTTTAATATACATAATTTACATGTACCTGCTAGAACAATATTGCCCGACTCTTGGGAATGGTTGGATTCCCGACAGTTTCTTTAGCTTTCGAGATCTTGTCCTACTAAAAATTTTCAACAGAATTTTAACGGCATCCCAAAGTTTTTCTTTTCTCCTCCCAAACAATGCATCACAACAAATACAATTTGCTCTGAGTGCTTATTAGCTATATTTATCCTTATTTGGTATTGAAGTGTAAAATATTTATTTATAGAAATAGCAGAATCTTCAGCCCAAGCCCACAAGAAGGAGCAGAAAAATAAAAAAAAGAAGACTACAAAATCTTCCACCAATCCACAAAATAAAATTGAGAATGGACTGAAACTTTCTTCAACTACTGGTTCAGGTGATTCAGATCTGAAGAAAGCAACAACTCAGCATGATAAATCTGTACCCTTACCAACTGGAAGGAAGTCAAGTTCAGGTATATTAAGTATTATTTGATATTGGCATGAATATTATTTGAACATGCTTGAAAATCTTGAAACTTATGCTGAAAACATTATTGCTTAGTTGTTTATACTATAGCATTGTTTTCAAACTTTATTTACAAGTGAAACCATTTTTAAAACAAAGTCTTTAGCAGAACTCCAATGCATAAATCAGATAAAATTGGTATTTTATTAGTATAAATGTAATTTTTAATATCAGACTCACAATATTTACTTATTATATTGGGAAGATGGTATAGTAAAGGTGGATAGAAATATAGAGACATATTGTATATTTGTATCATATGTCATTTTCCTGTGTTTGTCCTTTATGTTATACATGTTACATGTTCCTCTCTACGTGTTCTATCAGCTTTACAAATTTCCTTTTCCTCCCTTTTGTGTTTCTTGGTTTCCTCTTTTAGGAAGTTGTGTTGTACGTTTCACATTCCTCCCTGACGAGTTCCGATAGAATGAAATCTAGGTCAGGGGATTGGGCAGTAATGAGGTTTCCCTTATAGAGATATATTAGCTTATTATTAGAGATATCTGAGTACTCACATCTTGAGTTAGGTTTAAATAGATACTCTAACTTGAGCTTGAGAGAGTTAGTTGCTGGGAATTTTCAAGCTCTTTTTAAAAGGCTAGCTTTTAGCCTTTTAGTATGCTCTGATCCTGTCAGGCATAGAGTGGATCAGCTTCCTACATTCTTCACACGGCACTTTTTGCCATAGGCTTTGGACTTCCAGTCTCAGTTCTGCTCCGTTTTTGGACTTGTGCTTTGTCGATCAATATGCCATGATGTTCCATAGACTTTCTATTGGGTTGAGGTCTGGACTATGTGGTGGCAGGGTCGTTGTTCTGCTGGTAGATGTAATATTCCTCGAGGAGCCTATGTGCTGAAAGAATCATAGGTTCACAATATTTGTCACAACCTTACAGTCTCCAAGCCCCTCTGAAGCGATGCAACTCTAGATCATGATTGCATCAGCACCTTGTTGGACTGCAGGGGCGACACAGGCCGGCACACATTTTTCCGTTCTTGTCCTGTGAACACTAACCTTACGTCAAGGAAATAGCTCAAAGCGGCACTCATCTGATAAAATTACTCTCTCCCAAGCTTCTTTAAGCCATCCTAAACGTTCCTTGCAAAACTGAAGTGGTTTTTATGTTTCTCATTTAACAGAGGTTTGCGGATTGCAAAATAGAAACCTAGGCCTGCTTCATCTAAACAATTGCACACAGTTCACTCAGTTATGTTAATATTATCACAGGAAAACTACAGTTTCCTGAGAAGATCACTACAGCTTGCATTTCTATCTTTTTTACAAAGCTGCAACAGCCCATGTCCTTGTCTTAGAGATGTTTTCCTCGGACAGCCTACCCTATGTCGGTTGGTGATGGTTCCAAACTCATAACACTTGACTGTTTGTTGCACACATGTTTTAGACACATCAACAATTTGTCTTTGTGATTTTCCAGCCTTCATTAAACAAATGATTTGCCAATTAATTTGGTCTGATACTGATTTTCCCCCATCTTGACCCACAAACACAAAATACATAAAAAAAACCTCAAAATGATCATACTAAAATCAGCAGATTGGAGGGAACAGGTGTGCCAACCCACGCCCATACAGATAAGAAATAACATAATACTAGGACTAAGTAAAAAGAAGTATTTTAAAAATGTAGCTAATAAAAATCTTACTTTGTCTCAAAACTTTTTGGAGACCAAAAACCATAGCTCTGTGTCCACCTATTTTTAGACTATAATTGTTTAATGTGCAAGTTCTTGTTTTTAGTTGTGTGCCTTGATATTAAAAAAATTCTTAACTTCTGAATTGTTTGAGCTACAGTAATTTTATTATCAACAAAATATTTCATTATTAATGTAAATCATCATAAAATTAAAAGAGGGTTAGTAAAGAAAAAAGTTTCCTAAGACCAGTAAACAAATTAGTTAGTATTTTTAGTATTCTAAGGGTGATCTTAAGTTTTTTCCGACACTACAACCGACCTCCTACATACAACCGACCTCCAACATACAACAGACCTCCAACATACAACCGACCTCCAACATACAACAGACCTCCAACATACAACAGACCTCTAACATACAACAGACCTCCAACATACAACAGACCTCCAACATACAACAGACCTCCAACATACAACCGACCTCCAACATACAACCGACCTCCAACATACAACAGACCTCTAACATACAACAGACCTCCAACATACAACCGACCTCCAACATACAACAGACCTCCAACATACAACAGACCTCCAACATACAACAGACCTCCAACATACAACCGACCTCCAACATACAACAGACCTCCAACATACAACAGACCTCCAACATACAACAGACCTCCAACATACAACAGACCTCCAACATACAACAGACCTCCAACATACAACAGACCTCTAACATACAACAGACCTCCAACATACAACAGACCTCTAACATACAACAGACCTCTAACATACAACAGACCTCCAACATACAACCGACCTCTAACTTACAACAGACCTCTAACATACAACAGACCTCCAACATACAACCGACCTCCAACATACAACAGACCTCCAACATACAACAGACCTCCAACATACAACCGACCTCCAACATACAACAGACCTCCAACATACAACAGACCTCCAACATACAACAGACCTCCAACATACAACAGACCTCCAACATACAACAGACCTCCAACATACAACAGACCTCCAACATACAACAGACCTCTAACTTACAACAGACCTCCAACATACAACAGACCTCCAACATACAACAGACCTCCAACATACAACAGACCTCCAACATACAACAGACCTCCAACATACAACCGACCTCCAACATACAAGAGACCTCCAACATACAACAGACCTCCAACATACAACAGACCTCCAACATACAACAGACCTCCAACATACAAGAGACCTCCAACATACAACAGACCTCCAACATACAACAGACCTCCAACATACAACAGACCTCCAACATACAACCGACCTCCAACATACAACAGACCTCCAACATACAACCGACCTCCTACATACAACCGACCTCCAACATACAACAGACCTCCAACATACAACCGACCTCCAACATACAACCGACCTCCAACATACAACAGACCTCCAACATACAACAGACCTCCAACATACAACAGACCTCCAACATACAACAGACCTCCAACATACAACCGACCTCCAACATACAACAGACCTCCAACATACAACAGACCTCCAACATACAACAGACCTCCAACATATAACCGACCTCCAACATACAACAGACCTCCAACATACAACAGACCTCCAACATACAACCGACCTCCAACATACAACAGACCTCCAACATACAACAGACCTCCAACATACAACCGACCTCCAACATACAACCGACCTCCAACATACAACAGACCTCCAACATACAACCGACCTCCAACATACAACAGACCTCCAACATACAACAGACCTCCAACATACAACAGACCTCCAACATACAACAGACCTCTAACATAGGTGTCGCTGTTCTATTTGACCCTTGCTCCAATGGCAAAAGTTTGAAATAGTACTAAACAATAGTTTTACTTTACTTTGTGATTATTTGATTATAATAATGATACATTTAATTTTACTTTAATCTAATGAATATTTTCTCTTAATTACTATAGCAAATAAATAAAATTAATTTAAGTATTGGCTTCATCCAGCACAAAACTGATTCGAAATAAATAAAATTAAGATATTTTTTTTTCTGTTTGTTTGAAGATAAGAAAATCTTTATACACATTGTCTAACATTCGAATACTTAAGGCCAATCTTGCAATGGTTTTTCAAAGTCCTCGTAACTTAACTACCTGTAAAGTCTAACCATTGGCTAAACTTGGCGTCGTGTCTTACAATACTATTTTTATGTACTCATTAAATTACAAAACAGTGCCTTCCATTAGTTCTTATCGTTTGTTCCAGGGCTTTTAATTGGCTTAATTTGGCCGTATAGAGTCTAAGCAAGTCATTAGAAAGTCTATGGAACTGTTATGAAATCAAATCAATCAATTTAAGTCCAATTTATTACGGTTGTGTAAGGTTATCGGCTATCGTTCATAGTATTTATCTTTCTGTTGAAATAGCTGTTGAAAATGATAAACACGAACAAAGTTTAAATTTGAGCAAAGAAAAGGAAATGTTGCTAATTGAATTAGTTAATTAATAAATACAAACAAAAGATTTAAAATAAACAATTTTAATTGGTGTTAAATCACTTCAAGAATCTATATCATGTTATTTTTGTTCAAACGAAAATGTAAAATAAAAAATCTTTGTTATAAAATTACATGGAAATTCTTTTGTTCCAAATTTCTCTTAAGTCTTCAAAGTCTTGGGTTCCTTAGATTCTGTAACTCATCTTTGAAGTCATCATAATCTTACAATAAATCACCCATTTCTTAAGATAAATAAATGTAACCTCATTTTAATAATAACAATCGCCTTGAAAACAATATGGTGTAGTGTTTAACGTTGTTAATGGGAACGTTATGTTTGCTTATAGGAAGGTAGACCTCGCGTTAACGTTCCAAGCACTTTTACATAGACATTAGTGCTAACTAAACATTGTAAAATCAAAAGTAATGGCTGTTATAATTTAACCTTATGTTAAGCCCTAACGAATATAATAATGTGACACTGTAAGATTGGGCCTTAACTAAATTGGAACCTGTTTTCCTTGAATTGTTGTTAAAATATTAGTGTTAGTGTTTGAGAAATATCTTAAGAACTCTAAATACTAGCTCAGGTGTTATCATTCACACTAGAGTTTGCTTCTCTACCATGTCAAATCAAGTCAAGTTTGAGCTCATTAAATAAATACAGCCATACTAAACCTTAGCTATACAAATATAAGTTAACTAACAAACAAATAAAAAAAACTTTATTTTAAATAAAAATAATAACTACTCAGATATTTAAAATCTTAAAATCATTTTTGAAATGACAATAACACTGTAAAGCTCATCAGGAGTATCATCATAATCATCATCAACTGTTTGCAGCTTGTGCCCGAGCCTCCATCTTCCTATTACCTTCCACCATTTTCCCTCCTTTAACTGCTTCCATTATACTTCTCTCACTTTGGCACATTATATCTATTGCATTTCCTTCATTCTCTTAGGCATCCTCTCTTTTTCCATCCTCATGCCTAAATCATCTGAGAATTGCTTCCTCTACTATCTCATGTACTCCTTGTACCCCCACTCTTTCCCGGATAGCTTAATTCCTAATCTTGTTTCTCCTAGTGACGGCTAACATGCTCCTCACAAACTTCATTCCCATGACCTCCACTTTCCTAGTCTCTCTTATATTCATGTTCATGTTTTTGCTGCATCTGTTACAATGGGTACAAAGTACACTTCAAGGGCACTTATCTTCTCCATAGCTGGTCTCTTACACACCTATAGAACAATTCTCTTTTGTGTTCTCTTCTCATTCATCCTCTCTACCTCCACCATTTGACTCAATCACACTTCCAAGATAGTTTGCTTTGTACTTTTCTCAGCTCTTCCACATCCAACCTTATAGCTTTACTAGGCCTTACCCTCTTTCTGGTTATTACCATCACTTTACACTTTGCCTTGCTAAATTTCATTCCACATTATTTCACCTCCTCATTCCATCCCTGTATTAGTTCCTGTAGTTAATTCTCTTTCTCCCCCTGTATCATCCAGTAATCAGCAGACATAATGTAGTTCCTTTACCAGTACAAATAGTAATGGTGAAAGGGCACTTCCCTGCTTCACTCTATTTTTATTGGGAGCCACTCCGTCCTCTCACTCTACGTCTTAACACAACTTCTCTTAGCCTCATAAATGTTTTTCACTCTCATTACAACTCCTCTTTCCACTTCGGCCTCCTCCATCGCTTTACAGACTGTATTTCTATCCACATTATCATATGTATTTTACACATCCATAAACACCATTACCAAGTAGTTCCCAAATTCAAACCTTATTGCTTCCTTTAAAATATGTACTATAATTCACCTCTTTTAGTGGAAAGAACATATATTTTGAAAGTTCAAATAATTTGTTTGTTTTTTTAAATTAAAAAAAAAATTTTTAGCTAAAATACTTGATAATTAAGATTAATTTTTAAATAACCCGGTCATGATTAGTAACTGAAAAATTATTGACGATTCAATTGAAATCGTTTTAAAAACAATATTAATAAAAAGCAGAGTTGGATGTGAAGATTTAGTTACATCCAACCCTCCCATCTGTAGTGCTGACCTTGATATTCTCCTAGGCAGAAACATCCCTCAGAGCAAGAAGCTAATCAATGTACACTTCATTCACTCTAGAAGGTAGCAAGCCTACCTTGCACTCTTTCACCTTTCTTCTCTGTCTCATCCCCATCAACCCTCACTGCACATTTTACACAATTATTGAGTCAGATATATTACAAGAAGCTCAATCCTAAGTATCTGTAAATAAAAGCTTGGCTCTGAAAATTCTGGTACAAAATACCTCTTTACGCTGAGTCCAAGACGACTTGCCTAGACAGTTGCTTATTTCAACATGATCAATGAATATATTGAAAAACACGACAAACAATTGATTTAGATTTCCGAGGAATGTTAAAACTTTTATAGCATTGTCATTGTTTTTCCAACAAATAATTTGATTATGTGGATAAATTGCTGAGGAAATTGTTGCCTGTGTTTGACACAAGTGTGTGCTATTTACAAGGTTTATGTATAAACACTCATTAATGATGCTTGGCTCATGAATCCTGACTTGGTTGGATCCAGTTTATCTACCCAACAAGCAACATCAACACCCAATGCCTTGTTTATGTAGGTTTCCCTTTGAGTAATACAATATATATTTTTATTTTAGCTGCCGGATGGCTTTTCGGGAAGCTGCTGAAGTTGTTGTTTAGTCTGGTTGTGTTGGCTGCATTGTCTTTGGGTGCTTTATCTTACCTGGACCAACCCAAGTTTCTCTATGTGCTGGAAGTATCCAACACGACCTTGACAACATCTTTGGAGCAATTACGGGTGACCTACATAGAACTGGCTGCACACCCAACAACTCAGAAACTGGTGGATAATATGCACACCTTATGGAAGTCCTTGTGTTACAATGCTTACCACATATATTCCACTGTCAGTCAGCAAGTGCCCATTTATCTGGAAACTGTCAAGAAAAAGTTATTTTGAAAATATTATTTTTCAACTGTTTGTATGTAACACAGTGATATCTTAAACTTTTGATTCACCTCAACAGAAAATATTTTTAAGGTTCTTTAAAAATGAATTGTTATATTATTTACCTATCTTGATTTGTTAAGTGTGTGAATTTGAATAAAACAATCTTTATAAATTGTTTATTTATACTAAAATATTTATGATGAATTCTATTTTTTCAACCTTACCCTGAAAAACGACATTTTATTTGGTTATTGACATTTTAAAATGTTAAAACTAAATCTCATATGTTATATTCAGTAAATTTATATAAATAATAATATGTTGATTCTCTTAATTATCTATACTAGGCTTAATCAAAAGCAAAAATTGGGGAATAGTAATTATTTTAACAACAAAATATATTCTTTACTTTATAATTAAAGACTGCTACATTTTGCGAACAAAGTTTTCATGAAACTTCTGAAAAATATGATTTGAAAGCAAAACATGTTTCAAGTTTAACAATTATTCCAAGTTCAAGTAATATAATGATAAAGTTATTTATAGAGATGGGCCACTCAAATCCTCGAATCCACCGAATCCTGACAAGATTCGAGGATTCAGTGTTTTACTGGATTCGATGATCGAATCTTTCACCTCATAAGCAAAGCGTAATATGTTGAATTCAAAAATTACTTAGTTAGGCCTACTTGAAAAGCACAACTTAATCTGTAATATTTGTTCTGTCAAACAAAAGAGATAAACATGAATAAAATCTTCTTTAACAAAATTAAAAATTGTTCTGTGTGGAAAATCTTACGTGCCTAGTACCCTACCCTCCCACCTCTATGGGAAACTTGGACTCGACCGTTTCAGCACATGCTCAAATCTAAAACTTTCACCTCATGAACTATCTTGTAAATATTTTAATAAACACATCAGAACTCTTCAAAAACTGAAAATCAAAACTAGACTTACAAATAAACTCGAAATAAATTAAACAAATAACAGCTTTTTTTTAACAGAAATAAGAACACATTATGGATGATACAAAGTCAGCTGCCATTACACACGATATAAAGTCAGTCGCCATGACGTATATTATGTTTACTCGCCTGAGTGATGATTAAAATAAAGATACTGTTAATTCTTACAACCCAACTGGTTTTAATTATCTACAACTATGTAAAGAACCCCAATTTATTGCATACGATCCTTAAGGCCCTACCTACCCTCTCTGGCGGTGTGTTGAGCTTTCAGCTCTCAAAATAGATGGCGTTGCTAACGTTATACAAACTGGTGGATTCCAGCCATCAGGTTGGCAGAATTACTGGTTTGTTTAAACAATTGGGAGACTGGCGACCGCGACGTAATCAGTAAAGGCAGCAAGCAAACTTTTTCCAAGAACTGATAGATATAAGAAATGTAGTGCAGGACTGTAAAGTGTGTAGGCGACCAAGTTGGACTAAACGTGGGAGATATAACGTCAAGATACAATCACACTCTCGAGCTGAAAAATTAGCTCCATTCCAGCCAGCTAGACGTCCATTAACCTGTAGTACCTCTTGATTTTGAACTTTTTTTGATGCCAAAGTTTTGTACTAGTTTTGTACCGTTTTGTACTAAAATGAAAAAGTTTTGTACCCGTACCCGTTTTGAGTAATTAGCATATCAATGTGACTACTCTAGGTAAATGCGGTTGTACCCCTTTTGAATTTTGAACTCTTTTTGATGCCAAAGTTTTGTACTAGTTTTGTACCGTACCCATTTTGAGTAATTAGCATATCAAAGTGGTAACTCCAGGTTAATGCTGTTGTACCACTTTTGAATTTTTTTCAAATAAATATCTGGTGAGGGTAGTGATAAATAATAATGTATACTTATTTATCAGAGAAAAAATTATTTAAGGTAAAATTAGAGATAACTTATTTTTGAAGATTTTGTCACTAACTATAATAACCTATACGAGAGAGTATGTAGCTTACGATTTTGTCGTACCATTTATTTGAGTTTATTAGTAAGCAGGTAAAATAAAAAATAACTAAAATTTAATGTGCTAAATTTGGCCACTGTGCTTTGGTTAATTTTTAAAATTTAAAGGCTAAAGAGGCAATAAAATATTTTAAAAGCAGTTTCATTTCGAAGACTAGAACAATTTTGACTATAAATATATGTTATTTTTATTACTGATATCACCTCGTCATACTACCTGTTCATGTTATACGCATATATGATAATCTAATTGGGTGGTAATGAGGAAAGAAGCATTTGAGAGGTTATCTACCAGCATTTTTATTTTGGAAGATGGGGAAACAATTTAGGAAAAACTACCCTCAATAGACCCGACCAGGATTTGCACCCCAAGTGCTCCGCTATCAGCAGGCCAAATTAACACTGTAGTGACACCTTAGACCACTCAGCCACTGAAGTGGGTATCTGTTATTTAATACGGTGTTTACAGTTTTCAAACATCTATAGGATTTACACAATTTTCCAGAAATAAATGTTTTTGGGAATAATTTTGTATCCTATTGGTAGAGTTTAACCTGAGTAATATCTCCATGGTGTCAGCCTGCAAGCAGGCTATACCATTCGAGAGGCTGCCATAAGTTGGCGAAGATAGTGCCAACATTTTCAAGCTGAGGGTGCCATGTGGTTAGCACAACGAGCCCTCCAGACTTCTATCTCAGTTTTATAGACTGAAGCGCTACTTATTCATTCAATTATCTCCTCATTTGTCCCCACAAGGTTGATTTTGGTTCAGTTTCAGACCCACTGCTTCACAGACAGAATTAGGGGCACTGGGGATCGAACCTGGGACTTCAGGATCTGAAGCCAGTAAATCTGACCACTCTACAACAGAGGCGGGTATCAAATACTTACTTACTTTGTGGCATAGGGAACACAAAAGTTCATTAACTTTAATGGTTTTAAATATATTTTTCTTATCATCGGCTCTATGTCGGGGTCAATATTGTTAAAGTGCTATGACTGATCACTGAGTGCGTAAATTAATCAGCTCTAGTAACTTGACTAGTTCGATTCCCTGTTAGGTTGAAATTACTTAGTACTAGCGTGATACGAACTCGGCCAAGGTACAAGAGATTTTGAACATACAATAAGTGCGTTACAGAGTGTTAGTAACATTTACTTTCAGCTAAGAGCTTTTTTTTAAAAAAAAAGTACTTGAAATATCAGAATAATTGCTACATTGTTATATAGAAATATTTATTTGTATCTTAATTTTGATATTATTTCTACAGTAAATAAAATAGTATTGCTACTCATCCATTGTACTTAAATTAGTAGATACAGATATCCTAAGCGCCAGTAATATGCATACCATTAAAAACTTAACCTTTACGACAAGCAGTTAAATAATCTATTATATATTTGAGTTTCTTTGTGCGCCCTTTCTTATATCGACCCATGCTTCACAAACTTGTTATTCACAAGGACATAAAATAATATTTTGTAAATACTTCTCCACCTCAAAATTTATACAATCCATTGGATTTTGTTCGGAAGCAAAAAGGTCACATATTGTTAATTATATAAAAAGTAATCACCGTGGGTACTTATTGTTCGAGACTCGATACATTTCTTCAGAAACGAGTGCACTAACTGCGAGAATGCAACAGGTTAAAATTAAAAGTAATCACATTTAACAAGCTAATAAAATAAAATTAACATTTTCACACCTTGATTACCAAAAACTTAGTTCATTAACTTTTTGAAAAATAACTTATGCCAAAGTCCAATGAGAGTCAAATCCTAGACCGTAAAATAAAAACTAGTATATAAAATTATACTGAGAATGTCTCCAAATTACATTTTGACCAAATTTTATTTAAAATAACTATGTTTGATATGAGCAGGAAATGTTTATTTTTATTTATTATAATAGTGGATTAAAAATTCAATGTACAGTAGTTTTCATATACTTTGAATATTAACACTTATTACAACGTGTAGTGCTCAAGAATGAGAAAACCCAAGAAAGAATGTAAGATAAGAGTGAAGAATTTTACATGTTTTACTGCCTCAGGTAAATAAGGGCTAATGTCATAAAACTTTGTGTATGGAGAAGCAGGTGGTTTTTTCTTTGAAAATAATGTATCACTAGAGTAATACTCTCATTGAAGTAAGTTGGGATCAACTATATTTATTCACACAGCAGGAAGACTTTGTGAGTATTTTAGTTACTGAATATATTAAGATGTTTATATTTAATTACGCAAATTTTCATAATTGGACATTGACCCTTTTTATCCTAATGCACATGGTATTAATGTTTCTTTGAATCAAGAAGGTCACAGAGATTAGCGTCACCCTCCACTGCCGCCTGCATTCCGATACAGCAGGTTAGCCAACGCTTGCAAAACGATACTAGCTTGTAAATGGGTAATGATCATACTAACGGCACCTATTATCAGCTAAGACAACTAGTTGCAGAAGGAAAAGTTGTATTTAAACCCATGTATTTTGACTAGTGTGTCAACTTGGGAGTCGTTAGAGCTCAATAGCTTCGTGATTATTGAAGCTAACCCAAATTAAAAAATATGTCTAAAAAGAAAAAGAAATTATTCATTAAATAATATGTTATAAACAAATACTCTAGCTTAATTGTACAAAGAAAATAAATAAATCAATTAATAATTTTTGTTTTCCCATTTAAAATGCATTGAAATGGAAACATTTTAATGAAAATATTTCAATAACTATTTTTAGGATAGTTTGAAAATTCCATAAGAATTATGAAAGATGCCCAGATATGTTACTAAAATAAATAAAAAAACAACAATGTTGAATTATTAAATATTTTTTTAAAAACAATTTTTTGTTTATAACCGTGCATTTATGGATAGGCACAGCTTTAAGTTAGCAATTTTGTTTGGTTTCATGAAAAATATTGTCAACAGTCAGACAGTGATAAAACTGTTTATTTAACCCTACAGGTTTACGTATCTTATATCGATTGTTTGTGTAAAATCGATTCAGGTAATCTGATCACTTAGAAAGCGCTCTCGAGTTTTAAGAATCAAATAACGACTTGTTAATCCATTATTTATTTTTAAATTCATTTTAACTTAGTTTTTATTATTTTTTAAAAATATGTTATTGAAGTAATTGTGGAAATATTCAAACGTAGTCCTACCTTATAAAATGGGAATGAACATATTGTAGTCGAAAATATGTTCGTAGATAATGGATATAAAAGAAAATAATAAAACATATTTAGGCATTATTGAGTTCACTATTTTCAATGTATGTTTGATTGTTATGCATGTTGTTTTAGTCTTTATTAAAAATATCCATTTGTATGTTTATTTCTGCTATTTTAATACAATAAAATATCCTTTAATGATGATTAAAGTTGATCAAAGGATAACTAGGCCTAATCTGTTTATTTCACATGATTTTTAGAAACTTAACCCATTCCAACAACACTTTTAAAAATAACTAATAGACACTCAAATTTTGATTGATTTGATTTTCAAACAATAATATAAGTCTAGATTGTTTAATTTGGCTGGATTTTAACCCATATTTTGCGTGGGGGGCAGAGGGGGTGTTGGGGTTGATTAAAATTGAAATCATGATTGAAATAAACCTTAATTCACAGTTTAAGCCTATATTTTGTAATGTAGGTCTATTTGTAAATCATTAAATTTTATAATGATTTGCTAGGATTCGGATTTGGATTCGAGATTCGAAAATAAAATGTAGATCCGGATTCGAGAAATAGTGGTTTCGACCCATCTCTAGTTATTTACATACAAAATTCCAAGTTTTCTAACAAAGTCTCATATTTTTATACAAAATTTGCTTGTTTTATGCCCTAGAACCTGCCCTCTCCACAAAATATTGAAAATATGTTAGATTATATCTACATTTAGAACCACCCAGATTCAACAGTTCATCTGTTCCAAAAAATACATTTCCTCTCAAGTTTAACTGAGTTTGGATCCAGAGCTGCCTTCTCCACTACTGATTTTATTCCAAAACATGCCTTCTGCTTTTCCCAAAATCTAACTTAGTGTGCAGCCATTACAGTAGTCATTCCAAAAGCTGCTTTCTATCCATAGCACTCTAAATAGTATACAAACTACTATGTTTTGTCATTACTTTACTGAACATTACCTGGCATTTCATTTCTTTCAAATAGAAGTGGTTCTTTTTCAGGTTTCCTGTAATTTTTAAATGTAAACAATTATTTTTTTATGTAGAGAAAAGATGTTGACAGCTGGTGTGAGGTTGTGTTACTAATTATTTTGAGATTTGATTTGTTTATTTAATAATTGAAGAAATTCAAAGAGTGAATACTATTATATTCGGGAAAACATACAGCGAAGGTGGATAGGAACATTTAAAAGGAATAAACACAATATGGTTTTTACAAAGAAATGAACACTGTTAACACCTTACATTACTGCCATTGGACAAAGAGACAGCCATTACTCTTTGGGTGGATAAGTAGGGAAGTGTACTCCGAGCAACCAGTGGCCACGCTTTAGCTGGAATGGAACAACTTTGTTTGACCATCTCCCCAATCTCTAGGTACAGGATAGTTTACCCGAGAATAGTAATGCCACCCTCCTAGGCGTCCAGATGAGAGATCACAAGCGAATCTAGCTGAGGATAAGCTTGAAGTAAATTTGAAATAGGTAGGAGAACATTAATATATGACTTTAGGTGCCAACAATAATCATTATTTGGTTGGTGGGGAAATATTAATAGTTTAGTGATACCACCAACGTGGAGCTTCAATGCAGATGATATAGCTGAATATTGTTTTACTGTCTATAACTTTGGGTTGTAAAAATATGGCTATTTATAGACTAGAGACGCAAAGTGGGTTTGAGGGCTTTGAAGGTAGTCCTGGAGGAGATTTGTGGTTGACAGTCTAAATATTGAAGATACAGGAAGCTGGAAACATTAGCTTGAATATGGGGAAGAGGTGACTAGTGCTTTTGAGAAAGGTATCGAGTGTGTTGGTCCAAATTCAATGCACAGCAGAGCCCTCCTGAAACTGGGATTCTGACATCACTAGCAGCACCCTGTGGTATTGACAATGTATCCCCAGTACACCCTCCATAGCCAAACTGGTCGTTTGCGTTGGGGTGGATGAGTCCCGGGGATCCAAAGCTACAACCTTCCCTTTTAGGACTTGTGGCGAGTGCTTCGCGAAGAATGTAAGTTACAAGTTCCTGAGGTTCTCACAACAGCTCTGGATAGGTGGTATGAGTGGGTCCTTTGCTTTGAGTGCCAATCTGGGGTAGTAGGTGGGTGGCGAAGGACGAGAGCGACACCTCCCTCTGGTTCGTTGGGATCAGTGGAGGAGGGAAGGGACACTTAAACCTAGTATGACTTTGTAAATGGCATGTCTAGAGAAACCCTTGGCTCTGAGCATAGGCTGGGGGAAAATATCCAAAAATGCTCCATCCATGCCAAAGTTGTTTTCTAACAACAATCATGGCTGCAACTAAAATAAATCTGACAAGCAATCTAAAAGGCGATGTTGTAGTAGGGAAAGAGAGTAAAATATGGAGAAAGGGAGCAAACGCTAAGAATCTATACCAGAGTCTAGTCAAGTTCAGGGGCGGCTGCCTGGGACGTCGGCTTGAGGGGGCGCCAAACAAATCACCAAAATAACCTAACATACATTTGTAATGATATGAAAATAATTTCCAAGCTCCACAGCTCCAAACCTAACGTAACCTTGGCGCAACAGTGGAGTTGCTAAGCATAACACTCAAATAAGTTTTGATACTAACATGAAATTTGACATAGTGATATAATTTTTTTGGTCAATAATATTTGATATAATGTCACTATTTCAAAGTTAACTTACATCCGCCAACTTTAAAAAAACGGCGCCCTAGAACGGTATTTTGCAATTATTTCTTTAACCGTTCGGAGCCACACATACGTGCATTACATACGGAGCAGCGGGAGGGAACCCAACAACATGAAAGAAATTAAGACGACTCTACCCTGGGAGACCATAGGTCATGAACCATAACTCGCCATAGAAAGACGCCGCCAACACCAGAGGCCGGGCTACTTCCTCCAGTCACAGAAGAAGATCTGTGGGTATGGCTGGAGGAGGACCCGGATTACGCAGCCTGGCAACCTCAACTGGTAGACAATGCTCCGGCACTGGAGCCCGAGGAAGTCCTAACACCGCTGGAGTCAGGCACGGAACCACCGGACGACGAGCTACCAGACATCGAGACACTCACCGCCTGGGTAGAAGAAACATTTGCCGCTCTCAGAGAACCACCGGCCCCTGAGACAGACTCTCTAGCAACACTCATCCAGGAGCTCGGCATTGACGTCATAGATGAAGAAGAGGAGATACCACTCCCAGCCAGTCCAGCTCGACTAGAGGGCCCACGCGACTCGGGCGACCCGATGGACGTGATGGACGACCCCGGAGAATCGGACTACTCCCATAGTATAGGAACCCGACGCACCAAGAATAGCGCCACTGGAGCAGTGCCACTACACGTCCGTCGTGGTTGCCCCCCTACAACCAGTCACCATCAGAGACAGAACATTATTCAACAACTTACGACGGGGAGTCTCGCTTCCCAGACCGTTCGAGGCTCCCCACAACTTCCAACGCACAAGACCATCAGACATCATAAACATCGTCATCAACGACTGGGTGAACAGTGGGTTGCTGATACAAGAGAGCTGTACAGACGCCTTTCCCCTGTTCCTGATACCCAAAAGAAACGGGGGAATACGAGTCATCCATGACTTCTCCCCGTTGATGGGAGTATATCAACACTCCGGAGTTCAGCTTTCTGTCCGCGGGCGCAGCTCTCAGGACGATCCCGGCCAGCCACTTCACCATCAAGATCGACCTGCGTAGTGGCTTCTACCACCTGCCATTGACCCCAGAATGCCGCAAGTTCGCTGGAGTCTACTACATGGGAGTCAAGTACTGCTTCACTAGACTACCGATGGGCCACGCACTGGCTCCCTTTAGGCTCCAGCGGACCATAGAGGAGGCAGTCAGAGCCATCGAAGACTGGCTGCCTGGGGTCTCAGGGATAATCTACCTAGATGACCTGCTTTTCACCACCGACAACGCCGACATTCTTCTCGCCGTGCCAGTACTTCTAGCCGAGATGGGACTCCAACTATACTTCTAGAAGTCCGTCCTGACCCGACTCAAGAAATCTAGTACTTGGGCTTCTACGTGCACACAGTCTCCCAGACGCTTCACATTACACCGGCAGCATCTAAAAGGCTCAACAACTGTGCAAGCAGGTCCCCGAGCTCTCCCAGAAAGACAGAGCCAGAGTCGCGGGCTATATCAGCTGGCTGGGCTACAACCTAAGGTGGCCCAGCTACGCTACAGCGCAGATACACCGCGGCTCGGGGACCTGGGCTACCAGACTTATATTAAAACGAGCATTTGGACCGTGTGCACGTGGGGGCCCAACTACAGACCAACAGGGACGGTCTTCGCAGACGCGACTCCACACTCCATCTCAGGCTAGTGCCCAGACCCTCCATCCTACTGGGCAGGGTTCATCAGGGACCGCCCCGAAATCAACCGAGCAGAGATCACAGCTGTCCTGGTGACCATCAACTGGCACGCCGAGAAGCACCCTGACTAGAACATCCGACTTGGGACGGACAACACCACCGTCTTCCACTCTCTGATACCAGGGAACCCAGAAGTCTGCGCACTTCACTTCAAGACCTTCCACCATCTTCGGAAGCGTGAAGTGTCAGTCTTCTTGATTCCTCCCGAGCTGAACCCAGCTGACGTCGCGTCCCAAGCCATACTACGAGACTTACAACAGGACATCAACGAAAACGATGAGCTACAGGACCCAGCCATCTACGTCAGATAAATATGTAAATTGTGTTTATATTTTCTATAAAACATGTACGTTTCAATTGTATCCTACCCTGAAATAAAGAAACGGACCCTTAAAGAAGCCCGGGTCTCCCTCTCACTCTTCGGCGAGTACTAAAGGACCTTAACGCGCCTTCGTATCGGCGCCTCAGCCAGTATAAAAGCGAGTTGAGACAATCCTCAGGACTCAGTTGGAACAGCGGAAGAAAACCCAATAACATTATGTAACGTACATTACATACGTGCATTACATACGTATATCACATGCGTACATCAAATACTGTGACCAACTATCCCCACATAAATAACACACAGAGGTAAGCGCAAGAGAGTTATCAGTTTACTGATAAAAAACATGGTACAACTAAATGAGGGAGCGGCGCTTAATAGTAATAGCAATAAAGGTAAGCCTGAAGGGCTATAAGGCACAATGGACACCGCCAGGGCCTGAAGAGCATTACAACAACAACAACATCATCAGCCGGTTCCATGTACTTTAGACGGCCCCAAAATGGCCTTATCAGAGAAAAGCATAAAAATCTAATAAATTGGTCTCCTGATACACAAAAACAAATAATATAAGATGTCTACCATCAGCATGGGCAGAGAGCCTACGCCTGTTCAAGGTGCGAAACATTTAGTGAATCAAGGGCACAAGTCCCTAACCTAAATGAAGGCACCAACATTAACCTAATTTATTTGACATAATATAAAGTCCAACATTAGTAAGACAACCTAATCAATTCAATAACAATCAGGAGGTGACCTAGTGGTCTAGGGGTCCTCGGTCCCGGCAAAGATTTATCTGAATACCAAACCCTTCCTTCACCTCTGACAAGACATCTTGTGAATGTGAGGAATGCCAGGCCTCCACCGTGGTTCGGATTCCACGTTAAACTGTAGGTCCTTCATTTCATCTCATATCACCCTACCATTACACATTAGCGTAAGTGCGTATAACCCGAACGGGTAGTAAGACGCGGTGCTAATAATAATAATAATAATAATAATAATAATAATAATAATAATAATAACAATCAGGATGCCTACAGTAAATATAAGCACTAGCCGGCTCGCGGCCCCACATTTACCCAACCTTGAAACAAAGCAAGGTGGTAAATATAAACTGATTACAAACATTAAAGACACCAAAATATTAATGGAGACCAACAATTCTTTTAGTATAAGATCGCCTTAGGGGCTGACGTTGCAATAAAACACTATTCGTAGAAATATAAATGGAATTTTGAAAGATAGAAATTTACAGCCAAATTGAATTTAGAGAATAGCGTCCAGCCTTTATAAATTAGGCTATTTACCTTGAAAGCCCAGAGTGAAATGTGTGCCTATCCTATACTCTGGGTTCTAACCATTATATACACAGCGAAAATCATGTGTTCTCATTGCGCGGAGTAAAGGAGAAGGGATGTTCGAGAAGGATCTCAAGGCCCGTGGCCATTGGTTACTCGCAAAAAGAACAGTACATGCAAGTTTTTCTGAATGCGCGCGCCGCTCACTCTTTTCTTGTTGTCACGGGCGAAGAGGAGGGGAGAGCCCCCGACACAGCCAGTGGCGGGCCTCGAACTTCGTAACAGTTGAACGCGGATTTTGTGGTGAAGTGCATCTCGGTTTATTGTGGACGAGTCGGAACGTGTTAACAGGGGATGGCTTGGTGAGTGTTACGACTTCTTCTTGACCATGTTGTAACAAGGTTACAATACGTACATTACACGCGTACATTACGGCATATATTACCCGCGTAAATTAGATGTATACACGCGTGTAACGTAAGCGTGTAATGTACGCTTGTAATGTACGCGTGTAATGTACGCGTGTAATGCACGCGTGTAATGTACGCGTGTAATGTACGCGTGTAATATACGCGTGTAATATACGCGTGTAATATACGCGTTTAACGTACGCGTGTTATGTACTATGAAATGTACGCATGTAACGTACGTGCGTGACGTACGTGTGTAATACATGCGTTTAACGTACGCGTGTAATGTACATTATATAATGTACGTGTGTAATGTACGTATGTAACGTACGTGTGTAATGCACGCGTGTAATGTACACGTGTAACGTACGTGTGTAACGTACGTGTGTAATGTATACGTGTAACGTACGCGTGTAATGTACGCGTGTTATGTACGCATGTAATGTATGCGTGTTATAGACGCATGTAATGCCAGCGTGAAATGCACGCGTTCAATGCATGTGTAATGTACGCGTGTAATGTACGTGTGTAATGTACGTATGTAACGTACGCGTGTAATGTACGCGTGTAATGCACGCGTGTAATGTACGCGTGTAATGCACGCGTGTAATGTACGCGTGTAATGCACGCGTGTAATGTACGCGTGTAATCTACACGTGTAATGTATGCGTGTAATGTATGCGTGTAATGTACGCGTGTAATCTACACGTGTAATGTACGCCTCTAATGTACGAGTGTAATCTACGCGTGTAATACAAGAGTGTGATGTATGCGTGTAATGTATCATAATTAAAGTGGATAACATCGCCTACAAAACCTGTTCTTAGTTATCTTTGTAATCCAAACAATTTTTTTCGATAAACGTTTGTAATAGGCCTACTATATGATGGCCATTTATGGAGTTTGTGTGAAGGAGGGGATAAAACCAAGAAAGTAATTTATGTACTTACTACCTTCTTGTCCCCAGTTAAGGTTAGAACATTGGATGCTCCTAGAAGCTATTTAAATTGATACTCGTTTAGACAACTTTAGAAAATCGTACTCGTTTAACAGCTATTTATAATAGTGCTTTCCACAAAATATTTTGAAATTTATACAATTCTAGAGGATATTTAGAGAGTAGGTTCCTCCTTTGGCAAATTTTTGAAAATTAAACGCCTCTATAAGCTATTTTAAGAAGGGCCTACCAGATTTTTTAAATATATAAATTAGATTAGTGGTGCTCACCCAGAGTTTTAAAAAAAATCCAGAATACCCTAGAAGATCTTTGGAATGGTCCTCGCCTGTTTATTTTCCTACTGTGCCCAGGCTATGTTAGGTTTAGAGTTGTTAGTTTTGGGGAATATCTTCATATCATCCTACTATCTCCGTTATATAATGTGGTGCCAAAAAGCAATCCCACCTGGGTAAAAAAATTTGCCTCAAGCCGCTCCTGGTCAAGTTCGTGGATGAACTGTTTGTCAGTGCTCACAAGGTCACTGATAGTAAAATTAACCAGCTAAAGGCCTAAATTCTGTCCATGACCATGATAATGGCAAACCAGGAGGGGAAGTTGAGACAGCTAGAAAAAGAGAACGCCGGGTTAAGGGAATAAAACGGTGCTCTGACATATACTGTAACGTTGCTTGAGATCAACGTTACAAGCAAGAAGCAAATATGAGTTAAATAACACCAAGTCTACAACCACGAAGAGTGGACATAACAAGACTCACCAAAACTGCCCCGTTTCTCGGTCTCCGTGTGTGAAGTCTCATCAACAAACATCCCGGCCCGTGTACATTGTTCTCGCCCCGAGTGAAAAGGCGTAACTGATAGACTGTGGAGGTGTGGCGTGGTGAGCGTGGCATTTCTCACGTTGCCCCATGGGAAGTGGTCTGACAGTGATCACGTGATGTTCCCGACGTCTCTCCAATGACCTATTTGTTCTTTACCACCAATCCCGCTGTTTCATGTGAATGTTCGACTATGTTCTTTTGCTTCCCCTATGTTCCCCTCCTCTCAGAGAAAAATTGCTTATAATCTGATGTCGTTTGCCTTAAGCGGCACTTCTTGGTTTGCCCGTGTCTTGGACACACATCACGGGATGGGATTATTCCCAAAGGTATAAATTCAAATTTCGGCCGTACTACTCAAAATTTACTGTTTGGAAAATATTTAAAGAATATTTTAAATAGACGATAGGTTAGGTCTAAATTCTCTTTTTGGCCAGTACATTCTAAATTTCCTTTCGACTTTCATCTGTCATTTTCTGTAATATTGTAAGAATGGCTAAGTACGTAGATTAATATGACGTAATGCTAAATATAATTTGTTAAATATATTGCTAGGGTTTTGCCCTTCCGGCTTGTTGTCCCGTGATTGAAACTATGAGGGACCTTTTATATTTTTTTTTAACTTACCTTTACAAGGCGAATGCCTGGATTAATTTGGGCTAAGAATAATATAAGTATATTACTTTCTTTTTGGGTTGGCATTTAAGTAATACGCTAATGTTTTGTAACTATGGAGCGCGCACTGCGGGTTGCCGCTGAGGCCTGTTAAGGGGCCGTAAGCTACGTAGTGAATGTAATCGTTAGGATAAGGTTGCTATGGCTACAGCGCCTCAGTATAGTTATGGACATAACCCCTTTACCTCTTTTTTTTGTTTATGTAATGGCTACATTGTAAAAGTAACCGTTAGAACAAGGTTGCTATGGACACAGCGCCTCAGTATTGTTATGGGCATAACCTTTTTTTTAATTTTATGTAATTCTCTTGTAACTATCTGTTGTTACTTATATATATATAGTCACATATATACATATATAATTATTGTTAATCTATTCTCAAATAAATAATTATTTATTAGACTCGCAATCTTTAATTTACATCGACAAGTTCAAAGTAATTTTGGCTGACCAAACAAAAGACTCTCGTACCGTTCCTTTTGAGTCTTTAGGTATAGTAGTGGATGGTGATTGAGAAGGGTTCATGGCGGCAGATGATTGAATAGGTCCAAGTATAGGCCTATCAACAAATATGTGGTCCTAACGCTCTTCTGCAATTAACTCATTTTCTTGTTGTTTTCCTGCCCTCTTTACCTTATTGTACGTGTTCACCTGCCCTTGTCCAGTTGAGGAGAAGGGGGTGTAACACAATACCTATGAGGCGGTGACTGAAAGGGCGGCCAGCAAACGAGGAAGATGAGTCTGATGATCGTTTACTCCCGTATGGGACACCACTTAACCAAAATGAGATCAACTATAATGAAAAACATCAAACCAACCAAGTACTAAATTAAAATCAAATCCATTAGACCAATAGATAAGCTGCTGCTAGTGGAGACAGATTCGGAGGCGGATTCCCTAGAAATCATGGAAAATAAGTGTATTAGTCACGAACTCCTGTACGAAAGACCAAGGAAGAAGCTCCCCTCGTTATCATATATGATATCCCATCAGACACGACATTAGAGGAACTAAAAGATACAACATTTGAGCAAAATCTATATGACGAGGTATTAAGAGAAATTTAACAAGGGATTCACTTCTGCGCTTAAGACCGGACCAAAGGGAAGAGAGGAAGTGAATCACCTGATAGAGTTTCCTCCAAAATTCAAGAGCTAAGTACTAGGGAGTCAATCATTCACCGACTATAGTTCGATCTCTGTTAAAGATTACATCGTGGTGACGTGATGTCGCAAGTGTCGTGACTTATTCCACATCAGCAGCAGGTACGCTAAAGAAAATCCATCTGCATCCCCTTTAGGAATAGGGGAAAAGACAAGTGTAATTAGCCGAATGCCAGTGAATGAACTCATAACATGTTGATCAACATACGTATACAGAGGACATACTATGACAAATAAAATCTTAAGAGACATGATAGACATACTAGCATATATACTGACGAGACTTATTGGAAAACAAACGAAGAAGAATCAAAGAACAAAGACAAAGGACAAAAATATAAAGAAGAACAGGTCAACTTTGAAAATGTATCAAAACCAGAAGAGGGCTGCTGGCTTCATGAATAAGAAACTGGGCCTGCTCGTGTCGATAGCCACTCAAACGGATCAGTGGGTGACGAGTTAGCGGGTACATAAAGTCATTACCAACACCATAGAAGCCAAACAAAGATCCACCAAGAAGCTCCAGAAATGGATATCCTGGAAGAAAGTGTGCAAAAGCTGACTTATATATAGAAGGTAAATAACAAGTAGGCAGAAGAATTATAGAAGTGGTATCAACGACCCCTCTTGTTCTGGAGATAAGGTAGCAGATAAGGTAGAATATATTCCTATAAGGATATACACTAGCTTGAAGGAAGTCCTCCAGTTCTATCGGCTGGAGGAGCAACATACCTTACACTTAGCAACACCTAATGAGGTCAGGTCATTAGAAAGGAGCTACACTGAACCGCATCCTCCTCAAATCAGTCAATCTCCCTATGGATTTGTCGAGCTTACGTATTAAGTTGGAAAAAAAGTATTTCAAAGAAGGATTCAGGAGTTCTACTTTGACCATAAAGAAACGTGGCCTTGATTCTACGTCCACACTTACCACTTATAGATGGGGACAGAAGTTGGTAGCAATATCGGAGCTGGCCAGCTAAACGGAATCAGGAGTGTGACCGTGCTACATTAAATACAGAGGTGCACTGATGAGATGAGACTAGGCGTCGTTTTCCTTCAGGAGCCATACACCTTTAAAGGGAAAGTACTACACGTGCCAATAGCTGTTAGATTCATAACCACTGGTGAGACACAAATGAATCCCGTCATTGTGTTCAATGGGCACACAACAGTGACGAAAATAAACCAGTTCAATGACGAAAAGGTGACATGTCTTGAACTAAGATCACTAGTCAGTCTTGCTATGGTGTGGGCAATCAAGAGTTACCGTCACTATCTAGAAGGCCGCCCCTTTACCCTGCGTACAGATAACCGAGCCTTAACTTGGCTTAGTTCAATGAGGAACCAACAAACCAAGCTCACCCGATGGGCTCTCCTGCTACAAGAATTCTGTTTCACGGTAGAACACTGTCCAGGACGAGAGAACCAGCTTCCCGACGCTCAGTCACGCCATCCAGATCCAGAACTCGCTAGACCCGCCAATAATGACTGGGAACGGATTATACCCCCTGGAATAAAGCAGCCCGAGTTTGTGAAACCTCTGTCTCTTCAAAACCTTGAGGCCAACCAAGAGCCCTTATACAAGGAGGTTGTGGAAAGCAACAACAAGATGAAGATTGCCAGAAAATACATAGACGATGGGCGAACCTAGCAGGAGCTCGACCCACTGACCCAAAGGACGTAAATTTCCTGTACTTCCACCCTGTTAAGGACACGAAAGACCTTCGCCGAACTAATAACGAAGAACCTTGGAGGCTACTATATCTACGAGACCTCCAACCACGACCCCCCCTTAGCTGGCCACCCAGGAGGAGAAGAAACATGCAGAGCCATCTTACAAGGCTATAGCTGGACGGGGATCCACCGGGACGTAAACACATATGTTAAAAACTGCTTAATCTGCGCTTGCCGGAAAGGGAAAAGAGCCACTCCGACCTCGACAACCACGTGAACCTTGGGAAGCCGTCGCTCTTGATCTCATGTGGCCCTACCCACGCACTGGCCGAGGAAAAAGGTTCATTCTCGTCCTAACTGACCTATTCTCTCGCTGGACTGAAGCATACCCCCTTGCCTCATCTGAAGCTCCAGCATTGATACGGATCCTCGAGCAACAAGTATTTCCGCGATAGGGATACCCAAAGGTGATACTGTCAGACAACGGAAGACAGTTTCATAGCCGCTCCTGGACCAGCGGCTGCCAACGCTGGGATGCAGAGCCCTGGACCACACCAGTGAATCACACCCAGGCCAACCCGACTGAGAGGAGAAATCAAGAGCTGAAGAAATGTATCAGGTTATGCATCTCCGAGAATCACCGGGATTGGGACCTTCACCTTCCCCAAATCTTGTTCACTCTACGCTGTAGAAGAAATGAGGCGACAGGTATGACGCCGAGTCAGCTCTTGTATGGGCATACCCTACGCCGACCTGGAGAATGGAGATTCTCCAACATAGATCACCAAGATGGCCTCAAAGATCCCCGCGCACTGCATGATCCTATCAATAGTGCCCAGCAGAGACAAGAAAAAGCAATAATTCACCAGAAACATTATCAACAACGGTACACGCAAGAGCCTAAAAGGAAATACACACAGTTCAAACGTCTCGAACAAGTCCTGGTAAGAACCCAGCACCTCTCCAATGCTGTTGAAGGATTCCACGGTGGCTTCGCCCCCAAATGGGACGGACCATACATGGTGGAAGAAAGAATAGGGGCGGTATACTGGGTAACCCACCCAGATGGTCAACGAAGAAAGGTACATCGTGGGCAGCTACGGCCCGCCCCGAAGCCAAGGGCTACCACGGAAGAACTCCCAGAAATCACGCCTACTGAACCACCAGCCTCCTGATACAGACAATCGACCGGACCCTCCTTACAGAGTCCTTCGGCCTCGACCCAGACCTGGTTCCGTGGACAAAGTGTAGTGACATGTGGGGCAACATTGCCCGCCATAAGTGTAAATAAAGTTATTAATCAATATTAGGTGGTTATTCCCACAGAGTGCGTTGGGTAATCAACATCAGTGACGGTTTATTATCATTTTTTTTCACGCACCGATTAATTTGTAAATAAGGTTGACTCAAAGGTCTGTTATAAGGTATTCAATCATAGTTTGAACTCTGGGGACAATAACAAGACATCATGAATGTATCTCGTGTATATTTATCACCTTTGTATTTAGTCATTAAGTAGCTATTAAGTTATGTCAATAGTATTGTAGCCATCGGGAAGGAGATGCAAGAGCTCTTTCGCGAGTATGGGGGGATTGTTACCACCCCTCTACTCCTTATTTATCAATGTAACGCTCTTGCATTCACAAAGCGGCCAGTCATGCTCTACCCCTCTCCCCCTCTTCTATGTTCAAAGTCACTAGCCAAACATTCCCCTCGCTTGCTTCGTGGCCGCTCGGTGGCAAGCCGAGCGCTCCCGAACCACCTATCTGGGGGGGGGGGATAAAAGGAGCAGACAGGCCACTGTCTGGCATCTACGGTGGGTGCCAAGGTGCCAAGACTTCGAGGAGGAAGTACGTGCCCCACTTGAGTAAATTGTCTAGGCATCCGTCTAAAACACCCTCCGGGGAACCCTCATATTACACATACTAAACTCGAGACAAACGTACCGGTGCTATTTGCTGTAGTGGTAACCTAACGGTGTCAACAAGCTACAGCAAGGCGTAACGCGGAACCGGTTGCGAAGCAATACATCGCAGCCGGAGTCTGTCCTCCGGGACAACAGACAAATCCCCCCACCACTGCACAGAGGGGGGAACATTAGCCCCTCCACACTGGCCCCTAGCCTGCCCTTTTCAGGGCTGCGCGAAATGGTCGCCACCACACATACATCAACAACAACAGGATCATTGACTTCAGAACAATCAACACAAACACAAACAACACAAAGATGGAATCTGACACGGACAGACAAGGGACTTTCACACTGGCTTCCAAACTGAACAGGAAAAGAAAAATCAGAGCTGACACAAAACAAGCCACAAAAAAAACCCATCATCACCTCAAACAAATTTGACGCCCTGAAAAGGGCCGAAAATGAAGTGACTATGACCGACGACACCCAATCAATGAACGACACACCAACAGACACACCCAAACTGAGACTCCTACCGATAGTGACAAGGGTTCAAACCATTACATGAGGATCACCAAATACGCAAAGGAGTTTGGAAATAATACCAACGTGTACTTCCTGAAGGACGGACTTAAGATTCACACCACCACCAAACAAAATTATGACTTGATGCAACACTTACTAAAGGACCTGAAACAAGAGTACCACACTTACTCACTCCCGAGAGACAAGCCGGTCCACGTGGTTGTAAAGGGGCTACCTCCCAACATGCTCACGAAGGACCTGCAGCAAGAAATTGTGGGGCTAGGCTACCCCGTAACTCACGTCAGGCAGTTCACCACCAAAACACCGGCGACAGGCACTACACAGACGTTCACGCTTCTCCCGACATTCCAGGTCACACTCGCAAAGAACAACCAGGTCACAGACATTTACAAGACTAGATTCATTAACAACACCAGAGTAAGAATTGAACCATACATCCCCCCCCCCCCCTGAACAAAATAGCTCAGTGTCATAAATGCCAGAGATTCGGACATACACGAAACAACTGTCAAAACAATCCCAGATGTGTTAAATGCCTGTCAGAGCACGACACAAAGGACTGCCCAAAAAAAATACACCACACCCCGGCAAGATGTGTAAACTGCAGAGGTGACCACTCTGCAAACTACAGCAAATGCCTCGTCTACAAGAAACTCTTAGACGAGAAACTATCACTACACATAGCTAAACAAAAAGACCTCACCCAACAAAGACGGATCCCTCCACCCCCCAAAGCCACTGGCAAAGACTTCCCCACTCTCCCCTAACGACCAAAGACAGTGGCTGAAACGCGCCAATTCGAGGTCGCGTCCACAAGCTGGCAATACAGCCAGGTTGTGCGACAAGCTACACGGCCCCACAAAAAGCAACCCAAGAACAAACCCCCAACAGCCTCCGACATCAAGGAACTATTTAATTTTTTCAAAGATTTAAATATTATAAAATTAATTACACACTTCAAACCATACCTTACAAAGCTAAGGCAAGCACAAGACACCTCAGAAAAAATTATGATAGTGATAGAAGGACTGACTGAATATTTTACCTCTGAATGATGGACAAAAGGAAGGCACTGACTAAGGACATACTGCGCGTTTTTGTGTGGAACGCGAATGGAATGCTCCAGCAAGCAAAATAATTAGAAGATCTACTTAACACTTATGCAATAGACATAGCTCTTATAAATGAAACACACTTAAATCCCACAAAAAAACGTCTACTTTTACGGCTACGAAACCTACAGGACAGATCGAGTCAACAAAACAGGAGGGGGGACGAACTTACACAGACAGGGAATATAGTACTAGAAGGGGACTTAAACTCTAAACTCACAAACTGGAACAGTAGAACGACGACAGCAAACGGGCGCACACTAAACGAACACGCAGACAATAACGACTACCTAGTGATCGCACAAAAGAACTGACATTTTACCCTTCAACTACCTATATAAACCAGATATAATAGATGTAGTTCTAACAGATATAGGAATCACACCAGAAGACCTCACGGTATTACACGAACTAGACTCAGACCACAACCCAATATCTGCGAGATAAGCATTACCACAGATATTGAGATAAAAGGGCTCACAAACAACCAAATAACATGTAACTGGGACACTTTCAAAACAACACTGGAGGACACACTTCCAGAGGCACACCACATACGAGACACGGAGGAAGCCGAAGCAACGCTTCGCTTGTTCACGTCAACCTTACAACAGGCCTACAAAGTACAGTGAGGGAACCAATCACACATGACCTCCGGAAAAATAACCCACAATTAGATTTCCTCTTAGCTGAAAAAAGGGAAGCTAGGAGGAACTGGCAAACATTCAGAACCCCCAACACAGGGCAGCCTACAATAAATTAAAAGCACAGGTTAGGATAACAGTTAAAAGCATCAGGTTAGACAGATGGACTTATGTCACAGAGGCAGCCACCGACACTAGCAAAATATGGAAAATAACAAAACAACTAAGGGGAGATAAAAGAATCAGATCAGTACCAGCCATACACGGGGAAAATAGCGTGGCCTACAAAAGCTTGGAGAAAGCGGAGGCCATAGTCAACACACTAGAAGAACAGTTCACACCCAACCAAAGACCACAAAAAACAAACTTCACCAGGGAAGCCACCTTATCAGTGAGGGAATACTTATTCAAACCAAACAACACGCAGGCAGATGACATCACACTAGAAGAACTTACATCTACTATACAGGAACTTCCCAGGATATATGCTCCAGGACACGACAACATCACAAACGAGGTAGTACAACACTTACCACCTAGGGCAGTGCGGGTACTCTTGACTATACTAAATACACTACTCTATCTCTGTCATTTCCCGGACGACTGGAAGCTGGCTAAGGTTATAACAATTCCCAAACCAGGTAAAGACCCCATGTTTCCCCAAAACAGAAGACCATTCAGTCTCCTCCCCATACTCAGTAAATTATTTGAAAAAATTATACTTAGAAGACTAAAACAAATCACCGACAGTTTAAAAATTATCCCAGAACTTCAATTCGGCTTCAATAATAAGCACTCCACCGCCCACCCAATAGTAAATCTAATAGAAGACGCCACTCTGGCTTTCGAAGAAAAACAGTATCTAATCGCAATATTTCTAGATATAGAGAAGGCATTTGGCAAAGTGTGGCATATAGGCCTGCTTACTTCACAAACTAATCATACTCGACTTCCCCTCATGGTTCATTCACACAATCCCCAGCTTCCTTAGTCTGAGAATATTCAAGGTAACAATGGAGGGTAAAATGTCCCCAACATACCCAATCAGGGCGGGAGTCCCCCAAGGTTCCACGCTATCACCACACCTCTAAAACATTTACGTATCAGACATACCCTCCGACCCTAGAGTCAAAGTTAGGCAATTTACAGACGATACCATGGTTTACGCACAAAACAGAAACATAAACTTCTCAAGTCTAGGAATTCAAAGATACTTGGTAACACTACAGGAATGGTTCACTAAATGGAAAATTAAAGTAAACCCAGACAAATCAGCAGCATTGGTAATATCTAAAAGACTTCAAAACCCACCAGCTCCTTTCATACTATTTAATACAGAAATACCAATAAAGACATGCGTAAAATATCTAGGCATAACAATAGATAAGAGATTATAATGGAGAAAGCATATAGAACAAACAAACTCAAAAGCGCTAGGCAGATTCGTGCAACTCTATCCACTATTAAAAGGAAACAAGTTAACGGAACACACCAAACTAATTATCTACAGATCAGTCATTCAGCCTCTCATAGTATACAACTGCGTAGCCTGGAGCTACGCATCAGCACACTTACTGAATAAACTGCAAACTACTCAAAACAAAATACTCAGAACTATAACCGGGACAAACCGCTACACCAGAATAGATGATCTACACACCATGACAAAGAGCAGACTTTTACAAGAAATATACAGGGACAGAAACAAGAAGTTCTACGAACAAAGCGACACGCACACAAACACAATCATAAGATCACTAGGACGCTACGATCCAGAAGACACCAGAAAATACAAAAAACTTTGACTGGCATAGTGACCAAAAATAACATTAAAAAACCAAAAGTTTATTAAAAATATATAAAAATAAAAAAAATTAAAAAAAACCAAAAATTTATTAAAAAATATATAAAACATAAAAAAATCATCATTAGTTTTAGTTAAACATCACTAGTTTTTAGTTAATCACCACTAGTTATAAGCATATAATATTAAGAAAAAAAGTCACTATGTTATGAAACCCGGTGGACGCGGACTACCTTCTCGAAGGCGCATGGTACAACTTTCACGCACAATCGATCATTTCACGCCATTACTACCTTAGTCACGGCCGGACTCCACTGGGATAACCGACTAGGTTTTCTACAAGTAAGAGAATAACGCTGGCGCCACTGTCGGCCCCAGATGGGGAATGGAAATGTAACCATCCGATTCAAACCAACTCCTAAAACAGTTAAGCCTACCAACCCACTCCCGGACTCACGTTACACCATCACTCACAATCGATCATTCCTACTAAACCAACCTTCCTCATCCCAAGAAAAGAAAATCCTTCCAAACCTCTGTACCACAGCGACATCATTCACAATCACCACTATTTTCACTCACAAGGTACTAATCTATAACATTGTATTTATTGCAGCATCATTCAAAGGTTTCACCCATTCATTGTTTCACCCTCACATCATGAGGATAAGGGCTAGCAACTGCTGCCTGTAACTCACAAAACATAATCCACCCTTTCTAAGATGACCTAGATTGGCGATTCTGTGAATTTGGATATTCTTAGTCGGGCAAGAGCCGAAAGACGCTAGCTGGCATCAGTCACCGGGAGCACAGCTCCGCGCTGGGTCATAGCTCCTCGAGTGATAAAGCCATCGTCAAAGGTTTGTGTGTGTTTCTTCTTAACTCAGCTGCCCACCATAACCATAATTCCTAACCGGTTCAACGTGGTAACTCGCTGGACACTCCTGCCTATCAGGTTCACCGTGGTAACTCGCTGGACACTCCTGCCTATCAGGTTCACCGTGGTAACTCGCTGGACACTCCTGGCTATCAGGTTCACCGTGGTAACTCGCTGGATACTCCTGCCTATCAGGTTCACCGTGGTAACTCGCCGAACCACCCTGCCTATCCGGTTAACCGTGGTAACTCGCCGAACCATCCATCATATCCGGTTCACCGCGGTAACTCGCTGAACTATCCTTCCTATCCGGTTCACTGCGGTAACTCGCCAAACCACCCTTCCTATCCGGTTCACCGTGGTAACTCGCCAAACTATCCTGCCTAGCCGGTTCACCGTGGTAACTCACCGAACCACCCTGCCTATCCAGTTCACCGTGGTAACTCGCCGAACCATTCTTCCTATCCGGTTCACCATGGTAACTCGCCGAACTATCCTTCCTATCCGGTTCACCGCTGTAACTCGCCGAACTATCCTTCCTATCCGGTTCACCATGGTAACTCGCCGAACCACCCTTCCTATCCGGTTCGTTCCCGCGAAACAAGCCCCTGGGGTCATCAAGAAACTATCCGAGCTCTTCTAGACACCGCTTCCAGATCCAGAGGGTACTTGAGAACTACGACCACACATAATCCAAGCGGGGTTGACGACAAAGTAAATTCACCAATATATTGAATGACTAAAAGTAGTGAAAATATATGGTGAGTGGGAATGTTAAAAAAAACTGCACCATATATTATCTAGAGATTATTTTTTGTTTCACAAGAATCGAGCTTGTAATATTCATTTTCTATAATGATATGAGCAATGGATTGATCATTTTTACCGTTTCTTTGTTTTCTATGTAACAATGTGCATTTATCTTCCTTGTATCTGTGTAATTGATAAAACTATTCTTTCTTAGTAAGAATTAATAAGTTCTTTCAAAGCGTTTAATTCAACATTTCCTATTCCTTAAAATCATTAGCTTATTTAGTACACAAGTGATCCAAACGGGTAGTAAAATGCACCGATAAAAAAATCCTACCACGCCTACAATGACATGCCTTGATTGACACGCTCTCCATCAATCCAGAATTGATCGTATATGGGTACGGTTGGTAAATTTGTTTATGATTTGACCTGTCCATCAACTGACACTTTTAAATTCCATTCTTAATAATATATAACAAACATTTATTTATTTAATATGTTAAGCTTACATAACATTCCTTTGTACAGGTGGATATGTAGTTTTATTTGAAATATAATAGAAATTTCAGTATAGGTCGAGACCTGGTCTGGTTATTCCTCACACGTGAGAGTAATGTTTATTGGTTTGGAACTCGACTGGTCAGTGGTCACATGTGTTATATAGTCCGCCAGAAGGCTGTAAGTTTTGATATTCTCTTGTCTCTCTTCCGTTTCCTGTACTCTCGAATACCTAATGGTGGGACTAGGCTCTGTTTGTATTCTAATGGCATATTATATCTATTACCATTATGTATAAATCTATCAATTACTAATAATTTCCTCAATCCAAAATTGTGGCTTAGTTAAAACCGCTGGTGACAAGCGATTTTTGTTTTTATTTCAGGCCCCTGAGCTACTTTTGTGTTTAGTATCGTGTGTGTGTGTCGCTCTCGTGTGTGAAATTTTCGTACGACAACCGTCTCTACACGTCAAAGTTTTTTGACTCTTGTCTTGAGGACATCAAGTCATATTTTGCGAGATTTGAATATTTATGCACCACTGAAACTATTGGGGCTAACTTAAAAGTTGCTTGGCTCCTAAGATGCATTGGCCTAGTCACCTACCAGCTCTCAACATATCTCTGCTCGCCGGTCGCGCTGGGAATCAATACTTTAGCACAACTAAAGACTCTCCTAGAAACTCACTACGCTCCCACAAGATCAGTGTAGGAAGACCATTCTGATTTTATTTCTCGCAAAACAGCATGCGGGAAAGTCCTACGTGGTCTTCAGCCTATCTTTACGTCTACTTGCTGCCACTTGCAGCTTCGGAACATTCCTGGATAAAACCCTTAAATCACAGTTTTATCGCACCATCTCGTCGTACATGGTTCACGAAAAGATCAGGAATGACGAGGGTAACTTCAGCTCCATGGTTGTTCTCGCCACTCGCTACGAGATCCCTGCACCAGCCACTGCAACGGACAATGCCAGCGAAAACCCTAACCTTATTAACGCGGTTCACTCATATCAACAGACGAACAAGAAATTCAATAAAAATGTTCCAATCCAGTTAAGGACCAAAACCTTAGCACTCGCCAGGACCCAATTATCATCAGTCTCAAAGAGCGTTATGTGCAGTTTGTGGTTGTTGTGTCTCCTCCCTCCTTGACCCGACTGAGTCCCGAGGCCTGTCCACCGTTCATTTTATAGTTGCCTCTCGGGCGGATACGGCGGAAGGTCCCGGGGAGACAGCCGAGAGCGAGAAGGAAGGAGACATTTGGCTACTGGATTTATTAATATATTACAAGTTACATCAGATATACAATAAATCAAATAAATCAGCGTTTATGTTTTCCGGGTGAAAGATCCCTGCAGTTTCAGCCTAGTTCGCTAGTAGTTGCTCAAGTATCTGGCGTGACGGGTAGTCCGCGGGGTTCCATTCGGAACATAACCAAAACGTGTTCCATGGAATCTCACGGATCGTGTTCATTACTCGTAGGTGGAGGTTGCGCGTAGCGGTGTTGTTGAACACCAGTCTCTTTCCCGAGGAGATGGTATAGAAGGCCGTTGTGTTGTCTATGCCGAGTAGAATCCCTTCCGGATGCCGCTCGTGATGTTCCCACTTGATAGCGAGTAGTCCTGCCACCACTTCCACTTCGTTGATTTCCATGGGCCTTGACAGTCTCTGCACCATGGCGACGTTCTTCATGGGGTTGTAGGTTGCCAAGATCCATGGGGTGGCGTCGGAGAAGATCACTGACGGCTCGACGATGGGAAAATTCCACCTGGCCTTAGTCCACCGGGGCAGAGAAAGGAGATTGGTGGCGACTCCCGGTGCTCTTCTGTAGACTCTTGCTGTCGCGTAGCTGGGCCACCTGAGGTTGAACACAATCCATGCTATGAAGCCAGCAATTCTCTGCACCTCTTTGTCGCTGCAACTCGTTAGATGCTTCAGGAGTAACAACGCCTTCCTGTGAGTTTCATTGGGGATCCTTAGTGTCGATAAGGTGTTGTATAGTTCTATTCCTAGGTATACTATCTTCTTAACTGCTTCCGTGGATGATTTTTCCTCGTTGAGCGTGAACCCCATACTGCGGAGAAGTCCCGGGACCTTTTCAAGTTCTTCTGGAGCGTGGCTTACGAAGAGTAGGTCGTCGAGATAAGCGATTCCCAACTGCCGTGACTCCTTCTTCGGTGATCTGCTGGAGTATCGCTGGCGCCAGAGGGTGCCCCATAGGGATCCGGGTCGTAGCGTACTTATGGACTTTGTATTATACTCTCAGGTTTCTGCCGGAATCTTCGTCTATTTCAATCTGGTAAAAGCCCGACTTGAGGTCGATCTTCCACATATAGGCGCCCTATGGTATCGTGCATAAAACCCTTCCAGGCTGAGAGGAGTGTGAACTTCGGTGTGTTGATGTACTCGTTCCCGGGTGACAGATCCTGTATCACCCTGACCACGTGGTTGCTTTTCGGTATCCTGAATAGGGGAAACGCGTTTCGTGTTGCCGGGTCTTCCCGCAGTAGTCCATTTCGTTTCCAGTCTTTTATGACCTCGTCCATGCCTGGAGACGATCTTGTTCGGCGAAAGATGAACGGTGCTTCTGGGGGCTGTGGTAGACTGATCCCACCTCGTAGCCTCTCGAACATTCTTCTGTTATTCCAGTTTGTGGGTTTCAGCGTCTTGACAGCGACGGAGACATAGGTGCAGTCTTCTAGGGTGATGAAGTTCTGGTTGTCTATCTCCTCGGAGTCCTTCAGGAGCTTCTCGGTTGTTCTTCCCAGGTTCGGGACCATCGAAGATGGGTCGCCGGTGGATATTTCTTCGTCATCGAGCTGGTCTTCAGGAACCGAATCCCTGTTGATTGGTGATCTCCCCGCGGCCGTAGGTATGGGCTGAAGTTCCTCCTCTTCTTCTACGTCGATGCCCAATTCCCTTATCAGGTCCTCTAGGTAGTCTGTTGTCCTGGTTGTGATTGCAACCTGGGTGACCTTCTCGCACCAGTGCTCCACCATTTTCTAGGTAGGTAGGTTGTTGCCCCAGAAGTCCTCAACCATCGGGTCCTCCCCGGCAGCGCTATCGTCCATGCGTGGGGGCAATATTTCGCTCCAGACATCTTGTTGCCATGGTGCGATCTCGATGAGGTCTGCCTTGTCCAGAAAGGCTAGGTCCCCAGCCGTTACTTCTTGTGGCAGAAGTTCCTCGATCCATGCGAAGTCTTCTTTGATTATAGGAGGTGGAGTGAGTCCTGCTGCCTCGTATGCTATATTTAACTGTCCCTTAAAAAATTCCCAATGTCATAACTGTCAATTTAGAGGACATATTGCTAAGGTTTGTTGCAGGGTCAAAAATTCCTCTCAGCATCAAGGAGGTGTCCATCATATTCAAGAGGACATACCTTTAGTGTCTGTCCAAGCTACTACATTTTGTGACTTGTACGTGGTCAACAGTAGTCAGGCATCAGATCGCAGTAGTGTTCAGTTGTAAGTCAATGGTGTACCTCTCACCATGGAGGCTGACACAGCGGCCAGTGCTAGTCTTATTGGTGAGCCACTGTACCTTTCACATTTCAAATACCTTCCTCTGGTGAGTACCAATCCAATTCATGGTTGCACTATGCATTAATAGATCTTTTGGGGGAAACCCCTGATAGAATTTATTATCAGCAGCAGTCTGCTACGCTTCCCTAGTAGTGTTTCGGGCTCTTTTTCCTCGCTATTGGGGATATCTTGGATCAGCCATATCCCTCTGAATTATAATGCTATCGTTCCCATCAACTATGTTTGGTAGGTTCAAGGTGATGCGGTGGGTTTGCTAAGGAATAAATATCCCTCAGTTTTCAAAGAGGTACCAGGTGACATTAAGGGTGTGGAAGTTAATGTAGTTCTGAAATAAAGAGCCATTCCGGTATTATATGGCCCTCGTATAATTCCTATTCCTTTGAAGGATGCTGCCAAGAAGGCCCTTGAGGAAAGGGAATCAAGTGGTTTTATTCAGAAAGCCAATAGTCACACCTTGGTAACACCTCTGGTAAAAGTTCCCCAGGCCAACACATCTGCACGGGTGTGTGGTGATTTCAACATGACAGTGAACTCTCAGTTAAATCTTGAGCACAATCCTTTACCGGTTATTGATGACCTGTCTAATTTTCAAGGTTCTGTTTTCAGTGTACTTGATCTCACCCGGGCGTACCAACAGCTAAAGATGGTACCAGCTTCTTAGGAGATTTTGACTTTGAGCACTCCGTATGGCCCATACAAGTGCCTTTGTCTTCCATATGGTTTGGATTCAGCTCCAGCCATCTTTCAAAGAATCATTAGTTAGGTATTGGCAGGTATTGAATGTTTTATTTATTTGGATGACATAATCAGGTAACATAGCTGAGGAGTGCTTAACTAAATAAGAAGTTATTCTACAAAAGTTTGTGGAATATGATGTCACTGTCAAACTAGAAATGTGTCATTTCCTAAGTCAAGTGTTAGATTTTTGGGTCAGATTTTGGATGCCCAAGGGCTGCATCTAGATCAGGACTCCATCCAGGCTCTCCTTCAAGCCAAAGAGCCTTATCAAAATCTGAATTTTACTCGTTCATTGGGTTTGTAACCTTTTACGCAAAGCTCATTCTCAACATGTCTACTGAGTGGCGTCCGTTGTATGCATTGTCCAAGCAGGATGCGAATTAGAGGTAAGGATCTGAGAAACAAAGGACTTTTCATCAGTGTATTCAGGAATTGAGTGTCGATCAGGTGCTCATTTCTTATTCTAATGGTTTGCCACTCTGAATGACCTGTGATGGCTCGCAGTATATTGTGGGTGCTGTCATCCCCCACATCTTTCACGATGGGGTGTAGCGGCCTATCGCTTTCGCATCTTAGACTTTCTCCAATGCTGAGAAAAACTACCCCAAGCACGAGCGTGAAGCTGCAGCTATTATTTTTGGACTTAGGAAATTTAGTAAGACCTGTTTGGCCAACCTTTTGAGCTATGCACTGACAATGCAGCGTTGGTGTCTATTTTTGGGTCTAAAGCTAAAATGAGACCTCTCACTGCTCTTCGCCTACAACGTTGGGTCATCCTGTTGTCAGCCTTCCAGTATAAGATGACATTTCCAAAATCTGAACTGAATCCCCATGCTGATTTTCTTAGCCGGAACCCTCTCCCTGCTCAGACTGAGATGGAGTCCGAAATCTACAAGATCTCCTTGGTGTCCCTGGGACCTCTCACTAGGGTCCAGGTGGCCACCGAGTCCAGAAAGGATCACATATTGAGTCGATTGCTCACATATGTAGGTCTCCAACCTTTTTGTCGGCAAGCCCTGGAATTGTTGGCAAAATCTTATTGTTTATTGTGGTTGTCTAGGGTCATCGTCCCTTCAGCGCTTCGTCCGGATGTCCTGGAGCTCCTCCATGAGCTTAATCCTGGCTCTAGTCGTATGGAGTACCTAGCACGTGGCTTTTTGTGGTGACCAGGTCTCGATGACGGATTGGAAGCTAGGGTAGACAGGTGTGGTGTTTGCCAATCTCTCCAGTCAACTGCTCGTCACGAGCCTCTAATTTCTTGGTCCTGGTCTACTAGAATGTGAAAAGGATCAATATTGATTTGGCCGAATTTGAAGGTAAGACTCTACCCATTACTGTAGATGCTCATTCTAAATGGCCCGAGGTCCACATCATGCGCGAAGGCACCTTGGCAGAGCACACTTGTGAAGCTCTGCGCCCAATGTGTGAAGCCTGGGTGCTGCCTGTGGAGGTAATTTTTTACAACGGTCCCCCGTTTTTATCAGCTGCAGTCACTAGTTCCTTGTCTAACAATTAAATTTTACATTCCCTTTCTCCTGTTTAACACCCCCAATCTAACGGTTGAGTGGGGATTGCCGTTAAGACCTTCAAGACAGCTCTGATGAATCAGTTGTTTGATGTTTTAACTCAATCCAGAACTCTTAATCATAAAGTAGATGCCTTTATTTGGGCTTATAGCAACACGCCTCACACCTCTACCAAGGTGACACCAGCTGAAGTATTTTTGGGCCGAAAGCCCCACATCAATATTTAAACTCTCCACCCCTCTATGGATCTCAAGCAAAGAGTGAAGGAGGCTTGGGCAAAATTCACTACTTCACAATCTTCACAATCTTCCCTGCTACTGTGTTGCACTGAGTGGACGTGTCAGTGCGGAGCTCCGTGTTTTTGTTTTTCAAAAATAGTAAAATTAATACAATAGAAATTCTTTCCAAAACATCTTGTGGGCAGAAGAAGAGACCACCTGAGGAAGCTAATCTCATCCTTGTTCGAGTCCAGCTGGAGGCGCAGCAGTGTTTTGCTGTTTCCGGGGAGGCCCGGAGGTTCCGGGAGCTGAGAGTAGTCCAGAAAGATCCGGAGGAAAATTCTGCATAAGTAGTTGTGGAAACCAAGAGAATCGGATAAGGAATTCAAAAGTTATTAAAGGAATCGTCATGGAAAATAAATCAGGTCAGTTCATTTGAGTTCAAAGAGACACGTGCACTGGACAATAGTAGATTCTGGTAATTCTTTTAGTAACCCTAGTAACTTACTAGCAACTTGTTTAATAACTTTTATTAAATTATAGTGACTTTTGGAAAACATTTAATGACTTTTTTAGTAACATTCGGTAACTTTCAGCTATTGTTTTAATTTGTATTCCATATTAAATTTTAATCAGATTTTACTTCATATAACCAAATTGTCGTCCGTTGTTCGTGGTTTGTTTGTGTAATGTCCACTCGGAAATGAGTGCTGACAGAAGAGGTGGAGGAGGGGAGTTAAGAGAAGGGAAAGAGAGGGTGAAGGAGAAGGAAAAGATTGAAGACAAGAAGAAAATGGTGGGACAGATCAGGAGAGGGGAAGAAGAGAAGAGGAAGGAAGAGTTGAGGGAGGAGAGGAAGAAGGAAGAGTTGAGGGAGGAGAGGAAGAAGGAAGAATTGAGGGAGGAGAGGAAGAAGGAAGAGGATGGAGGTACAGGCAAGGAGGAAGAGGAGATCAGTGCGGGGTTCCTGATAAAGATGAAGGAAGCAGAGGAGTTTGTCAGATTGAGGTGTAGTAAGGATGGGAGGGTCAACAAGGAGAATCTAGGGGAGATAATTGACAGGATGTCAAAGCTCATTCTGGAAGTTTTGTACAAAGAGGGGAAAATAAACATGTTGGAGGAGGAAAACAGGAAGCTAAGGGAACAGATGAGGGGGACTAGTGCGAATAAGATGGGATCAGTCACCTTTGCCTCGGTGTTTGTCTCGGGGCTGCAGGGTGCAAGCCAGAGGTAGGGGGAACAGCACAGGTGAAACCCAGTTATAGGGCGGTGTTTGTGTCTTCTCTGAAAGGGGAAAGCACGGATCATATGACGAAGACCTTGATGGGGAAGATTGACCCGGCAAAGGATCAGATTAGGATACGGTCCATACGACCTGCTGGGGCTAAACTCATAGTGGAAACAGACTCGGATGAGGACGCTAAGAAAATTATGGAAAACAAGGAGATTGCGAAGACAATGGCCTGCGAGGAGCCCAAAAGAAGGCGACCAATGGTAATATTTTATGATGTGGATAGGGATCTAACAACGGGGGAGCTTACCAGAATGACGTATGAGCAGAACATGAGGGGGAAGGTATCTAGAGAGGAGTTTGAGGAGGGGTTCAAGCCCCGATTTAAAACAGGGGCAAGGGACAGACGGGTAGTAAATAATGTAGTGGAAGTAACTCCAAAGATCAGGAACTTGCTCTTGAGCTGTAGGGTTTATATTTCCTTTAGCGCAGTGTCCATTAAGGACTATACGGTGATCACTAGGTGTTATAGGTGTAGGGATCTGGGTCATGTTATGGCTCACTGTAGGAGTAAGGAGGAGGTTTGTGGAAAGTGTGGCAAGGAGGGCCACAAGGTAAGGGAATGTAAAAGTAGAGAGGAAATATGTATTCCATGCACAACGAGGAAATGCAGTGAGAAGTGTAAGAAACCCAACTCAAGAGACTGTCCGACACATCAACTATTACTGAGGAGACAAATGGAAAGAACAGACTATGGTTATTGAGATACTAAATGAGATTGTTGAACTACTTAGACTGATAGCGACTAGACTAGACGTGTACCGGACTGGCTCGAAGAATGACAGGACGGAGAGTAGAACGAGGATACCTCCGTCCAAACGTGCAAGGAATATGAAAAGGGCGGCAGCACATAGAGAAAGGATGGCAGCGAAAATGGCGCTTGGATCTGTAAAGGTTATTCAAGATGGGGAGGTGGAGAAGGAAAGAGTGCAAAAATATAGTGGGCAGAAACTGGTTGAGAACAAACCTAAGACAAGAGGAGAGACTCTGGGGAACACTGAGCGGAGAGGAGGGGAAAGAAATTGTAAGGAATTTTGGAGGAGACTGAAGCAGCATGTTATCCCACTACCATCGGTGGATATGGGGTGCATGGTTGAGAGAGGGGAAATTAAAGTTGAGGTTGCCAAGGAACATATAAAATCTGTGCGTACAATGGTCCACAAATGGACTTACGCGTTTATGGCTGCACTCCTCAAATTTCTGGCTTCTGATGGACCTGAGGTTACTAGGGCATACTACCAGGAAATGACTGTGGAAGGTTTCATCAGTAGACTTCTCACGCGGAGATGTAAGTACAACTACGGAGAGAATGAATACTACTGTACCTCCTCTGGATATAGGTCGTGTGGTTATAGCGAGGTTGCGGTGGGTCGGGATGGTAGTGTTTCTTATCTTAGAGACTATGAGATAGTCGCGTCCGGACTCATCGGGGTTTCGTCGACCACGTGTTTTGTAAACAAAGGAGAAAGAGATAACCAAGGTAAACCAGTAGTGAAGGATGTAGTTAGTAGAGGGTCCATCATAGGTTTGGTAGGACCAAACCTGAGGCATGAGGGGCGTGGAGACAGGTTGTACATGAGCCATAATCAGAGGGATGACCCGATAGCAAAATTTATTAGGGATTATTTTGTAAATGGTACAGAAGAAGGGGGGAAGACTTTTCCAGCCAGATATGGCACCGGGATCTATGAGTACATATATAGAAAAAGGATAAGGATTATTCTGGAGATGTTGTTCTTCGAGGCGTACAGGATCTCGAAGGAGGTCTCACAAATGGTACATGTGCAAATCGTGGGATTTGGTCTGGGAGTTTGGAGTGGTTCGAGACACCAGAACGAGCTATTTTATAAAGAAGTAAGGGAATGCCTACTTGATGCTTATGGGAAGTATGGTGCAGGTGCGGGTGCTGTTGCGTTGTTAGAGCTGCTGTGGATGGATGGGGTTATGGAGCACTTTGAGGATTGGCAGAAGATTCTAGCGTATACGGGTATACGGGTAATATCGACCCGGCGAGCTCCCTATGAGATCTTCGGGGAGGGTGAATATTACTTAGTTACTACATATCCATGGGATGGAAATAGTTGGCCCGGCAACGAATTTTGGAATGGGAGGTTTGCGTCAACTGGGGACTCGGCGGCGGCATCCTCCACCCTGATATCCCAACTGCAAAATGCTACCGCAGGTGGTGGAGAACATATGTATCATATGTGAGGGCATGAATAGGGAATGGGTGGAAAGCACCAATGGAGTCAGGTGTGAGGAAAAGGAGGAGGGGACGCCAGAGAGAGCTGGAGTGGGGACTTGCGGAAAAGCGGATCTGGGGGCGAAACATAAACAAAATTGGAAGCTCTGGGGATTTGGATATGGCAAGAAAAAGAAAGAAAAGGGTATGGATCACAACACAAACAGCAGGGGAGCCAGACAGCAGAAGTGAATATGGAGATGGAGGGGCAGCTGAAAGGAGAAAGGGATGTACCCTCTCAGGCGTACGGAACCCTCGAGGAGACGATGCGGTTATCCAGGCTAGAAGAAGAGAGAGTGCTGCACATGGCGCTGAGGCACGTGGTGAGACTGGGTCATGAAAAGGGGGACAGTATCACTTTTCCCTCTCCCGAGTCGTTGGATAGAATTCAACTAAGATATATGAATCTACCAACGGACGTGGACAGTTTGCGGGGACTAATTGATAAGGTCTTCAAGAGGAGAGAGGAAACTTTTGATATGGAAAATACTTATAGGCAATTTGTGACGGCACACGGTCGCAAGACGTTTAACCCCAGCGTGGCATGGCCTGCGTGCTACGCGCACACATACTATCCGTAATGGGGGATAGCAACATTAGAATAGGACAGATTAATGGAATGAGGAGCGTGACCGTGTTGCATGAAGTCCGCAAGCTTGCTGAGGAGATGGGACTTGATGTTGTGTGTCTTCAGGAACCCTATACCTTGAGAGGGAAAGTTCCGCATATGCCGGTGGTCACTAGAATCGTTGTTAGTGGAGAAGCTCCAATGAGCGCAATAGTGGTGTTTAACAAGGAAATTGCCGTAACTAAGATTGAACAGCTCTGTAACCAGTGGGTAACATGCGTAGAACTGGGAACTAGCTCAGGCAGGTGTATAGTGGCAAACCTATATTTTCAATTTAGGCATCCAATTGAGCCATATCTTGATCAGTTGGAGATAATATGAAGGACATACGCAGGTGTGCCACTCATAATTACCGCTGATGCTAATGCTAAGTCTCCCATGTGGCATAGTTATAGGGTGATTGGGAGAGATAGAAGGGGTCGTGCTTTGGAGGAGTTCATCTATGGTCATGGGCTTGAGGTTGCAAACCAACCGAATAATCCCCCTACATATCAGGGGAGAGCTGGGGCTTCTTCCAACATTGACGTCACTTTGTGTAACGCCGAGTCCATGGACATGGTGGAAGGTTGGAGGGTTCTGGACAACGTCACGGTCAGTGACCATAACCTGATCGTCTTTGAATTTGTCGCGGGGAGGCTGGTGGATGGAAATGGGGAAGGGAAAAGAAGGAGATACAACATGAGCAAAGCTAACTGGGAGAAGCTGAGGGCTGAACTGATACTTCCCAGTCCAGTGGCACAAGGCGACAATGTCAACATGAAGGCCAAACAGCTGATGTGGGCTCTGCAGGATGCAATGAGGAAGTCGATACCTGTGGTGAAAGGTGATACCAAGGTTGGTAATAAGCCATTGAATGACAGACTGCAGAGTCTTCGAGCAAGGGCAAGGAGAACGCGTAGGAGATATCAGAGGTGTCGAGAACCGGCTGGTCGTGTGGTGCTGTTAAATATCTACAGGGAGAGCAAGAGAGAGTTTGAGGATGGGTTGTATCAGGAGAAGAGGAAAAGTTGGGAGAAGTATGTACAGGAGGAGTTACAGAGGGGACCTTGGGGGGGTGCCGTTCAAGATAGCCTCCGGGAAATTACGCCCCCCAGCCATGATAACCACGCTATCTAAGGATGATGGGAGTACCACCACCAGCTGGGAAGAGTCTGCGGTTCTTTTAATGGAGACATTGTTGCCAGATGACGACGTGACAGAAGATACTGAAGAGCACCAAATGTTGAGGGAGAGGATGGAGAATGACGAGTATGTAAATGAGGAAGAGGTAGAACCTGTTAGTCGGGTGGAGGTGATCAGGAACATTGCTCTGATGGGTAAGAAAAAGGCGCCTGGTCCGGACGGCATAAAGGTCGAAGTGCTGGAGAAGACGGCTGACCTTATTGCTCCTTTCCTTGCAGGGCTGTTAAACGAATGCCTCGCTCAAGGCAGAATCCCGAACATCTGGAAGCAGAGCGAGGTAATCGTGCTAAGCAAGGGGGAGGATAAAAACCCGCTTATTCCGAAGTCATACAGACCCATCTGCCTGTTGAACACAGCAGGGAAGTTGCAGGAGAAGATATTGTGTGAAAGATTACTGAGACACAGGACAGTCATGGGCATGCATCAGCAGCAGTATGGCTTCCGAAGAGGCAGGTCGACAGAGGACGCAATCTGCAGAGCAATGGAACTGATTGACTCGGCAAATGGTAAATACGTCGTAGGAATATTTGTGGACATCTCAGGCGCTTTTGACAACCTCTGGTGGCCGGCGATGTTTGACAAATTAAGAGAGATTCAGTGTCCGGGGCAGCTGTATAGGAGTCTTAAGGACTACTGTCGTAATAGATACTCCACCCTGAAATGTCCAGGAAATAAGGTTCAGAAGCTACTGACGAAGGGATGTCCCCAGGGATCGGTAAGTGGCCCAATATTTTGGGATGTCAGCCGGGAACCAGTGTTGTACTTGTTGGAGGGGATGCCAGAGACGCAGGGTGTGGTTTCCTTCGCAGACGACCTTCTAATAGTAATAGAAAGGTACTCGAGAAGGAACTTAGAGGAAAAAAGTAACCAGGTGCTTGAAGAACTTGACACCTGGTGTAAAAGTGTCAAGTTAAAAATGGCACCGGCGAAGACGACCTTCATGCTGTTTAAGGGTAGATTGGCTAGGGATCCGACCATAAAGTTAGGTACGAAATCTATAAGAAGAAGCCATACGGTCAGATACCTGGGAGTTACCCTAGATGAAAAGAGGAACTTCACAGCGCACATGGAGGGAGTGATGGGGAAAACTCTGTCGGTGATGAATACAATTATAAGCATGGGACAGAGGCGGTTTTATCTGCCTATGCGGATAATAAGGACTTACCATCAGATGATCCTTCTCTCCATTGTGAGCTATGGGGCGTGCATCTGGGCTCACAGACTAACCAATGTCACTCCGGCTAAGGCGATTCAGGGGCTGCAGAGGAACATCTTATTGAGGCTGAGGGGAGCCTACCGGACTGTAGCAACGGATGCATTGAATGTGGCCCTAGGTGTATGGCCGTTGGACCTCCTCATAAGGAAGAAAGCTGTGGCGTACTGGCTAAAAAAGAGAAACTTGGAGAAGGTGAGACTCTTCACCACACACGATGTGAGAACTTTTGAAGAGGCGGAAATAGTTCTGTTGGTGGAGTGGCAGAGACGTTGGGAGAGAAGTGGGACAGGTAGGAGGACTTATCAATTGTTCCCAAATGTGGTTGAGAGACTAGAGAATAAGCACCTCCAGCCATCTCGGGGTCTTGTCCACTTCATCACGGGGAAGGGACCGTACCCGGCATCTCTAAGGAAGCTGGGATTGATAGAGTCGGGGAATTGTCAATGTGGTGAGGAGGGAACCCCTGAACATGTGGTGCTTGAGTGTGTCATTACACTAGAAGCAAGAAGGAACTACCAGAGAGAGATCCAGGGAAGATTAGTAGGTGAAGTACTGAGGGACCCAATCTATTGGAAATTCTTAGACCAGATTGCACTGGAAGCGTCAGATAGAGCGAAGGCAGCCTACATAGACAGACTTAAAGAGGCACAGGGACGAATAAGACGGGACGTTGACACCGACAATAACGAAGAAGATGACAGCGACACGGAGGGCGGGACTGACACGGACACTAGTGCGGTCTCAGTGGGGAGTGAGTAGGGAAAAAAGGATTGTTAAAAGGGGATAAGCTGTAACAATCCTTGCCGGGGAAAAAAAATGTGTATGTGCTGGGAGGAGCAAGCGCGAGCCCTGGGAACTGGATTCCAGTACGACTGAGTGTCTGAAGGAACACGGGGGATGCCCTTGAGATCCAGAAGACAGTTTTCAAGTTGTATGAACAAAAGTTAGTGGAATGATTATGAACTCTGAGGGGTTCCCTGCACCGTATGACCCACCACCTTGGAAACAAGAGAGGTGGGTTATGGTTGATGGGCCCTCAGAGTCAAGATGGAGAAAGGTGGCTGCCCTGCAGCCCTCTGGTGACGGTGTTCCCCGGCAGTAATGGGAATAGAATAGTTTAGTAGTTTAGCTTAACTTAGTTAGTAGTTAATATAGATAATTAGGGACGGGGGAACTAGATAGGGGGTAGATTAGGAAATTCAGCTGCCAAGGGTAGAAAGTAGGCGGGGCACCAACTCTGATAGGGCGCCTCCCCAGGTAGTTATTATGGGGATGCCCACCTCTGCTGAGCGCTTGGCTGACTCGGGAGTGAAATCCCGGGCATTGTGAAGGGCCTAGCGGGGGAGGGTACCGGGGGCGTAATACACCCGGGTGGATCAAATTGAGCTAAGGGTAGTTGAATTTCATTTAAGTTAAGAGCCAAAATATGTGTTGTAATGTTAAAAAGGAAATTCATACTAAAATTGTGTAAATTAAGTAAAAGTTGCGTGGAAAAACGGCCCGGATTTAAAGATTGTAAGATACCGGGCCTGTAAACACTGAATAAATAAATAAAACTTCACAATCTACCAAGGTCACACATTTCTCCCCAGATGTCCTATTGTTGGTGCGCTGTCACTCGCAAACTCATGGTGGTTCCAGATGAAATTCTGCATAGAGCCCCAACGTTCTCTTATATAGTGATTGTTGGTGGTCCCTCTAAACAAATTTCAGCATCTCATATATACCTCCATGATTCCCCAAGTTTGTTCCAGTTGAGTTGTCATGGAAGATAGTCAAACAAACCCCTACATCTGATGAAACTACATCGTTCCCCCTAAATCAGCCACCTACAGTGGCTGACCGCCCCAGCAACAACTCTTACTGGACGTCAGTTCGTTAAACCCCGATGCCCGGACTTTATATATGGTTCGCGTTAGTCAGAACTTTGATTGCATTCATTTTTCGCAAACTTTACTTGATTAAAAACAAATACTATTAATGGTACCAAGGGCTTAGTGTTACTAATGTATTCTATTTGCCAGCGCTTGCAATCAATGATAAGTTTAATTACGCGGGGGAGAATGTTGTTTAGTCATCCAGAAGGCTGTGAGTTTTGTTATTCTTTTATCTCTCTTCCGTTTCCTGTGGTCTTGACAATGTATTGGTAGCGTTAGGCTATGTTCGCATTCTGATGGTATATTATATATATTATCATCATGTCTAAATCTATTAATTACTAATAACTTCCTCAATCCAAAATTATATTTAAGTTACAACAACATGGTAGTGCCAAAAAAGTATCAGACAGTGATCCTTGCTGTTTGGAGCAAATATCTTCAAATGAGGGAGGGATAAAATACAAATCTTACACAAACTATACATTATTGTCCTCTCTTGCATTCACGCGTGGTGAAAGGAAATAGGTTATTAATATTGGGTTCCTATGATACCTCTTTGTAATGTGACTTTAACAGTCTTTTTAAATTATTAGTGTGGAGGAATAGTAGAAATAATTCAACAACGCATCAAATAAAGTATTTTTTATAAAACATTGAATGCTTACACTTTAAAATATCTTATATGTATGACCTAACTAAAGGTTCTATATATTTTAATTTTTTAAATAATCTAAATAAGCCTACATTTCCTACCTAACTTTTAATTCATAAGGCTATGATTGTATTAAAATAAAAGTACATTACAATCCTTGAATCTCAACGGATCGGAGTATATCTGTTAGAATAAGCAGTTTTCTTGTATTCTTGGCTGGGTGGCACCATCTAGCGGAATAGTAGCCAGACTCCAAGCTCAGATCCAAGACCTTCTAGGAGGTCAATAGCAGTTGAGCCATCTGAACCCCCATTGATATCAGCGCCAACCAATTCGCCCAGGAGCCAGTTGGACTCATCCACTCAAGAGAAGAGAACCAGCCCTCCTCATGAAAGATTCTCACCCAGGAGTAAGCCTTTGGACCTACCCAAGGAGATGAGGCAACCCATCAATGAAGAGTCAGCCTCAAGAGCTACACCAGCTCGATTGACCTCTACTAGGAGTGGCCGCGTAATTAAGCAACCTGCAAGGCTCAACCTCTGAAGAAAAGAAATTTTGTGAACATGTTTTTTTCTTACTCCCTCAATAAATTCAATTCTTGTGGTCAGGTGGTGGTGGGGGGTTGTTCAGACTAAGGAGGGAGGAGTGTTATGAATGTGAGGAAATGTGTTGTCAAGGGATTGGCTACACTGGGATATACACGCCAGTGTGAAGGACAGTGGGTGTGGACAAATTTAGTCAGTTAAGAAAGTGAACTCAAAGAGTATTCGTTACAGAGTGTAAACTATAACCATATCAGTTTATCATGTTTGTATTATATGCAAGGTAGCCTGCAAGGAAAGTCTAGAACATAACAAACTTGATAGTAATTTAAATACAGACAACAATTTGTGTGTAGTAACAACTTGATGGTAATGTAAATACAGACAATATTCGTTGAGTAGTAATAACGACATTTTAATGTAAATACAGACATTGTTTGTGTTATTTTATGCTATCGATGTGACCACGATATTATACACTTTCTTGCATAACATTTTCTACATTCATATTTGTCATATGTACTTAACTTTAGACATGTCTAACAGCAAAATCTGTCTTTAAATACAAATTACTTAATTACTTTCGAGTACTGCCACATTTAATTTTTTCAACGTATATTTCATTTTAAATAATTTATTTGAGATGACAAATTATTTATTTATATGTGTAGCAACAATTTGATGTAGAAAATCTAAATACCTTATTGATGCAAGTTCGTGACTTACCGTGGCGTAGATTTCTGCGAACCAGGCGCGCCCGGATACTGCGAAAAGCTCCACGGACACGCCTAGCCCTCCGCAAAAGCCACCGAAACATCCTTTCCTCATTTTGGTTTTAATAATTAATTTAAATGAATTTCTTGTTCACTAACTCAAATTAACATCTTTTATGGTGCTCCGAGAAGACACCACAAAGATTTATATTGCTATGCGACGGCTATTTGCAAATTTGTATGAAATATATTTCTTTTTGGAAATATCGATGTTTATAGTTGCTCATATTCGATATGATGGTCCGCTATATAATTTAGAACTTAGGCTCTTTACGGCTAATTAAGATTTGATTTAATGTATAGATTGTTTTTTTGTCACCGTGATTAAACCTTTGAGTTTTAAGACTAATATATAATTCTGTGGAAATTGTGAGCTATGATAGAGGATAATCTAGAGATTTCTTTACTATTTGTTATTATTGAAAATAATTATTTAACCGATCCATTTGAACGGTCTTAATGTAGGGCTTCGCGATTCTTACGAATTGTAAACGAAGACCATTTCTGTTTATTGTATCTATGCGTAAGAAGTTTAAATTTTTTCTAAATATATGAATGTTGTTAAAATTTGGCATACATTTAATAAACAAAAGATAACCAAACCATGATATAAAGATAAAACAATATATAATTTGACCTTGACAGTTTTTCAGTAGATTCTCAATTTGTGCGCGTTATTTTCTTTGTTGTGTTTAATCTTCGCTTCTCAATCGACACATTTACTTATGGTTTCGTTTTATTCAAATAAAACAAAAGAGTACCAAACCATAATATAAAGAAAAAACATTTGAAATTTAATTACTAACTTTATAATTATGAACTTAACCTTAAAATTAATATAAATTACTTGAATGCATCCGTAGATTTGACACGTTCTCTTTCTACGATATACAGTTTGAGTTTGGACGCCTTTTGCCGTACAGATTATCTCTGACTTGAAGCACACTAGTTTCTGAAACGTCGACGGGTTCCATCTTGAGATACTGGAATGTTTTGCACCGTTGTAAGCGTCGACTAGATCTTGGAGGACGTCCACATACCGATACGTGTTATTTTTGGTAAAGTAGCGCCACATGCGTCCTTTCAGAGTTCTATTGAATCGTTCCCGATGCTTGCCTTCACGTCCGGATTATGAGTGGTGTATTAATGCACACCCATGCAATCTTGCTAAACACGTCGATGATGGTGAGACTGCACCGTCGTATTTTCTGAGACTTCACATATCGTTGAGATCTGCTTGCCAGAGATCGTCAATGTTTGACACAACGTACTTGTTGCGTGGAAACTTTTTTAGCACCGGTTTGTGTAGGGTATAAGCGTCCTGCGCACGAGGCCATTCTCTTACTTTTTCGGGATCTTTCTTGGACGCTTTTATGAGCGACGCCGCCCTTGCAAACCCTGCAGGATGAGAAGGGTCATAGTAGATGTCGGCTAAACGGTCCATTAAGTTCTGAACGGCAGCCTCCTGTATTCGTCCGCCTTCTCCAGTTTCTTCTTCTTCTGCTACGGTGTAAGTGGTTGTGGTACGGGCGTCGGATGTCTAATGGGCGCCAAACGTCTTGGATTTACAATACATTCTTTAGAAACGTTTATTTTTTGCAGTGCCATGAGAAACTCTCGCCACCCTGAGGGTTCGCTGTGTCTTCTTGCTCTGACCAGATCGTTGGCTAAATCCACAATATTGGATCCACGAAGAGGCGTATCTTGAATACTCACTTCTCCGTTTAAGTCCCAAGAGATACCGCCTCGGGAAATAATATGTTCTAGTAAAAGTTCAGCTTTTATACGTGCCTGTGCTGGTACAGTATTAAGTACAGCTGGGATGGGAAGTACAGACACTTCAGGGGTGGTGGTGGTGGTATTTTCAGATGGTGGAGTGTGTTGACTAAAGTGCAGATAGCGCTGTAGCACTTGTTGGTATAAAGTCCATTTAGACTTGTCGTCAAGTTTTGAAGCGAGGATTTTTTCCATTTCCTTGTCCAACTCGGAGACCACTAGATTTGTTGCCGATGCAACTTGTTGATGGTGTTGCTCGTAACGGTGTAATGTTTCCGGGGACACTAATATCTTATTTTTTGTATGTTCCATTATTTACTTGTTGAATAAGGAACCGAGGACACCACTGATTAAAAGGGCTAAAAGTAAGGGTAATAACGCTACTCCTTTCTGAACGAGTAGTCGTCTCTTCTTATTCCAGCACTCTCCTCGTTTGACCAGGACAGGCCTGCCGTGCAAAGTGTTGAATCTGAGCTTTATCCCGGGGATTTTTAAAAAGCACGATATAATGTGCGTTTAAGGAAATGTCTCTTTGGCCCTCACCCTGGAGTAATATATTTTGTGTAAGGTACATGACGCTAATATTTTGATGATGGCATCCTTTGGTGAAAAGATCGACGACCACTTCGTTGGGTTCACACATCAGGTCGTCCAGGATAATCAGCTGTGGAGAGTCATTACAGTTGTCATCCATCTCTGGCAAACCCTTACAGAATATGACGCGAGGACTTGTCCCGTCTTGTTCGAATCCCGGTTGCCATAAAGCATAATACAATGTGATTTTATCAAATTTAACGTCACACATTGTGTCCAGATGACGGATAAAGTCTGCTACAAAATGTGACTTTCCACAGCTGGAAGGTCCGCTTATGATAGCCGAAAATGGATGTTTCAACTTGTCCATAATGTTTGAGACTGAGCTTATAAGCTATATGGGCTGTATTTATAGGATAGGAGGGAGGTGCGGGTGTAGACGTTAAAACACAATCATAACAGTTTTTACAATATTTATTTAAATCGTTAAAAAGAATACACACAGTGTAAAGCATACTGTGAATTATTACAATATATATTTATTAGCATAAACATAACTGTTATTTTACACACAGTGAAAAGTTTACTGTGAATATTTATAATATTTATTTACACACAGTGAAAAGTATACTGTTAATATTTACAATATAGGGGGAATAATGGCCTCGGTACTAAATATGATATATACATAGAGACGTTTTTCAATTTAAATGAAAATAAATATATACAAACAGTTAATTATATATATTTTCATTATATATATATATACATTATATATATATACATATATATATATATACAAACAGTTGACTAGAATTAAAATATATACAATCAATTATTTGACTAGAAAAAATCAGGTAGGCTGAGGATTGTACTGGCAAATAAAAAATATAAAAAAGTAGCCCGGGTGCATAAAAAATAAAAAATAAAATATTATTGATTTCATGCATAAAAAATTAGAAAAATAATCTCAAATCTTTGAAATATGTCAGTGGAACTGTCTAGAGAGAAAGAAAAAAAAGATGATTATTCAGCCCGTCTAAATAATCACCTTTTAGTCGTGGCGAGTGCGTTTACAAGGACTCTGATACCCAAACGGCAACGTATTAAGATATTATGAATCCCTTAAGTAGACTTTCCTCGCAACCTCTATAAGCTAATCTAAAAAGTCGAACAATTCCTATAGCTCTAAGTTTTCTGTTTTTATGTTTAACAATCCCAGGATATATATTTAGTTGATAGCATATCTGTCGGGGACGCGGCAGTTGGCCTAAAAGGCATTTGGCCTAAAAATAAAAATAAAAGTCATTTGGCCTAAAAGGTGTTTGGCCTAAAGGCGTTTGGCCTAAAGGCGTTTGGCCTAAAAGGCATTTGGCCTAAAAGGCATTTGGCCTAAAGGCGTTTGGCCTAAAATGTAAATTTAAAACCTTCGGCTATCCATAACTTGACCTCAGATCAAAAATAATGCAAGTCCGATACAAACTTTCACCCCCTTTTTCATCCCTTATTAAATAAAATTTCGAAAATTCCTGAAACACGTATTTATTTGTTTTACGTCAATAACCGAAATACAAAATTTTGTTTATGTAACTTTCAAAATGACGGACTTTCATACATATTATCATCCCCTATTTTGACCCCTTTGGGGTGGAATTTTCTAAAATCCTTTCTTAGTGGGTGCCTACATAACAAAATGAATATACAGTCCGAATCTCATGCTTGTAGCCTTGATAGTTTGCGCTCGGCGATGATGAATCAGTCAGTCAGTCAGTCAGTCAGGACATGTTATTTTATAAGTATAGATTTCCGATATTATTTCCTTGTTAACATATTTCACGGTCATAAAATTAACGAAAAACAATAATAAAATCCCATCCTCAACATCGTTTACGCGCGGTAAAATTATATGCGTACATTCAAATTATGAGGACTTTTGACAACTTATTCCGAAAGGCAAAATGAAAGTGGAAACCAATATTCAACCCACCCACTTTAAAATTGTCTTAAGTGACGCCCGATTTTCGTCTAGCGCTACTGAGATATATATGACCATATATATTTTTTATCTATTGTATTAATAATTAATATATAAATAATAGTGACGCATTAAATAAATTTTGCCAGTAAATATTACAATGGTCATATATATATATATATATATATATATATATATATATATATATATATATATATATATACATATATAACTTAAATTATGGTTTTGACTAGATCTTAACTCTATTATTATTGTTAGAATTATTATAAATATTATTATATAAAATTAGTACAGTTATTTTTTTCAAACAGTGTAACTATTTTTATTACGGTGATATTATTAACAACATGGGCTATGTTAACACAATAGGACCTTTGTTTAAAAACTATATACTAATTTCCCTTCTAGAAATTAGCAAAGCATTCTCAGGAATTATTTCAACTAATACTCTATTATATATATAGTAGAGTAGAGCAATAAAACCCGTTGTGAAAAAAATACAAAAGATTTTATGGAATTGTCGTTGGTCTTTTTTTAAGTCTTCATAAAACGTAAAAATACAAAATGTGGAAACCTTTACAGGATGATAACTTCCAAGGGCAAGAAAAACGTACGATGTAAGCAAATGGACCTCCGAAAAGCCAATGGCTGCAGCAGAGGCCAGAGGGATAAATCTGACGAGCTTTGGTTGGTAAAAATATCTCACCGCTAGGATCGCTTGTGGTCTCCCATTCCAAAAAGTGACACTCTTATAGCCAAGAGGCAAACAGACGTGACTCAAGTTGGCCCGCCACATTGCCGAAAAATGTTTTGTTTTGTTTAATCGTTTGTGCTCTATTTATGCTCATATGTGCCCGAACATGAACATTTGTGCTGTTAATGTGGCCATTTTAGAAAATATTTAATGTGGTGGGCCAACTTGAGCTCAAGCTAGCCCGCCACATATTGAAAAACACAACATAACCAAATTTATTTAAGTCAATCCATTGTGTTCCGTTTGTGCTCATATGTGCCCGAAAATGAACATTTGTGCTTTAAAATTAGAAAATCTAGAGAACATTTAATGTAGCGGGCTAACTTGAACCTTCCATATATCATAAACTGTAGAAAAATATAGTTCAAGCTGGCCAGCCACATTTTTAAATATCAATGTAACAAAATTCTGTATTCACCATTCGTTTGTTCTTAGTTTGTGCTCATATGTGCCCGAACATTAACGTTAGGGCTGTGAATCTAGGCCTTTTAAATAACATTTAATGAAGGCGATCCAACTATAGCTCAAGCTAGCCCGCCACATATTAAAAACAAAATTTAACAAAATTCATTTTTCGCCATTAGTTTGGGCTTCGTTTGTGCTCATATGTGCCCGGAAAGGAACATTTGTCCTATAAAATTAGAAAATCTAGAGAAGAATTAATGTGGCGGGCTAACTTGAATCTTCCCTATACCATAACATCTAGAAAAATCGAGTTCAAGGTGGCCCACCACATTTTTAAATAACAATGTAACAAAATTCTGTTTTCACCACTCGTTTTTATTTCGTTTGTGCTCATATGTGCATGAACATGAACGTTAGTGCTGTGGACATAGGCCTTTTATATAACATTTATTGAAGGCGATCCAGCTAGAGCTCAAGATAGCCCAACACATATTGAAAACAAAACCTAACAACATTCTGTTTTCACCATTATTTTGTTCTCTGTTTGTGCTCATATGTGCCCGAAAATAAACTTTTGTGCTCTAAAATTAGGAATGCTATAAAACATTTAACTTGGCGGGCCAAGTTGAGCCTTACCTATATCATAACCTGTAGAAATATAGAGTACAAGTTGGCTCGCCACATTTTGAGATATCAATGTAACAAAATTCTTTTGTCACCACACGTTTTTATTTCGTTTGTGCTCATATGTGCATGAACATGAACGTTAGTGCTGTGAAACTAGGCCTTTTAGATAACATTTAATGAAGGCGATCCAACTAGAGCTCAAGCTAGCCCACCACATTCTATATTTTCTAATTTTAGAGCACAAATACTCATTTTTAGGCACATATGAGCACAAACGAAAAAAAAATGAATGGTGAAAACAGAATTTTGTTATATTGATATTTAAAAATGTGGCGGGCCAGCTTGAACTCAATTTTTCTACAGGTTATGGTATAGGGAAGACTCAAGTTAGCCCGCCACATTAATTGTTCTTTAAATTTTCTAATTTTAAAGCACAAATGTTCATTTTCGGGCACATATGAGCACAAATGAAGATAAATACTATACTTACTATATTGACTTAATAATATAAAATGAGAGACTCCTTTAACACACTGGCTCAAAAAGTATTCATTATTAATATTTATATATATATATATATATATATATATATATATATATATATATATATATATATAATTTAAACCTTTTTTAAAGGGTTTTGAACTAAAAGTTTAGTACCCTTTAATTAAATAAAAGCTAATAGATATACTTTATTTTTTCACTTGACGAGAAAAAGGGGCATTATAAGTTCATAAAAACCATTGAAATAACTATAATATTTTATAAATTAATTATATCTATGATAAAATGACCTCTCACTAGGTGTTTACTTAGAACCAGTAGCGCACTCAATGGGGTGGAGTAAACGGGGCATCTTCCCCCATGACCCTAATAATTTCAATACAAACATAAATTATTTACTTTATAACTAAAACATTAGACACAGAAGATGAGTCGTATACATAGGCTCCTTTTTAAGACTTGGTTTAAGACTTTATATTCAAAAAACACACACACACACACACATATTAAAAGTGCCACTTATATTCTCATTTGAAAAAAGCACAACCATAGTAGCTTCCATACATTGTATACAAGAAAATGTATATAACTAGTAGCCACCATTCTGGTAATTAAGTTCGTTTTAGTTTTTAAGTCTCTTAACACAAGATATGGGTTATTACACCGAGTAATCGCATATAGAGACTTCAGAATCACTCGCACCCCACCCAATTTCTGTTAAAATTAATACTAAAGTACTTCGAACTGACAAAGCTACCAGAGCGTGTTATTCAACACATTAACATATATTGAATTAGACCAGGGGTTCTTACATTTTAGAGTGAAGGAGCCTTTGTACCAGAAAAAATGAATGGCCGAACTCTCATAAAAATATTTACACTAGTATTATGATCATTCAATAAATACATTTAAATCTCACAAGTCTTTTATAATTTAATTCTTGAATGAATATAAAAGAAGAACTACACTACACTCCGACCTCCGCGTCACTCAAAAAAAAGTTATATTTTGAATGCAATGACTTATGAGACCAGGTAGCTTACAGCGTTAATACCAACGTACCAGTTTTTTATTTGTGTACATAGGTGTAATTTTTTTTATCACGTAATATATAATTATTTTGTTAACAACACATAAACCGTGCTAAATGTTGATTTCAATACACAGTCCAACACTTTATTTCAGTTGGTAGCGTGTTTGTATACTGAGCTAAAGGTCCCGGGTTCGATTCCCGGAATGTCCGAAAAACGTATCATTGGTTGACTGTGCTTTTCCCCTTTCACAATGATGAATTAACTGTCAGGGGGCTGGATGTTGTATTTGTTCTAGATTTAAGTTAGTTTGTCAGACTCTGAGGAAATAATCTACATTCTACGGTGTGTCTGTCGCTAGTTTTATATCGAGTGTCACTCATTGAGGGTGAACTGGGAAAGAGGGAAGGGTTGATAGGGTGGGGTATTTCCACATTTTCTGCCCCCCTCCCCCCATCGAAATGTGCCTTCCTCCAGTTTGTTAAACTTCCCTATGATATAATTGAGTTTGAAGCTGAGAGATGGTTTGCATCAAACTTCAGAAAGATTATATAACAATCTATTATTATTTCTAAATGCTTAAGGGTCACCCCAAATAGCTTTTAGTGGCATTCCATTTTCAAATATTTTCCACTGGCTTGGAGTCAATCCCCTAAAAACTCCTTAAAAATTGTTTTTTTACAAACTACCTCGCCCGACACTAATAAATCTTCACCGATATTCTTGATAGTCATCACAATAGTTTTTTTTTCCATTGTGACTTATTACCCGTTTGAGTTGTACACATACATCAATTTACCCTAATGAACCAGGAATGAGGAAGGTTACATTTTAGATTGAATGTACCTACATTTGCATATATTGAGATTGGGGAACCATTTTAGGGAAAAATACCCTTGTTACACCCGGCTGGGATTTGAACTTCTATCTTAGAGGACAACTTTATTTCCAACTGAGGGAGGGAGGGGCGGTGGAGTGGTATAGGTGGAGGACACACATATTATCTCCAACTTTGAGGGGGCATATATTATTACCAACTTATATAACATAAATGTAGCTGAATCTAATATTAACCTTTAAATATATAGTTTGACACACTCAGTTGAACATTAATATAAATTCAAGATTTTCACTATACTACAAATTGGTTTATGAATAGGCCTACTTACAAGAGGGTTATTAAATTTATATTGAAAAGTTAACACATAATTTAAGTGAACATTTACGTCACCAAATACCTTAATGCTTTCATTAACTTGCGTACTATATACATTTGTTCATGTACTACAATAAACTATGGTCTTGTACAAAATATATTTATATGTGTCAAACAGCCACGTGATTTATTAAATTTAGAAATAATGTTTCTAAAGTATGTTTTAAGATGGCACGGATGACATAAAACTATATCCACCTTGCATGGGGAGATTTCTCTCCCAGACTACTGTCCACATTAATGAAGCAAGATCAATTTGTTTAATAAGGTTATAAAATGCATATGTGAAATCTTGCAGTTAAGTTAACTATTTAAACAAATCATTAAATTCACTATAGAAGAGGACTTTTCCATAAAGTAAAACTATTGGGGGTGACCTGTTTACCCACCATGAAATCACTTACTATTTGTTTCGTAAATCTTATATAATGCCTAGATTTACGGGTGATATTTTACTCTTGGATAACATTTTCGGAGAAACCACAAATAAGGGCGATTTTAGTTTGCTTTTTTAAGGAAAGTACAGCAGTTAGGGCTGAAGGTCTTGTTCATATTCATTAGGTGAAAAAATGTTATGAGCAAATAAAATATGAATCATGACTCCATTTTCCATCTCGTTCAGAAGGGAATACATCTTCGTCTGACATCAGAATCTTTAGGGAAGTCATGGTGTATAACACCATATCTCTTAGATTACTTTTATTGCATACGGCAACGGTACAATTCTTTACCTGCATTTTTTTAGTATCGGTATGACACTTTTCGTAACCCTTCACGCATAAATAATAAGAAAGCTTACAATAAACATACAAACATTTACTATTCACATTGACTTTGGAAGCATACTTGACATAAATAAGAAGTTAGTAACGAGCGCACCCGCCTCGTTGGCGTGGATAGCTAACGCGCTAGTCATGTTGAGCTCAACTGCTGAGGACGGGGAGATCGAGGTTTAAATATCGGTCGGGTGAACTGGGGTGTTTTTTCCTCAATGGTTTTCCACTCTCCCTCCACGCAAATGCGGGTTCACTTCCTCTAATTCAACCTTCCCAATTCCTAATCCATTAGCGTAATTAGTACTTAGGCGTATAACCCGAATGGGTAGTAAGACGTGGTGCTAAATAATAATAAAAAAAAAGTGCGGCACTGCAAAGTCACATGATCTGAACAGAAGCAAGCTTGGCTAGGTCACGAGCAGACGTTACAGCAGCGCTGCGTGTTAGGGTAGAGCTGAATGCTGGCCGGTAAAGTGAACGAGCCTTCCCTACAACTCTAGTAGCCTTAGTATAAGGAAGGACCCATCAAGATGACCAAATAAATCTTAGAATTTGAAATTTCTCAGTGAGTTGAGTAATGTTGGGAGGAAGGGGAGTTGGGAAGTCAACATTTCCAAAACTAATATATTTAATTACTTCTCTGTATTGTAAATAATTTAAATTTATTAATTAGGTACGGGAAACAATACAAATAGACATTTACATACTAATAATAATAATAAAATAATAATAATATATTATTATTATTATTATTTTATTTTAAATTGCATTCTGAGAAATAGTGGTGATGGAGTATAATAGAGAAAATAACTTTTTGAGATGAGGAAAAAATTAAAATTTTGACATATAAATAAAAATCAATCAAATCCCAGATAGCCAAAATAACATTAGACTATAAATTTCTCAAAGTGGGTTGGGGAATGGGGGGTTAAAAATCTACATAATTAATAGAAACTACAACATCTCAGTGCAGTGCCGTTAAAAATTGAATTTTGGCATGCCCGTAAATGCACCACTCCAAATAACAAATAAGTCTGAACATTTTAAAATATAACTCCATGAAATCAAGGGAGGGGCGAGGTGAGTTATAAAAAGACCTTTTATCTATAGTTGAAAATCGAAATTTGCCTGGCAAGTAGAAGTACAACTATGGATAAAGAAATTATTCTTAAAACAATGTGTTTAAATGGGAGTTAGAGAAATTAAGATTGGGGAGGAGAAGGGAAAATTTTCAAAAACCAATATAAACAATTACTAACAGAACAATTTATTTGATAAGCTGAGGTGCTTATTACTAGAGTGATTCTTTCAAATTAATTCATGTTTAGTTAGTAAATTTAAACTATTTCTTTTGGTGTTCATTTCAACAATGTCTCCGCGTAAGCGAGCAAATATTGATGCAAAGACTGCATATATATATATATATATATAATAGATTTTACTTCTTATAGGTAGTAGTTAATTTGTGGCTTCATCAATATACAAAGTTTTCGCCTCATACGTGTCTGAAATTGTATTTTTGGTAGTTTAGATCAGGGTTTCTCAAACTGCGAGGCGCGAAGGGATTTCAGATGAGGTTTGAACCAATTTCTCACTTCTTTCGACTTGCCTAAATTATGATTGACTAAAAAATTAATATTCTGTTTGGCCTATGAAGCAATAAAATTAATTAATATCTTACAAAACCTTACTATTTTTATAAACTTCTACAAAGTTCTTATCAGAAAATAATTAAATCAATTAAATAATAAATGTCTCAATTTTGTATTTTAACGTAAACAAGTTATTTTATTCTAAGAATAAGAGTCTTAACAATTAATTTTATGTTCATATAAGGCTCAAGAGTATAGAGTTTGAGAAAACCTGGTTTATATGATTTGCTAAAAATAAGATAATCTACCCAACTTAAATGTGAGCGAAGCCGTGGGCAAACTCGAGTATGTTAATATGATTATAAAAAAATGAATGATTGATTAATTCATTTAGCAAAATTAATAAACAAATATACTTAGAAAGACTGATAAAATATACTTTGGCACTTAAAAAAAATATTCAAAATTAAAAATAAAACAAAATTATTAAAATGGTGTGACCACATAACTTTGTATTTCTGGTACAAAACGGTACAAAAATTATTATTATTATTATTAGCACCACGTCTTACTACCCATTCGGGTTATACGCACTTACGCTAATGTGTAATGGTAGGGTGATTGTGAGATGAAATGGAGGACCTACAGTTTAACGTGGAATCCGAACCACGGTGGTGGCCTGGCACTCCCCACATTCACAAGGTGGCTTGTCAAAAATTAGTACAAAACCTTTGCAATGTAAAAAGTTCAACATACAAAAGTGGTACTATAGGTTAATGGACGTGCTGCTATACCTTGGGAAGTAGTAAATTGAGAAAAGACTTATATATTTTGAAACGGTAGTATATACTATTTAACTAAACACTACACACCTCGCCATCTATTAGCATCACTACAAATCTTAACGAATGTTTCCGGAGACAGCAAAACATATTTTAATAAATGGTCTAAAAATTAACTTTACAAAAAGTCGTTTGGCCTAAAGGCATTTGGCCTGAAAGGCGTTTGGCCTAAAAGGCGTGAATTAATAAACTAGACGTACTCTGCTGCTGTCATAGGAGCTAGTGGTGAAATTTTGAAAAAAAAACCACGTTAAGAGCGCGTGTTTATTTCTTTTGCTGCATCTCCAATTGACATTATGCCGTTTAAATGCTGCGTTTGTGATGGATCCTACGCAAAGCTATCCAATCTTATTCGGCACAAAATTCAATGTCATCAAACTGCTGCTCACCAGGATACCTGTTGGGACGAGGAGGTATTATGCAGGGCGTTAGACATGATCGAGAAAGAGGAATACAATCGTGTCAAGTGCTTAAACGAACTTGAGAAAAACAAAAGTTATAACGTTGTGCTATCGGAAGAGCCCGAACCTAATGTTATTGTGCTTGAGTTTGTTGGAAGAGTAAGATTGCCAAGTAAAAACTGTGGAGACATTATCAATATACACTCTAGCGTCTCTCAACGTGTCTTGAACTATTTTGGAGGTGACTCCTACTCATTTTCTAGATGGTAGATGTCTTTTATAAGTATTGGTCAAAACACCTAAATAATATTGCTGCTTGTTGTGAATGTTTTAAATTAACCAATTGTTGACTGTCAATAAAATTGACTCCTACTCATTTTCTAGCTGGTAGATGTCTTTTATATGTATTGGTCAAAAGACCTAAATAATATTGCTGCTTGTTGTGAATGTTTTAAATTAATCAATTGTTCATTGTCAATAAAAAAGACTAACGATAAAATTGACTCCTACTCATTTTCTGGCTGGTAGATGTATTTTATATGTATTGGTCAAAAGACCTAAATAATATTGCTGCTTGTTGTTGTTGTTTTAAATTAATCAATTGCTGATTGTCAATAAATAAAAAAAACTAGCACTAAAATGTCGTTATTATTTTAAATCCTCGGCTGGACAATCAAAGACCTGAAGGAGACGCCAACATTGTTGTGACTTAGTTTGCTATCCAAAGATAAATTAAAAGGGATGAATTGCTTATCTAATCCATAATATATATTTACGAGTATATCTTACCCCCTTAATGTGAACAAACCAGTATACGTACTAAGATACATATGTAAGCCAAAGTTTCCAGGGTTCGATTCCCGTGTGCAGGTGTAATTTTTTTTTTAAGAATATGATATGTATTAAAATGGTGAAGAAGAAAATGCTACATATAAAGGAGGAAGCAGCTTTCTCATCACGGTGTTAGGAAGACTGCCCACTGCGCCAAGTGTCCAGAAAGAATGTATAACTCTCTCTCTCTGTGAAGGGAGACATGTATTTGTCTGTTAATCTATGTCGCGTGGTCAATGGTCAAGACGTCTAAGGAATCACTTGGCCGCGAAGCGTTAGCATGTCTGTCTGTCCCCACCAGAGTCAAGTGTCCAGGCTTCGATTCCCTGTATGACTGAAAATGTTGGTTCAAGAGGGGAATGGGAACTAGTACACCAATTGAAGCAAAGAGACGGTCTTACACATGTCAGGGGTTTGAAACCCTATATTAGCCACATGTCATGATGTTTTTTCTGGGAGAGCGGATTCCCGTAAGGTGTTTCCCTGTCTCATTCTCCGTGCAAAAGTTGGGGTTCACTTCCATGTCCTTTCAAAAAAAGTAATTATGTTGCTACCAAACCTATGTCAAATATGATCCTTTGAGCTGGAAACTCCCTAACCCACCAAATAAGGTGGCAATCATCCAGTGAACCAGGATTCGAAACCCTGTCCTTGTTTCTCGTCACTGCGTGTGAAGCGTTAAGATGTCTACCCATGGCGTCAAGTGTCCAGAAAAAATGTATCTCTCTCTCTCTCTCTCTGTCTGTGAAGGGAGACTTGTATTTGCCTGTTAATCTATGTCGCTTGGCTATTGTCAATGGTCAAGACGTCTAATGAATCAGCTGTCCGCGAGGCGTTAGCATGTCTGTCCGCCGCGCCACGTGTCCAGGCTTCGATTCCCTGTATGACTGAAAATGCTGGTTTAAGGGGGGAACGGGCTTTGTACTTAACTAGACGGTCTTACACCCATAATGCTTGAGACGGAGCTTCTATGATAGTAGAGAGGGTGTAGACGTTAAAACGCAAAACATAACAGTTTTATAATATTTATTACCGCAACACTTAAACAAAAAAAATCACAAGTAATACACTTATGAAGATCTTGAAATTATGTTATGTTTTAAATATGAAACTATATATGCGGACATAATATATATAACATTTACGCTAAACAAATTTTCCACTTCACAAAAATAATATATTTAACATATACAAAAACCCGCCTCAGTGGCGTAGTTGGTTAAAGCGCTCGGTGTATTGAGCTTGGCTTCTGAGGACTGGGAAGATCGAGGTTCGAATCTCTGTCGGGTGAACTGAGCGTGGTTTTCCAAAAGCATTTACTGTCAGCATTTCTTATATTACTTAGAGCGTTCTTATTAATCAACTCCTCTGGTAATGGAATATAGCTGCAATCACCCAAAGGAATATATTTAGCTCTAAGTATTTCACACGGTCCTCGGACCCCCCACTTCCTTTGTGGCTGAAAGAAGAAGCTGCTTCAATCATGTAAGTGCATGCCTACTCAATCTGTGATTTTAATTCATCAGGACTTAGAGTGACCATGCACTGAGACTGAGCTTATAAGCTATATGAGCTTGTATTTATAGGATAGGAGAGAGGTGTGGGGTATAGACGTTAAAACACAAACATAATAATTTTTACAATATTTATTTGGTCATGAAAAAAGTATATACACAGTGTAAAGTATACTGTGAATATTTACAATATATAATTATTAGTATAAACATAACTGGTTTTGTTTACAATATTTATTTACACACAGTGAAAAGTATACTGTGAATATTTACAATATATAATTATTAGTATAAACATAACTGGTTTTGTTTACAATATTTATTTACACAGAGTGAAAAGTATACTGTGAATATTTACAATATTGGGGAATAGTGGCCTCGGTACTAAATAAAGATGGTTTCAATTTAAAAGAAAATAAATAGATATATACAGTTTATTATATATATTTGAATGGATTTAAAATAAAAAAATTATACAATCAGTTTATTATACTTGACTAGAAAGAAAATAAATATATATACAAACAATTTATTAGATTTAAAATAAAATAATATATACAAACCATTTATTATAATAAAATATATACAAATAAATAATTGATTAGAAAAAATCAGGTAGGGGAGGACTGTGCTGGCAAATAAAAAAATATAAAAAAGTATCCCGGGTGCATAAAAAAATATAAAAAATATGCTCGTTTTCATGCAGAAAAAAATATGAAAAATTTTTTCAAATCTTTGAAAAATGGTATGTCAGTGGAACTGTCTAGAGTGAAAGAAAAAAAAGATGATTATTCAGCCCGTCTAAATAAGCACCTTTTATTCGTGGCGAGCGCGTTTACAAGGACTCTGATACCCAAACGGCAACGTATTAAAATCATCTGTTATCAGGCGTTTGGTGTACACGGGCCGGTAGACTTTAGCCTGCGAAACGGTACATACAGTCGCAAGACCTTTTCTTACAATTTTGTGCGGTATCTGTATGTATCTTTCCGCAGCCTGTTCGGTGACCATCGCTTTCAAAACTTCAAAATTAACATCGTTCCGGTTGCCATAGTTTATGGTGATACCGCGAACCTTGCACACCGTTTTTGTTTTGGCAGGATCACCGCCAACGCAAACTCGGTAAGCGTAATTTTTGGGACCGCCAGATACAAAGGCGCTAATGTAGCTTCCCGGACCGTAATCCTGAAGTTCATCGGTGAGGTCACCTAAAAAGTCTCCGGTCGGCGGACTCCAATCGCCGGGGCGTTCGGTGAATAGAACGCTATCTGTATCATGATATAAAACGCGGTCCCCCAATTGTTCAAGGATGCTGTATAAGTGCAACCAACTCTGCCTGTTTCCTGAGCAGGGCCGGCCGATATGAGGAGCCGCAAGGCGAATCGTAGAGGTCTGTCAGGTGAAGGAAGAACAGCCGGTCGTAAGCCCGGAAAAAAGGGGAACGTTGGGAGGGTCTAGTCAACCCAACCTTAAAAGTGAACGCACGGACACGGTCCGAAAATCTAAGGGGCACCCCTCGATAGGGGAAGGCTAACGGAGTTTGGTCAGCTCCGAGGCCAAATACGGGACCTGCTGATGAATATGGCAACCCTAGCCCATCAGTACACCAGGGTTGGGAGGATGTGGTCGGTCCTCCTGTCAAAACGAGACCCCCCCGCGATGGGGGTAGGTTGGTCCTAACCGTGGCGCGCTGGGAGTGCCGAACCGAGTCATCGATATGTTTCCGCCGGTGGCCGGGGAAGCTGATGTGAGCTTGCTCTGCCGAGGCGGCAGCTGCGGGGATGGACTGGAGACCAGCCGCTTCGGACCCTGACCAGGAAGTGGACATTGAGTGCAGGGGTCGGACCCTGCACCGCAACGAGCGAGCCCGGTCCGTCCGAGAGTACCGGGATCGGCAAACGGAGGTCGGGCCCCGGGGAACTGGGGTAGGGTATCATCCCGAGGGTATACCCGTTCCTGACTATTCCGGCCCGCTCCCTTGTCTACGATGCGCTGGCTGAATAGCAAAGGAAAATGTACACATTAACAGGAAACAAGGTGCCGTCCGAGAACGGTGGAACGGGGCGTAAGCTGGACAGGAAAAGACGTGGAAAGGATAAAGTTCCAGCGGAAAGGGAGAGTAACTCCGCTAGTGAGGGGGACACTGAGTGGGAGGTAGCTAAGAGAAAGGAGAAGCGTTAGACCAAAGAGAGGGAGACCAAAAGGAGCCCTAAAGGTGGGAAGGAAGGTCCGGAGGATGGACAGAACAAGGACAAGCCTGTAACGGACCCAGGCAAAGCGAGGGCCCCACAGCTGAGGCTGTGTAGGCTGGAGGTGGAGGGAAGGCAGAAGGTGAAAGAGGTTGAGGCGAGCCCTAGTCATAGCTCGGATGGTCAGGCGGCAAGGCCGGAAAGGACCATTGGGGAAGTAGCCGCTGACAGGGCAGTAGAGACGGAATCGGAGAAGGAAGGTGGAGACACCGAAGGAATGGAGGAAGAGGGGAGAGGTGCACTCCCCCCAAGTACTATAGGCGTAGCTTCCTTGAAAAGGAATTTGTGGATGCCCTGGGGAGCATCGGAGCTGAGAAAGATACGAGGCGTAGGTACAACAGGTACCAGGCAGAGATGGAAAGAGTTGTGGCAAGCCAGGTAAAGAGTAAGGGCTTTTCGCTTCTGGCCCAGGAAAAGGTCCGGCTCATCATGAAAGAAATGAGCGTGATGGCAAATGACTTGATGGACAAAGTCATAGGGCTGGAGGCCAGGCAGGCGGAACGGAAAGAACTAATCGAGTGGATGGGCAGGCACGAGGGAGAAAAGAGAACAGGTGCTGGGGAAAGAAGGGGCCGAGAAGTGCCCAGTTATGCAGAGGTGGCTGGCAGAGAAAGGCTTAACGTCCCAAGCCTAAGCACCGGAAAGGAGATTAGGCCAAAGGCGAATCTTGTCATCGTGAGGGGGACCGATGGCAAGAAGAATGGGGCAGAGATAAAGGAGATATTAAAGGGGACCTTAAAACCCAGAGAAATGGGGGTCAATGTCAAGAACCTCAGACGGATACGGGAAGGTGTGGTGCTGGAGGTGGAAACGCCCCAGCAGAAGGCCAAGTTGCTAGAGAAAGACCTGGGTGAGGCAGGACTGAAGGTAGTGGAGGCTGGGACTAGGGAGCCCAGAATCATGATTTATGATGTTGAAAAGGGTAGAGATGAGAGCGAGATCGTGAAGGAGGTTCACGAAAGGAACATGGAGGGCAGTGGAGTGGGCCTCGAGAAGTTCGTGAAGAACTTCAGGTGTGTTCATAAGTATGGAAGGCCCGACTTGGAAGTCGATCACTGGGTGGTGACTTGCAGCCCCAGAATAAGGAACTGGCTGAGGGGAAGACGATATGTGTATCTGGGCTGGCGGAGGTGCAGGGTGAAAGACCATGTCGAGGCCACCCGGTGCTTTAAGTGCCAGGCATACGGACACATAGCAAGGGACTGCGCACAAAAGCTGGCATGCCCGAGATGTGGAGAGGAGCATGGGCCAGCCGAGTGTAAGGTGGCGTGGGGTAAGGGTAGATGCATTAATTGCCGGAGGGCAAAGAGGGACGATCGCCACGATGTGGCGGATCGGAAATGCCCGATATATCAGAAGGCTCTAGACGAGGCAGACAGAAGGGTGGACTATGGGCTGTAAGGTGATCCAAGTGAATGTGGGGCGATCTAAGGCGGCTATGGCGGAAATCGAAAGGTACATGAGGATGAATAATGTGTAAGTTGCGGCCATACAGGAACCATACCACCGGGGGGGGTAAAGTAGTGGTCGGGGGCTGTAAAGCTCTGTTCAAAATTAACGGAAATGGCGCGATCTGGAGTGCTATAATTATACGGCGGGTGGAATGCCTGATGGTAGGTTACCTCTCGGAGAGTAGCAGAGTGGTGGCTCGGATAGGAAGTGGCGGAGACGGCTTCTACGTGGTCAGCTGCTACTTTAACCCGAGTGAAGACATTGAGATACATATCGGGGGCCTGGAGGAAACTCTGAGGGACCTGGGCGGTGAGAGAACGGTGATCTGCATGGATGCAAATGCAAGATCGCAGCTATGGCACGACAGAATTCTAAACGAGAGAGGAGAGGTGATGGAGGATTTTATCCTCACCAACAGGTTGAGAGTAATGAACAGAGCTGGACAGCCCGAGACCTTCTGCAACACCAGGGGTATGACGTCGAATGTGGATGTAACTCAGGGGACGGAAGATATGTGGGGAGTAATGAGGGACTGGAGAGTGAGAGTCGGCGAGATAGAGTCGGACCACCGGCTCATCGGTTTCATGGTGCAAAGGAGACGGAGAGAAGGCCCAAACGGACAGAGGAGAGAAAAGATAAGGTTCAAGTTTAAGAATGCGGACTGGCCGCGATTCACGGAGGCATTCCAAAGGAGGGTGGCAGAGGCAATGCCAATAGGTGTAAGTGTCGAAGAGATGGCGGAGGCACTGGAACTGGCGATAATGGAAACTGGGAAGGAGTGCCTCCAGAGGAAGAAAAGAGGTGGAGATGGCGGAGGGGAATGGTGGACAAAATAGCTGTCAAGGATGAGACTGGGAAAGAACAGAGCAAGGAGAGAGCTAGACGAGGCTCGGGGGTGGGCACAAAGAGAAGAGATCGATGGGGCGTGGGTCCGATTCTTAAGCCAAGAATATGCTCACCAGAGGAATGAATACGTAAGGAAAGTCCGGGAGGAGAAGAGGAGGAAGTGGGAAGAACTTGTCTCCCAAGAGGCGGATAACCCTTGGGGTAAGGTGTACAAGGTCATTATGGGTAAAATGAAAGGTGATACAGTGTTAACAAGCCTAGTGAAGGCAGATGGGACATACACCAAGGATATAGGAGAAACCGTGGAGATGATGCTGAGGGAACTCCTCCCGGATGATAGCAGAGAAACGGATGGGATTTACCATGAACGGATTAGAAGGGAAACGGAGGCATGGAACGGAGAGGAGAGATCCCCGGAGTTCACTACTGACGAGGTGGATATGGCGCGCAAGAGGTTGAGGAACAGAAAAGCACCAGGAATGGATGGAATACAACCGGAATTGGCAAAAGGGGCGCTGATAGGCTGTGTCGAGGAGTACCGGGGGATAATGAACAGAGCCCTGACCACGGGAATGATTCCCGGATAGGTGGAAAAGAGGATACCTTAAGGTGTTCCTGAAAGGGGACGATAAAGATCGAACAAAAATAAAGTCGTACAGGCCGGTAACTCTGATTCCGGTACTGGGTAAGATCGGAGAAAAGATGATTGCTCGGAGGATAGAGCAGCACATGGGTGCAGTTGGGCATATGAGCGATAGGCAGTACGGCTTTATGAAAGGGAAAGGGACGGTGGATGCCCTAGTAAGGATGGAGGAAGAGGTTGGGGACTCGAGAAGTAGATACGTCCTGGGGGTATTCCTCGACATAGCCGGGGCGTTCGATAACGCATGGTGGCCCCAGGTGCTATGGGAGTTGAAGGAGGCAGGATGCCCAAAAGATATATGGAGGCTGGTTAAGGACTACTTTGAAAGAAGGGAGGTGACCTTGGAAATAGAAGGTGTAAGGAGGGTGAAGGTGCCGACCAAGGGATGCCCACAAGGATCAGTCCTAGGTCCACTCTTATGGAACGTACTGATCAATAGGCTACTAAGAATGAATATCGGAATGAACGGTAAAATATTGGCTTATGCGGATGATGTGTTACTGCTGATAGAGGCAGACACGAGACGGAGCTTGGAGAGGAGAACTGAGTATGCTCTAAGGAAAGTGGAAGGATGGGGAAAACGGAATAAGCTGATGTTTTCTAGTGCCAAGTCGGCAATTATGCTCCTGAGAGGGACTCTAGGTGGAGAAAGATATCCAGTGGTGAGGATGAATGGAGAGAGGATAAGATATGTAAGGGAAGTCAAGTACCTCGGAGTTATGATCGGAGAAAGACTGAGTTACAAAAGGCACATAGAGTCGGTATGCGGAAAGGCTAAGATAATCTTCGCAAAGCTCAAGAACTTGGCGAAGGCGAACTATGGCTACTCTTGTGAGGCTCTGTACAGGATGTACAAAGGTATGGTGGAACCGATACTCGTATACGGATGCGAGGTGTGGGGCGAGGAAGCCCAGAGAGGCAAAAGCAGACAGGTAATGATGAGCACACAGAGGAAGCTATTGCTCGCTGTGGCCAAAGTTATAGGACGATGTCCCATGAAGCTGTGAGGGTGATCACAGGTGCGATACCTATCGACCTGTACATAGAGGAAAGGTGGAGATTGTGGAGGGATAAAATGAATGGTGTAGACAGGGCACAAACCCGGGTGATGAGGAGAGAAGAGACGATTGGAAGGTGGCAAGTGGATTGGGATAACGCCACGACAGTGAGAGTCACTTAAGCATATTACAGAGACGTGAGAGTGAGAGTGAGTAAGAGGAAAGTGATTGGAAACCACTACTCAACCCAGTTCCTGAGCGGACACGGGGACTTCGTGGCCAAACTCCACTCGTTTGGGATTGGTGATAATCCGATGTGTGATCTGTGCGATGTGGCGGAGGACGCAAGGCACGTGATGTATGAGTGTGAGCGATATGAGCAAGTAAGACAGGAATTGTACAGAGAAGTGGTGCAGAGAGGATGGAGATGGAGGCCTGAGGACATGACGCAGAGCCCTGAAATTTTCAGGAAATTTGTGAGCACGGCCACGAGAATCGGAAAAATGAGAGAGGCGGAGAGGAGGGACAGGGAAAGAGAGATGGAGCATGAGGAAGCGAGGGAGCTGGGTGAGTAAGTGGTGAAGTACCGTACTATGGCGTGGATGTTCAGGTAAAGGGTGACCCTGTAAAGAGACCCTGTAAGAGTTAAAGAATGTAGTTATTTTACAGAGATATTTCTATGGAGATTTATATAGGTTAGTTAGTCACGGAGGCGATGAAAATAGGGATGGATACCTCCCCGTGGTCCCTGCTCGGCAACGTGGCGGTGGCACGGCGGCTGGGGCGCGGTAACGGGCCACGGACGCTGGACCGGCTGCTGTCGCAGCTAAACTCTATCTCCCCCACGTGCTGAACACCCACTGCAGGGGGTCCTCCCACTCCTGGATGCAGGTGAAAACGCATACAGGGGTTTTTCCCAAGTCATTTCAGCCTGGGTTGCTGGCAGCCGGGGCAACTTGGTGGTGGTTACATCAGAGAAGTCTTGGACTTATATTGATGAAAGCTGAAAGAAATACCTAATTAGGTCACGAAGGGTTGTTGTTGTTGTTGTTGTATAAGTGCAACCTAGCCATAGCAGTCGTGTAGCACGCCACCGCCACACTCGTGTTAGGGTTAGGGCGCAACGCGTCACGCGCATCCTTGTAATTGAGGAACATAACCTCATCATTTACATCAATCACGCTGTCCACGGTGATATACGGATCCGTCAGGTACTTGTGGACGCCCTGATAGTCGTTGACAACGGCTACGTGTGGTAAATCGGGTTTTTGCCCAAACTTTCCTCATAGTGAATTTAAAAAAAGTTTAGCCAGAGTGCGGAGACCAGGGTTTTTACAAACAGAGCCGAAATCTAGTTTTACCCCTTCCTTTCCTCATAATTTTGAATGTAAGCTAACTTTTCCTCTTGTGAGGTACACCACTCTGGCCATCCGCGGGCTTCTTGTTTAATTTTCAAAAAAGTATCAATGTACCCGTGAAACAACCCTCCAGAACGTGTCTGACGGTCATAAACAGATACATTGTACTCCCACACTTCGTGCACTGCTTCAACGGTGTAGCCTTTCTCAACGGCTTTCCGGATCTCGTCAATCACCCAGACGCCTGTCAACCATCGATCTTTTTTGTCGTTGTGCTGACACGCGCCTTGGTTTTTCTCCTCTCCGCATTTCCTGCACAAGATGAACATTAGCTTGTCGTGCATCCTGGTAGGCAATACGGGCAGGAATAAATCTCGTGGAGGCGTCACTGTAACTTTGGCTATGCCTTCTACTTGATCTATAGACGGACAATTTGGTTCCAAGTGAATTTTGGGGTGGCCGACTGGGTATTTTTTGTACTTGCAAACGTATGGATACAATGAACACACATCCAAGTACTTCATCTTTTCCCCACAAGAAAGGTCTGTTTCGTGGAAGAGCTTGATACAATTTGTACGCCCGCCAAAGAATGCATCCCTGGGACTGAGAGGTTCCTTGGTATACACCTCGTGCCGGAGTACAAATTGCTGCAAGTCCTTGTCTGTGCGTTTCATCGCATTAAACATGCACTCCCACATCTCTACGACCGTGTAGCCGGCATTCTTAAACTTTTCCAAACAAGCCATGGTCACTTCATAACGCGTCTCCATGGTCTCGTGGGGGCTATTTTTGACGGGGGTGGTCCTGTCAGGGTAACAGAGAGGGCACCCGTGGCAATAACACCCCCAAAACTGGAAGACGGTGGTGGTATCTCCAGCTTTAACAACACCGTCTACACGTCGCCCTAACACATATTCCTCACGGCCGTTACCCGCATGAAGAATAGAGACACCGCGTTGATGGGCCTCCCAGCAGAGCCATTGTACAGCGACGTGCGACTGTTGGTCTGCGCACCGATAGCCACTGTTAGGGATAATACCGATAGTATTCTCCTTAAGATGACTTCGGCGGTAAACCAACATGGCCGCTCCAGCTATCGTACACGCCTCTCTGAAAGGATCCACCTTTGCTTTCTCCATGAGCATGTCTCTAAACTTCAGGCAGGCCTTCCGTAGGATCTCTACATCTTTCACACAATACAGTTCCAACTCGCGTTTAAAATCAAAGACATAATTTTCTTTGACCAACGCGTCATACCACTTCTCAAAGTGCTCCTTTCCCTCAACCGACATCTCGCCGATGCCGTAGTCCTCCTTTGGCGGCAAGGGACCCCTATACCCCGCGTTTTCTTTTTTATTGAAAAAATGGGGGAAATGTCCCTTGGCCAAAGACTCGTCCAAGCCGAAAGTTTTGGGCAATTTGGACAGCGACATCAGGAGAAAGTTCAGTGAGTCAATAAAGTGGAGCGGGCCGTAACGCATGGACATGATTTTCCCACCGTTCATTATAAGTTCTGGAGTCCATTTTTTAACCTCCATCATGTATCTTAAAATAAAATTACCATCATAGGATTTAGCGTTATGGCCGAGGAGGGTGATATCCTTAAATTTTGAAGCTTTAATTTGTTCTATAAATTTAAAAATTGGGCCATTGTGGTATCATCCTTGAATATGCGAGTCCTATCGCCCCCACAGTCGGTGCAATGATGGTCATTTGCATCTATATGAACACAAGCCTTACAACACGTTTGCACGACACATAGGTTAGGTTCGTGCAAGTACGTGCCTGCCGCACCTTGAAGAAGCGTTTCTTGTCTGCATTCAAAATCATAGAATACAAACATGAAATTGCTCTTTTCCAGTGTTGGCTTGGATGGGGCCTGCTTCATATAACAGAAATGAACAAAAGGGCGATGGGTCTCGCATACTCTACAAAAATTCTCATAACACCTATGTGAATAATTTGATCTTTCCAAACTGAAAAATTGCCCGCATACCTCGCAAAACTTTTTGACATCACAGACCGACTTGTGACCGCTGAAAAAACTGGGACGTTTATGGTTATCAAAGCACGTCTGGTTTGTGAACCAACGCCCGCAGTCTTTACAGACCACAGATCGGCCTCCGCTACAAACCGCTTTAGCGTAACACTTTTTGCACGCGGATGCACATTTGTGCTCGTTCTTTGTGTTGAATGCCACACGGCACTCACGGAAAAAGTACGAGCACTTAAATGCGGCTGTCAAGGATGTTATGACGTCAAAATGGTTTTGCTTATCGTCGTGAAAATACAAATCAAGGTGCCCCTTAAAGGAATGTTCGGAGGGAGTAGGCCCCTCATATAGGACCTGTCTCCCCCAGCGTTCCCTGAACACCGTGATTATGTAATCGGAAAGGTATGCTTGAAATTGTTTCAGTTCAGTGAGTCCACCACCTTTCAAAAGATTCACACGGGCATCACGGCATATTTCTTCTGCTTTGAGTTTTTGAATATTACGCCCCCATTTGATTTGTCTAAAGGTGTTCACGTCCATACATCCTGGCTCTCTTTTATTGTCACATATAGCTTTGGCGACAACCAATGCACGGGCAAGGCAAATACTGTCGCCATTTTGAATCGTAATGATCCCTTTGTTTTTGCGGCTATATGTGCTAGCGGGAGAGAGTTTATCACATTTATGATTACCCCTCCCGCGAGGCTCCTTAAAGTGGGAGAGTTTAACGTACAAGGGTGCAGTACTCAAAAACAAACTATTACTCTGCAACACGCGACTTACGTTATCAAGCACTGCTCTAGCGTCTAGCTGGTCTGCTCGCCTAAATGAGACACAGGGCTTAACGTTGAGTCAGTGCTACTCAAAAGTAAGCCGACGTGGTCATCGGCGCTAACGCCATGGTCCTGCAACCAATGGAGCAAATTAGTAATTTGTTCTTCAAGCCAGCTTATTGCGTCACGATCGCTTGCTGGTGCACCAAGATGTACGGTAATTTCCCTACCAGTATAAAAGAAACGCCTCAATTGTTTAATCCTCTCTTGAACAATACGAAGAGGGACGCCATTTTGCAATGCACCGCCTACCTGATTAACAGGGCCACTAACTCCCTGTTGTCCGGCTGATAAAGGTCCTGCTATTGCTGGTTCCATGGGTCCCATCTCCCTCGCCGCCGGGTCTCGAACCCCCTCTCCCTGGTGTAGAGGCAGGGGTGAAGATGTAACGCCAGAGGTGGGCACCGGGGCTCGAACCCCGTCTCCCTGGCGCTGGGGCAGTGTGGCTACGTTGGGTTGGAGGGGCCCCATAGCTGGCGGTGGGGCTGTTGTGTTCGTCCCTCCATTTCCGGCCTCCATTTCAACTATAATACATGTCAAAGTAAGAATTGTCACAACACACAATTGTTTTAGCTCAAACCACAGAGGCAGCATTTGTGTGGAGGAATGTGAAAAAAAACACCCTGGTGAGATTTGAACATCGAACTCATCTCTTTAATATTTTCGGTATTAATATAATATGTTAAATTTTTCTCTAAGCATAATTGCTCTATCTAAAACTTACAGAGTTAGCATTTGTATGAAGTGAAAGTGAAAAAAACACGTCTATTTTACCCTGGTAAGATTTGAACCTCAAACTTATCTCTTTAATACATTTATTATTAATATAATATGTCACATAATTGATTGCCAAGGCAACCCTAAGTGAAATTTATTTCTGTAATTAAAACAAGTCATTTTATCAACAGCGCTTACGTCTTAAGATACTTTACGGCTGAATTTGTTCAACTACGTACATCAGTAATTAATGTGAAGATTTATTGCACAAAGAGCCGAAGATTTTATTTTCGACCTGGGAAAATATATATTTGATCAGTTTAGGGTATTATCTTCTCATAATGAATTGAGCGTTGTTGTTTTTTGTTTTTTTTTTTAAGCATGCATAATGTGGGGTTAGGCAAAACGCAGTACTCGGCACAAACTATGTTCACATACACTCCCAGGGGGTAGCAACCATCAAGAAACCCGCCCGTTGAAGCCTTTATAATGAGGGCATAGTCAACCCGCCCTACTCGCCACAAACTATGCTCACATACACTCCCAGGGGGTAGCAACCGTCAAGAAACTCATCCGTCTGTCGCCTGGTCTAAACTGTTTGCTAGCGCTATCTGTTATAATTTCTACAAGTTACATACTCCTTTAAAATTGCCGAAAAAAAAATATGTCTCAACACACGTCGGTAAAGCATTTTTTTCTCCTTGAATATTATATTTTAGAGCCGTTACTTTTTTCCAAAGCTCGGTTAGATTTTTAACTTAAAGATTGGGCCACATGTCTGAATTAAAAAGTGAAAAGTTTGTGAGTCTATGTCGGGTAAAAAAAAAAGGATAAACTTACATTTTCAGCCGCTTTTTTGGTACAATTTTTAGTAAACGCAATTTATCATAATTAGTTTACCTATTTAAAAAAATTGTTTTATCATAAAAAAAAAGTTAGTGATTAGTGTGTCTCCTATTTCTTAGTTACTTAATACATTAAAATATATTTTAGTTGATCCCAAATAATTATTAAATTATTTTACTTGATTTGTTAACTTATTTAGCATACATGTTAAATAAAATTAAACTCAAATAAGATCAATAAATCCCAATACAACCAAACTCGGTAGGGCATTTTTTTTTAAATAGGTCTAACCCAGATTTTTTCAACACTGTTTTAAATGTTGGTATACTAATAACCAAATATCTTGTTAAATTCTAGCTAGGTCTAAAATATATATTTTTTAAATTAATAATTGGCCTAAATTAATTTGTTGTGCATTTTTTTAAATAGGTCTAACGCAGGTTTTTTAAACCTTGTTTTAAATTTTGGTATACTAATAACAAAATAATTTGTTAAATGCTAGGCCTAGATTATTCCTTAAAAATAATAATTCATTAATTTGTAGATTGGCTTAAATATAGACTATTTGGTTTGCTATACGATAGTAATCTTATATTATTTATCTACTCAAGATTCCAAAGCATTACTACAAAGTGTTTGAAGTGTGTGGGCTGAACATTTATAATTAAAGTGTCAAATATGGAGATTGGAAAACGTGCCGAAGATTTCGCGTGAAAAACACCGGGAATTCATACCTTACTTGCCGATAACGCGAATATTATGTCGCCGGAACTAATCACGTTACTACAAAGTTATATTTTGCGATCTATATAAAAAATTACACATGCCACGTTGAGTGGTAGGAAATAATTGTTTGTTAAAATTATTGATATCATTTGTTTACCGATATTAAATAATATCTCTCACAAGGAACATTTGTACAATTTACGTAGGCCTAAAATTTTATTTTGGAAACTTTATGTACACCTGATATAACTTTACAATATCCTCTAGTGCAATATCCCTCTCATTCTTATCTTTATAAATCCGGTGCTTAAAATTGCACAAAAACTCATTCTTTTCATAACATTCCACAAATAAGTGTCCCCCGCTCAACCACTTCTTTAGTTGCCGCCATATTGAATTGTCTACTTGCATTAGTAAAGTTTAGAAGGTGACCAACTTTTTTTTTCAGTTGCAAGTAGACTTGCATGTTAGTAGCTTGCTTGTCTGTTTACACGGTGCAAGCTGTGCGCGCGCAGCAAATTAGTGTACTTGCATTAGTCAACTAATATCGTGTCAACGGACCTAAAGGGATCGAGCTAGCGACGATATAACGTGTTTGTGCGAGAGTGAGAGAGCTTACACACACACACACACAGGCTATTTTCAAACTAGTGGATGGCTACGTGTAGATGTTACTTACATAGCAGGTGGTCAAGGGTGTCCAAATCTGCCCAAACAGTGGAGTGCTCATTTCCTCCAACATAGAGAGGCGCAGGTGCCAGGATGTCTGGGTCTGAGGTGGGCACCGGCTGGAACGGCAAGGGGGCTGCGACTCTGACGTCATGCACAGCACGTCCTTGCGACTCCTGTGGGGTAGATGATGACACCCCCTGAAGCCCCACATCCAAACCGAATGGATCCCAATAGTCTGAAATTAAATAAATACATATTAATTAGCATTTAAGGTGGGAAAAAAAGCACCGACAAGTCTCTAAAATATTGTAAGCTATTAAGTTACCCATAGACGCATTGGCATCTGCCACACAGATCCCATTTTCATCAAAGCTTGCCAACTGCTCTAGAGGGTCGGAACCCACCGGTTGTACACCATCGAGAGCTATTGGGGGCTCTTCAACTAACAAAAAAAAGAAGAACACCATTGTACGCCCCAGCTGTATTAGGCAACAAAAAAAAAACAGTTAAAATATACAGAAAAAACTTACCTAAATTTAGAAAATTTTCTAGCGACTCGAAACTCATTTTTGATGTTCGGCGGCGTCAATCACAAATTGAAATGACCAAATGTAATGAGCGGGTTCTATTTATACCCTCTTCAAAGAGCCTGCCGTCTGTAATGACCTAATACTCTAATGTGTCTCTGCGCATACGCTATAAAAATCTGTCCATAAGACCAGCTGTAAGTCCCGTTAACTCATCAGACTGCTCCAACCTATCGACGTTGCTGGACGCGTCTCTCGGCGCTCCGTTCAGTCAACTGCAAATGATAGCACACACAGAACGAAAAAGCACGGTGGTGCAAATGGGCGTCGCTCAAACCTACCTCCCTCAGTGCATCTGAAGGTACATTTTTTTCTCACTTTCGCAAATGTTGAGTGCATTGATGTGTGGGCTTAAACTTTCATAGGGATATATAATATATTGCGAACATTAAATTCAATATAAGAGCTATATATTATTCCTCCGAAATATAATTGCGAGCATTAAATTATAATTGGGCTGAAGAATAAAATGGGTGTTTTCACTTTAAACGTGGGTAGCAGCACACGACTTACAAACTATAGTTTTATTTCAATATTTATAAATTTATATATTTGGGCGGTGGAACCTCCTCCAAGTACCAACAAGTTGGATGTGTGTGCGAGAGAGCTGTTAGGCCATAACATGTCCACTTTCATGGGATGTAAAAGCGAGACTGCCGTTTAACGGGAGCTTTCAGAGCTGCTTTACAGGTGTCTATTTTGAGAAACACAATGACTCCTCAAGTGAATGGAGGTTATTGCTCGGTACGTCACCCCCAGAAGGTAATGACCGGGGGAGGGATGAACAACCCCGTCTCTGAGGAAGAGGGTGGGGAGGGAAAAGTGAAAGACTAAGTTGGTCATCAAACAGGCAGCCTGCCTCCCTACTGGAGAAGCTTGTGTCATTTACTATTGGGCATCCGGAGGAGAAAGACTGAAATCGTGGAGCGCGAGCCCGGGAGGCTCTATGCTTCAGCAAATATTCTACAGCGCCCTAATTGATGAATAAAAACACCTCTATCCTACCAATAATAACTCCAACGCCTCTATCCTACCAATTAATTAATTAACAACCAACATGTCTGGCGTATGCCAGCAATAAATAAAAAAACTACAACACCTCTATCCTAACAATTAACAATAATTAATTAACAATAATTAATAATTAATCAAAAAGAACCAACATGTCCAGGGTTTGTAGGGGAGGGGGAAAACCAACAGCCAATCAGAGGAAAGTAGGGCAGCGGAAGGAGGGGTGGGGGAAGGAGGGGATCAGCCAATCACAGAGCAGGAGGCGTGGTCACGTGACCAAATCCCACAAATCCCAGCCTGATTTAATGGGGCCAGAACAATACTTCTGTACAACAAATAAAAAACTGGTACGTTGGTATTAACGCTATAAACTACCTGATCTAATAAGTCATCGCACTCAAAATATAACTTGTTTTTGAGTGACGCGGAGGTCGGGGTGTAGTGTAGTTCTTCTTTTATATTCATTCAAGTATTAAATTATAAAAGACTTGTGAGATTTAAATGTATTTATTGAACGATCATAATACTGGTGTAAATATTTTTATGAGAGTTCGGCCATTCATTTTTTCTGGTACAAAGGCTCCTTCGGTCTAAAATGTGAGAACCCCTGGTCTAAGTCAATATATGTTAATGTGTTGAATAACACGCTCTGGTAGCTTTGTCAGTTCGAAGTACTTTAGTATTAATTTTAATCGAAATTGGGTGGGGTGCGAGTGATTCTGAAGTCTCTATATAAGCGAGGTCCTCGGTTTAATAACCCATATCTTGTGTTAAGAAACTTAAAAACTAAAACGAACTTAATTACCAGAATGGTGGCTACTAGTTATATACATTTTCTTGTATACAATGTATGGAAGCTACTATGGTTGTACTTTTTTCAAATGAGAATATAAGTGCCACTTTAATATGTGTGTGTTTTGAATATAAAGTCTTAAACCAAGTCATAAAAAGGAGCCTATATATACGACTCATCTTCTAAGTCTAATGTTTTAGTTATAAAGTAAATAATTTATGTTTGTATTGAAATTATTAGGGGTTATGGGGGAAGGTGCCCCGTTTACTCCACCCTAACGAGTGCGCCACTGGTACTAAGTAAACGCTTAGTTAGAGGTCATTTTATCATAGATATAATTAATTTATAAAATATGATAGTTATTAAAATGGTTTTTATGAACTTATAATGCCCCTTTTTCTCGTCAAATGAAAAAATCAAAAGTATATCCATTAGCTTTTATTTAATTCAAGGGTACCAAACTTTTAGATCAAAACCCTTTAAAAAGGTTTAGATTATATACACATATATATATATATATATATATATATATATATATATATATATTATAAATATATATATTGTTAATAATGAATACTTTTTGAGCCAGTGTGTTAAAGGAGTCTCTCATTTTATATTATTAAGTCAACATAGTAAGTATAGTATTTATCTTAAAAATGTTAAATAAAGATTAAATGTAATTATAATTATACAAAAATGTACATTTGTTATATTTGATTATGATGTATTTTCACTGTCTAAAATATGTTTTTCAAGTAAATAGAGTAAGCTCTAGTAGTGTTGATTTTTCATTGTATCTTCACGCCAGTCAATGCTTTCCACATATAATAGCAATTAGAAGGTAGGTATGAGGAAGATAGAATTATGAGAAGTACCCTCGTTTGCGTGGAAAAACGGGAAACCATTTAGGAAAAATTACCTTAAGTACATCGTGTAATTGAGCAGGCGCGGTATGCACATTTTTGTTCTCGATTCATTATTTTATAGTAAAAATCTTTCTTTCAAAAATGAAGATGAAATACATATTTTTTAAAATTAGATATCACTAAACTTTACACAAAAATATACAAATCAATACATTATTTAATCTATATAAAGCAAAGGATGAAGCAAGAGAGAGGTACCGGCCAATAACTCGTGAAACTCAAAACAAATTATGTTAGTGGGTTTGAAAAGAACCAAAGGAAAGTTGCCGGGGAACAATGAATTTTTGTTATGGTTTACTTCAAGGTCGTTTGCTATTATTAGGAATGGAGGGAGGAAAGGACTGCTGCCTAATCCCACCCTTCAAAGTCTCTTGTAGAGTGCGATGGAGAAGAGAGAAAGAGAAGATTTAGCCTGTTTGCCCCGTAACTCAAGTTGGCCCGCCACATTACTGAAAAAAACCTTTTTTGTCTAATCGTTTGTGCTCTATTTGTGCTCATATGTGCCCGAACATGAACATTTGTGCTGTGAAACTGGCCAATTAAGAAAATATTTAATGTGGTGGGCCAACTTGAGCTCAAGCTACCCAACACATATTGAAAAACACAACATAACAAAATTTATTTTAGTCAATCCATTGTGCTCCTTTTTTGTTCATATGTGCCGAAAATGAACATTTGTGCTTTAAAATTATAAAATCTAAAGAACAATTAATGTGGCGGGCTAACTTGAGTCTTCCTTATACCATAACCTGTAGAAAAATCGAATTCAAGCAGGCCCGCCACATTTTTAAATATCAATGTAACAAAATTCTGTTTTCACCATTCGTTTGTTTTTTCGTTTGTGCTCATATGTGCCCAAAAATGAGTATTTGTGCTCTATAATTAGAAAATCTAGAAAACAGTTAATGTGGTGGGCTCGCTTGAGCTCTAGTTGGATCGCCTTCATTAAATGTTATCTAAAAGGCCTAGATTCACAACCCCAACGTTAATTTTCGGGCACATATGAGCACAAATAAGAACAAACGAATGGTGAATACAGAATTTTGTTACATTTATATTTAAAAAATGTGGCTGGCCCGCTTTAAACTAACTAATTTT
>JBCFYV010000024.1:6041544-6166227 GCA_039000515.1 Timema cristinae
TCGAAAAGGGGTTGAATTTTTTACCTCAAGAAGTTATCCTGCTTACCTTGTGAGTTAAAAAATCAAGTTTGTCCGATCGTACTGAAATTCTATTTCCGGGGGCTTCTAAGACTCCTAAACACAACCATATTTTTGTGGGTTCTTTTTTCGAAATTACAGCCGGCTGATCCTAAACCAATACTAAAATGGCAACCAAATTTCTAAAAACTGTTATCTCCCGTTTAATTTTTAATAAATTTTATATCTAGAGGTTTTTAAGGTCGATAAACAAGATTCTAACAATGGTTTTTCTAAACCGAATCAACTGACCCTCAATTGGTAAGCATATGGAAGATAGGGAACTTTATGAGAGGCATTTAATTAGATAAAAAAACCTTTGGGGAAGGTAGAAAACTAAATTTTCCAGGAATGTGGAGGGAACACTCCAAATAACAAAATTAGTGTTAAATAATTTATCTTTATAAGTGGGTGATGGTGAAATGGAGGAGAGGGTTTTTCAAATCGCCTAATCTAAAATAGTAAACCACTAATCAGTGTGCTGGAAGATTGAATTTTGTCGGGCAGGGGTAAAGATCAATCCAAACCTAAATGAAGGTGTGATCATTCTTAAATTTAAAAATTAAGTACCCTAAAATAAAATACTAAAAAAAACTTTTTGTCAGATACAGAAGAAAATTGCAATATTTTGTTAAACTATCATAAAGTGTCAAATCCAAGTAAATAAAAGAGATTGAACCTTTAAAATTCACAATGAGGGTACGGAAAATGGTCATGGCTGGAAATTTACAAAACTAAAATTATAAACCATTTATCGGTGAGGTAAAAAATTGAAATTTGGAGAAATGATAAAAAATACCACACCTAAATCCAAACATTTTTAAAATTCGAAAGAGAAATTACACAATGGGATGGTGGGTATGGAGGTTATGGGATGAGAAGAATTTCTAAAACTATAGAAATAAACCCCGTATAAAAACTTTTACAGATAGCTAGAATAGTATGTTGTTTTGTAATTTTAAAATTAAGATCTGAGTTGAAGGAGGACTAATAATTTCAAAAACTAATATAAAAAACGTTTCTAAATGTGGTAGAAAATGTAAACTCTCGCAAGTCAAATGGTGTCTCAAAAAGGTTTAATCCAACATAAAAAAAGCTTATTTGTGTGGAATAAGTTTTAAATTTGGCATGTAAGTAAAATATACCTTCCTACATAACCGAATGTCGTCTGAATAATGGAATTAGAATTTCAAAATTGAAAAATGAGATATGTAGGAGTTCCGAATTGATACAACTAATGTAGAACACTCTTCAGTGTTGTTAAGAATTGAAACCAGGAAGGCATGTGAAAGAACTATATCTAAAAACCAAATGATACTTAAAATTTCAAAATGGAAATGTGGGAACCAAAATGGGCTAGGAGTATGGGTGGCAGCTTAAAATCTCTCCAAAACTATAATAAAATGTACCTTTTAGTGAGGAAGAAAATTTAAATTTGGCAAATTAGTTAAAGGATCAACCAAGATAACATAAATGTTAAAATATTTTGAAATCAAAAAACAGTGGCCCGGAAAATGGATGAAAAGTAGGGGGGGGGGGGGGGGCCTTAAAACTGCGAAACTATTTGAAATAAAAAAAATTATATGATACAAATACTGTTCGGTAAACCATGATGCTCTTAGGTAAACCATGATGCTCATTTATTCCACATGGCTCTATATTAGTATATTTATTACATTTAATTATTTAATAATAGCCATCTTAAATTATTAAAGTCTATTTTATTATTTAAAATGATCATAATCTCCCTGGTTAAGATAGGCTTGAATACTAGTACTATAATAATTGATAGCCATCCGCTGGCTATACAGACACCTCTGATCACATATAGTGAGCACTAAATGGATAGTAATCAATTAACTATTCAGGGATAACGTCAACATTACATTTTTACCCTAACAGAAAGATATTTAAAAATTATTTAGATCAAATTGTTATCAATCAGTGACATCCCTAAGCTTACAAATTATACGTCTTCCCTGATGTAAAAGTAAACATTACGACTTCAGCGAGCTCGTAATACAAACCAGTGATCAGAAAGTATCAGGATTGACTAACAAAGTACTTTATTAAATAATATTATTGAAATTAATATTGAGCTAAAATGACACAAACATAATTCCATATAGTTTGAGAAATAACACCAGGACAAGGTATTTGAACCCGAGATCTTTGATTTAGTTCTCACCGTGTGGTAATTAAAGTAATGTAATGCCCAGGGTTATAACTCATTCAAATAAATGGTACGGAACTCCACGTGGCCTTTCTCGCGTTATTGTTTAAAAATTTAGATATTTACTCAAAACTCGTAATATATGTGAAACTAAATGATATACACTAGCAAACCCAAGCATATATTCCAAGCATATATATACCTATGTAAAACATTTGTTGAGTCCCGGTTTTAAACTTTATAATTTAGTTTTTAAATAATTAATGCCCTCATTTGTATGTTTTGACTGTTAAAAAAGATCAATGTTGGGTCCACAAGGGTCAACACTTCGTATTAAAATTTCAACTTACGGTAATTATTTTTTACATTTTATTAGGTGTTGCAAATCTTCATGCCATTGCATTGCTATTAAATTCCTCATATATAAATGTTGACCAATAAAAAAGTGTAAATATTGACTATTGAATCTAAAATGGGGATAGATCATTGTTGTACAAACATTTCTCCTAACGCGTTTAAGGACAAATAATAAACTTTTTGGGAGACTTACTTATATTTAATTACTCTATGGCATTGGAGAAGTATTGCGTTTAAAACTTAAGTAGTATCTCTTTACAACTAAAGCTCACAAAATTGAATTAATATATTTGCCAATATCTCAGAAACTGTTGGCTTCATATAAAATATATTTCATATAAAAGTTTTTTTTATTTTTAATAGTTCTACAATTTTTCAATGATAAGTTACTTAGTATCTCAAATATTTGCGGAGATACGGAAATTTAAGATTCTGTAAAGTAGCCTAAAAGTAATTTTAATGGGAAAATGAAAATAGCAATTTTATTTATAATCTTAATCAACGCCTAGATACGAATTTTAATCAATATCGCTAGAGCCGATTTTGAGATTTTTTTTATTTATTTTCGCCATTTCTTAAACTACTCTTAATTTTAAGTTTAAACAAACAACAGACAGATGACATTGCAAAAACCACTTTTTAGGGTTCAGGGGGTCATGAGACTTTTGACATCAATCAACATTTCAGGTTGGTTTTATTTTAGGTCGCAATACTTTATCTTTTGTGTTAGAAAAGTTAAAAGATTAAATTTTTGCATATAGCTTGAAAGTTATTCGTTTTATAAAACTATGCTTCGAATAAAACTTATGTATTATAAATAGACCTACATATTTGTAATGATAAGTAATATCTCAAATAGTTTCGGAGCTATAACAAAAATGATTATTTACGCATCAGTCCGGAGCCCTTAAATGCCTTTTTTCCGAAATATTGATAGTAGCCATTTGGTTTCTAATATTTATAAATGTTTATAAATGAAATTTAATTAAAATCTTTGAAGCCAATTTTTAGAAAATCAATTTTTTTCTCTTTTTTCCCTTCAGTAAACTACCCTTAATTTTAGGGTTGGATATCCAATTCCAAAAACACCTTGGGAAACCCTATGAAAACCCTAGATACCCAATTTTAACCTGATCGGTAAAATAAGTTAGGCTCTACTTTGAGGTACAGATAAACGGAAATTCAAAAACCACTTTTTCGGATTCGGGGGGTCATGAAACGTCGAGATTCATCAAAATCTTGGGTTCGATTTTTTGACGATCACTACTGTAGGATATCAAGAAAATAAAAATAGGGTTTATAATGTTTGCTTAAGGTCTTCAGGTACTCAGGTTTGTTATAAATACAAGTAGTTAATGTTTTTTTACGCTCATAATAGTTGTCCATTACATAATCAACCATAAATGTGTCGAAATGTTTAAAGCGGGCGTCACTATTTGTTGATTATCTATGATATGTACTTTATAAAATGTAAGTAGATCCATGGAATGCCTAGACGAGTAGTAAGACGCAGTGCAAAACAAATGGCCTGCTATAGCTATGGGTTCTTTTTGTTGATATGTTTCACAAATAAATAGTACAGGGGAAGAAGTTGAAGAGTCCAATTTTAGCTAAACTTGAGTTAGTACTGTCATCTGTTAGACGATCATTGAATTAGTTCTGCCATCTGTTAGACGATCATTGAGCTAGTGATGTCATATGTTGGATGATCATTGAGTTAGTTCTGCCAACTGTTAGACGATCATTGAACTAGTGATGTCATATGTTGGATGATCATTGAGTTAGTTCTGCCAACTGTTAGACGATCATTGAGCTAGTGATGTCATCTGTTGGGCGATCATTGAGCTAGTGTTGCCAACTGTTATATGATCATTGAATTAGTGCTGTCATCTGTTATACGATCATTGATCTAGTGTTGCCATCTGTTAGACGATCACTAGACCTTTCCCATGCCCTTTAACGTATGATTTAAAGATGTCTCTGTCCCATATAAATCAATTTTTGTAAAGGTATTTGCTAGGGTCCTTGTAGGTTTAGCGACATTAAAGTTGATCTCCTTTAAATGTGTGTATTGTGACTCTCCCTGTTTCCTCCTTGCTCCCTTCAAATATAAAAATAACGGCTTTGATTGTTTCAAACAAGTGATTTTACCTTGTGTTTGACATTGTTATGCAACTAGTAATTTTTACAGTATTTTTGATGTACAGATAGGTTTGAAAATGTGCTGGAGCCACTATTTTTGTGAGACAATTCTTTTTCAGGGCGTATTCCAGAGGCGTATATCGACGGGAAGTTGTTAGTACATGGGTAAGCAATCCACAAGGGATGCCTTCCATTAGTGTCAACTTTAAACGAAACTAAGCCATTTCAATGTACCCAACTAAATAATTACCAACCAATTAGTTATAATGTTTCAAGCAATCTCTCATGAACTTAAAAATGTAGGATACTGATAATACGTTCTTAATATTTAACTAAAATATACGTAAATAACATCTATAGTCAATGGTTTATGTTTGAGTTTGTTAAATATATTAAATGATTAGTAAAACAAAACGTAAAACTAGTTTTAAATATACACTATGCTACTATATCAACTGTGTGGGCTAATATTTATTTTACCACCATGATTTTCTAGCCGTTCGGGCTGTAAGCATATCTAAATTAATCATGGATAAACCAATTTTGGTGATTACGTGGTCTATATTACAGGCTCACCACAATAAATGTGTTATACAAAGCTTAATTTTACAGCACACATGCTAATGTTTGTGCTCATAAAAGCACAATCAGATAGTAGTAGTTGTGCTTTTATTAGTTTTGTTTTGCAATATGAGGTGGACCAACTTGAATTCAAGCTGTGTCATCAACTTAAAGGTTGTATTAAAGGTTGTATTAAAGGCTTAATTGTAAATAACAACACGAGTGTAGAAGAGACGGCTGAATATTTCATTTTAGGTAATGTGTCGGGCCAGCTTGAGTCAAATCACTCACTCACCCGCCTACCCTAACATTCACTCACTCGATCACCCACCACCCACTCACCCACTCATTCACCCACCCATTCACTCCATTTTCACCGTATTTCCCCTATCCCTGGGCTTTTATACTTGAAGTTTTTCTAGGCAGGAAGTTAGTGGGGTTGACTCATAAAACCAGAAAAAGCTAATTTTGGGAAAATTTAAAATGGGACTCCTGGAAATAGAGGTCCTATAATTAAAGAGTTTTAGATTAAATAAAAAACTAAAATTTGGCAGACCAGTTGAGAGACACTTCCAGATAACCAAATAAATCTTAAAATTCGACATTTATATTAGTGAATTGAAGAAAAGTGGAAATAGGGACACCAAATTTTAAAATAAATATAAAGCAACATTTAAAGTGTGGTAAAAAACTGAAATTTGGAATGTGATTAAAAATACCACTTCAAATAAATAACAATGGATTAAAATGTTAATTTTTTTAGGGGGGGGGGGGGGCGACAGAGACTTTGGGAGATGTAGATTTTGAAGTACTATAAAAATAGAATATATTCGTGTTAAAATTAGAAATTTCTAATTAGACGTTGTTTAAAATCCCAACTGAAAGAACCACTTTGATTACAAAGTAAATTTTCACTTTATCACGCTGTTTAAAATTTACCAAAAAAAAAAGCCCTAGAAATGTATGTACGAATATATCTGCAAATGTGTAAAAATACCTAAAGCTTTTTAAATTAATGACAGATTTCGGCCAAATATAGAACATGCATAATACACTCAATAATAAAACAAATTACTGATATTTTAATTTTTAATAGATTGTTCTAAAGCACAACTTTAACGTACAATACTTCTAGCTTATATGTGTGTTTTTATAATTATAGAAAGTTTTTATTATATAAATGTAGAATAATTATAAATATAATGAGCCTTAGCTAAATTTGAGTTTATATTAGTTTTCTGGGATAATATTAATTTATATTTAAAGGATATTAATTTAAATGTAAATTTGTTGGTTTTATTTAATCAATAATATTATTCTTTTGTTTAAAATGACAAACTATCAATAAAATAAATGTATATCTTCAGATAAATTGAAAGGTATATATTCCTCTACAAATTAATTATATTAATCCCTATCTCATGACATTACCAACATCTAACTAAGCACCCACAATGGCAGAAACCTGAACTGGGGCGTCCATATCACGAGGAATAATTTTTCCCTGAGAAGAAGGTTAGGGTTTGAATTCCTGCTGAATTTACTATGATTATTTTTCCTAAATTATGTCTTACTCTATTTTTCCACTCAAAAGATTGTCCTCGCCTAGAATTAGCTAGATTAAACAACAAAATAATTAGTCCACCAAGATGAAACACATGACTGATGACATTAGCAGACAGAGCACAGATATTAGAATGTGTTCTTCATTCAAAGATGGAGGCAACCAGAAACAGCACAGATATTAGAATGTGTTCTTCATTCAAAGATGGAGGCAACCAGAAACAGCACAGCTATTAGGATGGGTTCTTCATTCAAAGATGGGGGCAACCAGAAACAGCACAGATATTAGAATGTGTTCTACATTCTAAGATGGGGGCAACCAGAAACAGCACATATATTAGAATGTGTTCTACATTCAAAGATGGAGGAAACCAGAAACAGCACAGCTAATAGAATGTGTTCTTCATTCAAAGATGGAGGCAACCAGAAACAGCACAGATATTAGAATGTGTTCTTCATTCAAAGATGGAGGTAACCAGAAACAGCACAGCTATTAGGATGGGTTCTACATTTAAAGATGGAGGCAGCCAGAAACAGCACAGCTATTAGGATAGGTTCTACATTCAAAGATGGAGGCAACCAGAAACAGCACAGATACTAGAATGTGTTTAACATTTAAAGATGGAGGCAACCAGGCAAAATATAGATATAAGAATGTGTTCTTCATTCAAAGATGGAGGCAACCAGAAACAGCACAGCTATTAGGATGGGTTCTTCATTCAAAGATGGGGGCAACCAGAAAGAGCACAGATATTAGAATGTGTTCTTCATTCAAAGATGGAGGCAACCAGAAACAGCACAGATATTAGAATGTGTTTAACATTTAAAGATGGAGGAAACCAGGCAAAATACAGATATTAGACTGTGTTCTTCATTCAAAAATGGAGGCAAACAGAAAAGCACAGATACTAGAATGTGTTCTACATTCAAAGATGGAGGCAACCAGAAACAGCACAGATATTAGAATGTGTTCTTCATTCAAAGATGGAGGCAACCAGAAACAGTACAGATTTTAGAATGTGTTCTACATTCAAAGATGGGGGCAGCCAGAAACAGCACAGATACAAGAATGTGTTTAACATTTAAAGATGAAGGCATACAGGCACAATACAAATATTAGAATGTGTTCTTCATTCAAAGATGGAGACAACCAGAAAAAGCACAGATATTAGAATGTGTTCTACATTCAAAGATGGAGGCAACCAGAAAAAGCACAGATATTAGAATGTGTTCTACATTCAAAGATGGAGGCAACCAGAAACAGCACAGATACTAGAATGTGTTTGACATTTAAAGATGGAGGCAACCAGGCACATTACAGATATTATAATGTGTTCTTCATTCAAAGATGGAGGCAATGAGAAACAGCACAGATATTAGAATGTGTTCTTCATTCAAAGATGGAGGCAACCAGGCACAATACAGATATTAGAATGTGTTCTTCATACAAAGATGTAGGCAACCAGAAACAGCACAGATACTAGAATGTGTTCTACATTCAAAGATGGAGGCAAACAGAAACAGCACAGATATTGGAATGTGTTCTACATTCAAAGATGGAGGCAACAAGAAACAGCACAGATATTAGAATGTGTTCTTCATTCAAAGATGGAGGCAATCAGAAACAGCACAGATATTAGAATGTGTTCTACATTCAAAGATGGGGGCAGCCAGAAACAGCACAGAAACTAGAATGTGTTCTACATTCATAGATGGAGGCAACCAGAAAACGCACAGATATTAGAATGTGTTCTACATTCAAAGATGGAGGCAACCAGAAACAACACAGATATTAGAATGTGTTCTACATTCAAAGATGGGGGCAGCCAGAAACAGCACAGATACTAGAATGTGTTCTACATTCATAGATGGAGGCAACCAGAAACAGCACAGATATTAGAATGGGTTCATCATTCATAGATGGGGATAACCAGACATAGCACCGATACTAGTATGTGTTCTACATTTAAAGATGGAGGTAACCAACCACAGCACAGATATTAGAATGTGTTCTTCATTCAAATATGGAGGCAACCAGGCATAGCACAGATATAAAAATGTGTTCTTCATTCAAAGATGGAGGCAGCCAGAAACAGCACAGCTATTAGAATGTGTTCTACATTCAAAGAAGGGGCAACCAGACATAGCAGTATACTAGAATGTGTTCTACATTCAAAGATGGAGGGAACCAGACACAGCACTATATTAGAATGTGTTCTACATTCAAAGATGGAAGCAACCAGACATAGCACTATACTAGAATTGGTTCTACATTCAAAGATGGAGGACAACCAGAAACAACACAGATACTAGAATGTGTTCTACATTCAAAGATGGAAGCAACCAGAAAGAGCACAGATATTAGAATGTGTTCTATATTCAAAGATGGAGGCAACCAGAAACAGCACTGATACTAGAATGTGTTCTTCATTCAAAGATGGGGGCAACCAGAAACAGCACTATACTAGAATGTGTTCTACATTCAAAGATGGGGGCAAACAGTAATATCATTATACTAGAATGTGTTCTACATTTAAAGATGGAAACAACCATAAAGAGCACAGATATTAGAATGTGTTCTATATTGAAAGATGGTGGCAACCAGAAAGAGCACAGATATTAGAAAGTGTTCTATATTCAAAGATGGAGGCCAACAGAAAGAGCACAGATATTAGAATGTGTTCTACATTCAAAGATGGAGGCAACCAGAAACATCACTATACTAGAATGTGTTCTACATTCAAAGATGGGGGCAACCAGACATAGCACTATACTAGAATGTGTTCTACGTTCAAAGATAGAGGCAACCAGAAACAGCACAAATACTAGAATGTGTTCTACATTCATAGATGGAGGCAACCAGAAAATGCACAGCTATTAGAATGTGTTCTACATTCAATAATGGGGGCAACCAGAAACAGCACAGATATTAGAATGTGTTCTACATTCAAAGATGGAGGCAACCAGAAACAGCAAAGATACAAGAATGTGTTTAACATTTAAAGATGGAGGCAACCAGGCACAATACAGATATTAGAATGTGTTCTTCATTCAAAGATGGAGACAACCAGATAGAGCTCAGATATTAGAATGTGTTCTACATTCAAAGATGGAAGCAACCAGAAACAGCACAGATATTAGAATGTTTTCTTCATTCAAAGATGGAGGCAACCAGAAACCGCACATATATTAGAATGTGTTCTTCATTCAAAGATGAAGGCAGCCAGAAACAGCACAGATATTATAATGTGTTCTACATTCAAAGATGGAGGCAACCAAACATAACACAGATACTAGAATGTGTTCTACATTCAAAGATGGAGGCAACCAGAAACAGCACATATACTAGAATGTGTTCTACATTCATAGATAGAGGCAACCAGAAACCGCACAGCTATTTGAATGTGTTCTAATTTCAAAGATGGGGGCAACCAGAAACAGCACAGATATTAGAATTGGTTCTTCATTCAACGATGGGGGCAACCAAAACAGCACTGATATTAGAATGTGTTCTACATTCAAAGATGGAGGCAACCAGACATAGCACAGATACTAAAATGTGTTCTACATTTAAAGATGGAGAAAACCAGGCACAGCACAGATATTAGAATGTGTTCTTCATTCAAATATGGAGGCAACCAGAAACAGCACAGATACAAGAATGTGTTCTACATTTAAAGATGGAGGCATTTATGAATAGCACAGATATTAGAATGTGTTCTTCATTCAAAGATGGAGGCAACAAGAAACAGCACATATATTAGAATGTGTTCTACATTCAAAGATGGAGGTAACCAGATATAGCACTATAATAGAATGTGTTCTACATTCAAAGATAGAGGCAACCAGAAACAGCATAGATACTAGAATGTGTTCTACATTAATAGATGGAGGCAACCAGAAACAGCACAGCTATTAGAATGTCTCCTTTATTAAAAAAATGGAGGCAACCAGAAACAGCACTACACTAGAATGTGTTCTACATTCAAAGATGGAGGCAACCAGAAACAGCACATACACTAGAATGTGTTCTCCATTCAAAGATGGAGGCAACCAGAAAGTGCACAGATTTTAGAATGTGTTCTATATTCAAAGATGGAGGCCACCATAAACCAGCACTATACTATAGTGTGTTCTACATTCATAGATGGAGGCAACCAGAAACAGCACAGATACTAGAATGTGTTCTACATTCATATTTGGAGGCAACCAGAAACAGCACAGATAATAAAATGTGTTCTACATTCAACGATGGAGGCAACAAGAAACAGCAAAGATACTAGAATGTTTTCTACATTCATAAATGGAGGCAACCAGAAACAGCACAGATATTAGAATGTGTTCTACATTCAAAGATGGAGGCATCCAGAAACAGCACATATACTAGAATGTGTTCTATATTCAAAGATGGGGGCAACCAGAAACAGCACAGATATTAGAATGGGTTCTTCATTCAAAGATGGGGGCAACCAGAAACAGCACAGATATTAGAATGTGTTCTAAATTCAAAGATGGAGGCAACCAGACATATTACAGATACTAGAATGTGTTCTACATTTAAAGATGGAGGCAACGAGAAAGAGCACATATATTAGAATGAGTTCTATATTCAAAAATGGAGGCAACCAGAAACAGCACAGCTATTAGAATGTGTTCTACATTCAAAGATGAAGGCAACCAGAAAGAGCACAGATATTAGAATGTGTTCTATATTCTAAGATGGAGGCAAACAGAAACAGCACAGATACTAGAATGTGTTCTACATTCAAAGATGTTGGCAACCAGAAACAGCACAGATACAAGAATGTTTTCAACATTCAAAGATGGAAGAAACCAGAAAGAGCACAGATATTAGAATGTGTTCTATATTCAAAGATGGAGGCAACCAGAAACAGCACTGATAATAGACTGTGTTCTTCATTCAAAGATGGGGGCAACCAGAAACAGCACTATACTAGAATGTGTTCTACATTCAAAGATGGGGGCAACCAGACATATCACTATACTAGAATGTGTTTACATTCAAAGATGGAGGCAACCAGACATAACACAGATACTAGAATGTGTTTACATTCAAAGATGGAGGCAACCAGAAACAGCACATATACTAAAATGTGTTCTACATTCATAGATAGAGGCAACCAGAAACCGCACAGCTATTTGAATGTGTTCTAATTTCAAAGATGGGGGCAACCAGAAACAGCACAGATATTAGAATTGGTTCTTCATTCAACGATGGGGGCAACCAAAACAGCACTGATATTAGAATGTGTTCTACATTCAAAGATGGAGGCAACCAGACATAGCACAGATACTAAAATGTGTTCTACATTTAAAGATGGAGAAAACCAGGCACAGCACAGATATTAGAATGTGTTCTTCATTCAAATATGGAGGCAACCAGAAACAGCACAGATACAAGAATGTGTTCTACATTTAAAGATGGAGGCATTTATGAATAGCACAGATATTAGAATGTGTTCTTCATTCAAAGATGGAGGCAACAAGAAACAGCACATATATTAGAATGTGTTCTACATTCAAAGATGAAGGTAACCAGATATAGCACTATAATAGAATGTGTTCTACATTCAAAGATGGAGGCAACCAGAAACAGCATAGATACTAGAATGTGTTCTACATTAATAGATGGAGGCAACCAGAAACAGCACAGCTATAAGAATGTCTCCTTTATTAAAAAAATGGAGGCAACCAGAACAGCACTACACTAGAATGTGTTCTACATTCAAAGATGGAGGCAACCAGAAACAGCACATACACTAGAATGTGTTCTCCATTCAAAGATGGAGGCAACCAGAAAGTGCACAGATTTTAGAATGTGTTCTATATTCAAAGATGGAGGCCACCATAAACAGCACTATACTATAGTGTGTTCTACATTCATGATGGAGGCAACCAGAAACAGCACAGATACTAGAATGTGTTCTACATTCATATTTGGAGGCAACCAGAAACAGCAAAGATAATAAAATGTGTTCTACATTCAACGATGGAGGCAACAAGAAACAGCAAAGATACTAGAATGTTTTCTACATTCATAAATGGAGGCAACCAGAAACAGCACAGATATTAGAATGTGTTCTACATTCAAAGATGGAGGCATCCAGAAACAGCACATATACTAGAATGTGTTCTATATTCAATGATGGGGGGCAACCAGAAACAGCACAGATATTAGAATGGGTTCTTCATTCAAAGATGGGGGCAACCAGAAACAGCACAGATATTAGAATGTGTTCTAAATTCAAAGATGGAGGCAACCAGACATATTACAGATACTAGAATGTGTTCTACATTTAAAGATGGAGGCAACGAGAAAGAGCACATATATTAGAATGAGTTCTATATTCAAAAATGGAGGCAACCAGAAACAGCACAGCTATTAGAATGTGTTCTACATTCAAAGATGAAGGCAACCAGAAAGAGCACAGATATTAGAATGTGTTCTATATTCTAAGATGGAGGCAAACAGAAACAGCACAGATACTAGAATGTGTTCTACATTCAAAGATGTTGGCAACCAGAAACAGCACAGATACAAGAATGTTTTCAACATTCAAAGATGGAAGAAACCAGAAAGAGCACAGATATTAGAATGTGTTCTATATTCAAAGATGGAGGCAACCAGAAACAGCACTGATAATAGACTGTGTTCTTAATTCAAAGATGGGGGCAACCAGAAACAGCACTATACTAGAATGTGTTCTACATTCAAAGATGGGGGCAACCAGACATATCACTATACTAGAATGTGTTCTACATTCAAAGATGGAGGCAACCAGAAAGCACAGATTATAGAATGTGTTCTAATTCAAAGATGGAGGCAACCAAAAAGCACATGATATTAAATGTGTTCTACATTCAAAGATGGAGACAACCAGAAACGCACAGATATTAGAATGTTTTTAATTCAAAGATGGGAGCAACCAGAAAAGCACATATATTAGAATTGTTCTTCATTCAACGATGGGGCAACCAAAACAGCACAAATATTAGAATGTGTTCTACATTCAAAGATGGAGGCAACCAGACATAGCACAGATATTAAATGTGTTCTATATTTAAAGATGGGGAAACCAGGAAAGCACAGATATAGAATGTGTTCTTCATTCAAAGATGGAGGCAACCAGAAAGAGCACAGATATAGAATGTGTTCTATTTTCAAAGATGGAGGCATTAAGAAAGAGCACAGATATAGAATGTTTTCACTTCAAAGATGGAGGAACAAGAAACAGCACATATATTAGAATGTGTTCTACATTCAAAGATGAAGGAACCAGAAAGTCACATATATAGAATGTGTTCTAATTCAAAGATGGAAGCAACCAGAAACAGAGATATTAGAATGTGTTCTATTATTCAGATGGAGGCAACCAGAAACAGCACTATACTAGAATGTTTTTATTCAAAGATGGAGGCAACCAGACAACAGCACAGATACTAGAATGTGTTCTACATTCAAAGATGGAGGCAACCAGAACATCACTATATAGAATGTGTTCTCACATTCAAAATGGAGGCAACCAGAATTATGCACTATACTAGAAGTGTGTTCTACATTCAAAGATGGAGGCAACCAAAACAGCACTATACTACTAGTGTGTTCTACATTCAAATATGGAGGCAACCAAAACAGCACATACTAGAGTGTGTTCTAATTCAAATTGGAGGCAACCAGAAACACAAAATATAAAATGTGTTCTACATTCAATGATGGAGGACACAGACACAGACTAAATTCAGAATGTTTTCTACATTCAAAGATGGAAGCAACCAGAACACGCACAGATACTAGAGTGTGTTCTACATTCAAAGATGGAGGCAACCAGACACAGCACAGATACTAGGATGTGTTCTACATTCAAAGATGGAGGCAACCAGAAACAGCACAGATACTAGAATGTGTTCTACATTCAAAGATGGAGGCAACCAGAAACAGCACTATACTAGAGTGTGTTCTACATTCAAAGATAGAGGCAACCAGACACAGCACTATACTAGAGTGTGATCTACATTCAAAGATGGAGTCAACTAGACACAGCACTATACTAGAGTGTGTTCTACATTCAAAGATGGAGGGAAGCAGACACAGCACTATAATAGAGTGTGTTCTACATTCAAAGATGGAGGCAACCAGACACATCACTATATTAGAATGTGTTCTACATTCAATAATGGAGGCAACCAGACACAGCACTATACTAGAGTGTGTTCTACATTCAAAGATGGAGGGAAGCAGACACAGCACTATAATAGAGTGTGTTCTACATTCAAAGATGGAGGCAACCAGAAACAGCACAGATACTAGAATGTGTTCTACATTTAATGATGGAGGCAACCAGACAACAGAAACCGACAAATCTGCCCGTGCACGCTTGTTAAAAGTGTAGCCGGTGTATCGCACCTAGTTAGGTGTGACAGGGGGGGGGAGGTTTAGTCATGCAATTGGTGAAGGTGTTTAGGGGAACCCGGTCCCGCGGTCTTAAAGGGACCTGAGAATTTACTGAGATTCAGAAAATGTATTGATTATTTTTTTATTTTTGCACAGCGTCTTTCTACTCGTTCTGCCTATACTCGTATATATTAATTACGCTCATGATTTTGGTAATTAGAATTGTTATATTTAAGCAAGTGTAGCCACATTTGCGTGGAGAGAGTGGAAAACTATGACCATGTGGCCACCGAAGCGGGTGTTATTTAAATTGTATTTTTTTTGTCTTCTAACTCACCTACCTCCCCATCAATGTGTTTGTTGGCCCCAATTAACTTTCTTTTAGTTATTCTCCTAAGATGGCATGGTGGTGGCATGGTCTACGGTGTCACGTTTACAATAGACTGAACTACCTATGATGGGAGGACAAGGATGAACTCTTGACATAATCTCGTTTTTCCGGTTTCTTATGTACTGTACACCCTCACTGCACCTGACCCCTTATTTTAACTGTAGTAAAGCCCATGTTTTCCAGCACACAGCCTCAATGTTTCTTGAACGAGCCTCATTAACACAGTTTTGTATTCAAACTTTATTGTTCAATGGTTTATGTCTAAAACTATCTTGTCGAACAATTAGTATTAGTAGCAGGGGCCCCGGAACTTTTGGAGAGGGGGGAGAGTGCTCAACTGAGAGGGGGCTAAGAGGTCCTGACCGGGTACAATTTTACACCCTGGATGACTTTTGAAGCTATTTAGTGTATTTTTCACTGGTAGTACATTTGTGTATGTTATTTTTATTATTATTATTATTATTTTAGCACTGCGTCTTACTACCCGTTCGGGTTATACGCTTTAAGTACTAATTACGCTAATGGATTAGGAATTGGGAAGGTTGAATTAAAGGACGTGAACCCGCATTTGCGTGGAGTGAGAGTGGAAAACCATTTAGGAAAAACAACCCCCAGTTCACCCGACCGAGATTCGAACTTCGATCTCCCCTTCCTCAGCAGTCGGGCTCAACACGACAAGCGCGTTAGCCAACTACGCCACCGAGGCGGGTCACTGTGTTATTATGTGTAGTAACAACATGGTAGGAGCTCGGCTGGAGGAGAACAGGGCCATTTTTATTTCGTCAACAATTAAAAATGATAGGCAGGCAGGACTCTTATATATTTTATTTTATTGATAATGATACTATCAGGTTCTCGTGGAACCTTATTTGTGTAGTAGGGGTGACCAGCAAAGAAAGGGTGTTTTGAACTTATCTGCCCCTAATCCTAAAGGGGATCAGAATCCCTCCCAAAATGTTCAGAGATTTGTATAACCTTAGAAGATACATATTGTGGACTTCACTTGGAAAAATTATGAAAATTATGCTCCTGTATAAATTATTTGAACCAGAAGATTTTTTAAATTTAGAGTCTTCTAAATGCTAAGGTGATCCTTACCTTGAAATTTTTTTAAATTTAATACCTCTAGATACTCTTTATAGGTCTTTCCATGACAAATTTTTGAAAATTAAATGATTTTATTAACTTTCTATGGTGGTTCCTTAGTGGAAAATTTAATTTTTTAAATTCTTACCAGGTCTTACTACTCTTTAGGGCTACACACTCATGTACTAATTACTCTAATGGTTTTGGGAAGTTATATTTATAGGAATTGTCCTGCATTTGCGTGTGGAAAACCATTGCGCAAAATAAACCTCAGTATACCCGTTCGAGATTCGGCATTGGCAGTTTAGTCCAACACAAGAGTAGCGCGTTATTATCAGTGTGATGCAAAACAACACATTACAAGTGTTTTGTTGTTTACATTTTGAATGTACCGAGTCTCTCGACAGATATAATATCGCTGATAAGGCCTACACTTTAAAACTCGTTTATTCCCCAGGTTTTACAGACAAAGAACATGTACTTCCCCAGTATTTTATACTCAAAGTTATACATACAAAATATCATAATTTTCATTGTTTATATTAAATTATTTACACAAATATCACAACAAATATTATTGATCGGGGATAAAACTAATATTTTAAAGCTCTCTACTTCATATTTTACACAATATTGTAGAAATATTTGAAAATTTCAATGAAATTTTATAATTTTTCTGACTTCTTGACTTTTCATGTAACACCCAATTACTTTACTTCTATAGGTTTCTCTGTTTTCCATGTACACCCGTTTACCCTGAGTCTTACCTTCGCGGACTACACTGTCACTCATGGACTTGGGAGAGTTTAATTTTGGCAGAGGTCCAAAAGGTATGTTTATGAATTATGAGAAATAAGAAAAATAATATAAATAAAAAGTGGTGGTGGAACCTTATTAGTGTGTGAAAGAGGAGTTGGGGGATAAAAAACAAGTTGTTTTAGTAACATCCCCCCCTCTATCCCAGTTAATGTTTTAAAACGGTATGTCCTAATATAACCACAACCCCTACTTTACCCCCCTCTGTACGTCCATGCTATATTTCTATCTTATAGGCTCCACCATAGTTGAACCATGCCGCTACCTTACAGGATAAACGAGGTGTATATATAAACCCTTTAAAGACTCATATTGTGGAGGGCAGCTTAATGGACCTTTAAACTGAGTTTGATTAAATACTTAATATTCTTACAAACCATCCATACAACAAAATCACATATAATATCACAATGTTTTAACGTAAGTTTAAAAATAATCAAATATGTTATTCAAACCACAACGAGAAAGTTTGTTTGTTAATGTAAAGCTTTTATATTTTATGAGGCTGGTTAAAGATATGGCAATAATAAAACTTGAATTGTGGTTGAAGTCTACCTTGAGTCCAAATTAAACTTATAAGTCAACTGTAAGATTTTATTAATTTGTTCTTATCTTTGTCAAAAGGGCCAACAGGAATTAGCCTTTGGTTTTACTATCCTGTTTTTTTTATTTGAGGCAATCACAAATAGGCCTGGTATTAGTTGCTATAGTTTTTATTTGAGGCAATCACAAATAGGCCTGGTATTAGTTGCTATAGTTTTTATTTGAGGCAATCACAAATAGGCCTGGTACTAGTTGCTATAGTTTTTATTTGAGGCAATCACAAATAGGCCTGGTATTAGTTGCTATAGTTTTTATTTGAGGCAATCACAAATAGGCCTGGTACTAGTTGCTATAGTTTTTATTTGAGGCAATCACAAATAGGCCTGATATTAGTTGCTATAGTTTTTATTTGAGGCAATCACAAATAGGCCTGGTATTAGTTGATATAGTTTTTATTTGAGGCAATCACAAATAGGCCTGGTATTAGTTGCTATAGTTTTTATTTGAGGCAATCACAAATAGGCCTGGTATTAGTTGCTATATGCAATCACAAATAGGCCTGGTATTAGTTGCTATAGTTTTTATTTGAGGCAATCACAAATAGGCCTGGTACTAGTTGCTATAGTTTTGTGAAAGAGTTTTTCCCGTGTGATAAAAATATAAAATGCAAAATTAGACTATATCAGATTTTTATTAAATTAGTTAGGCATATAACTATATGTTTTCATTACTAAAACCTACCAGCATATGACGCTATGACAGGCCTTGAAAGCCGGTAGTGGAAAATACATGAGTTGAATAAAAAACTTACCACAGTCTGGAAACAGTAGTGAATGTAAACATTACTCAAAATTACCAAACTGATAGTAACAGTTGCATGTTTTATACATGGGCAATAAATCTGCTTAGGAAATATTGGAGGAGCGTAAGATAGTCTAAGTCCCCTGAAGATAGAAACAGGGGGGCTCAAATTCCCTCCAACCACTCTGTTCTAGAGCCCCTGATTAGTGGTATAGTTTGTACAGTATTTATTATAAACTGTATCTATATTTTTAATTTCTTCTTTCAGCACAAGGATTATTAGAAACTCTTTTTCGTTGGTAGGCATCAAAATGCTTGAGAAGTGGTTTGAAAAAGATTAAGAAAATTAAAATTTGGGGAAATGCTTCCAATGCCTCAATCTGGGATTTGTAACATGTCCGTTCCTGACCTGTCGTGTCAGAGCTAAGAGAGCAAACCACTGTAATAATCATATATTAAAACTAAATAAATTTAAAAAAAATTAAAATAAACAAATATCAGAATGATTTGCTTTTAAAACATCAAACAATTGTATTGGTGACATCTACGTTAGTAAAGAAGTGCATACGTTACTACTGCCATTTATTATTACCATGTATTATTAACGTGTATAAAGTATATGGTTGCTGTGACCTGGGTCAGTTCCAGGTCAGTAGGATGGATAGTGAGATGTGTTACATGGAGAGAAGTCGATAAAAGAAGAGTTTCCAAAATATTTCGGTCTTTGTGGACAAATAATATCTTAATACTTTCACTAGTTAGCATACCTTCATTTGCATAGAAGAGGAGTGGAAAAACATTTACGAAAAATGGTCTGATTACATCAGTCCGTTGCGTATAACCCGAACGGGTAGTAAGACGTGGTGCTATTAATAATAATAATAATAATACAGTCTGGAACTCTAACTCTGATTTGTCATCAAAGATAGACGGAATAAATGAGCTTGACGCCTTTTTCCGCCTGGTCAGCGTTGCGGGTAGTTTTTAAACTGGTTTATTGAATTATATTTAACTTCGTTGAGTTGACAATTAAAACATAATAATATTATAAAAAAGGAGTATAGTTTCATAGAAGGAGGGTGTAAAACCACAACACAAAAAATAAATGGTTGGCTGCACCGCACAGACGTTAACAACCCTTTACCAAAAAATGTAGACATTTACTTAAAACTCTTAAGATAGTGAAATATGCATATGATATGATTATATATATTATTATATTATATATATATTATAATATATATATATATATATATATATTATATATATATATATAATATATTGTTACAGAAACTCAATGGAAAAATATATCCCCACACTTGACCAAAAAGCATAATGAATTAGTATATACTGTTACAGAAACATTGAGAAAATAGTAATATCTCAGTCCACCAAAGAGTATAACAATCAGTTCTCTATTTCCCAAAAATTAATTTAATTTTAAAAACATGTGTGTACTTATATCTCGAAAACTATTGGTTTTATACAAACATAGGGTTTTATATTATTGTAATAGTCCTAGAACTTAGCAATGATGAGGTGGAGATATTATCAAAACTGGAGATATCCACTTAATGTAAAGAATCTTCTGAGGGATTTTAGCGGGAAAATGAGTTACACCATTTTGTTCGTAATGTTAAACAATGCCTATAGAGGAGTTTTAATCAAATTTGATAGCTCTAGGCCAAGATACATAGAGTCAGACAGACGGACATAAACACAGGGACAGATAGATAGCTCTAGGCCAAGATACATAGAGTCAGACAGATGAACAGACAGACGGACATAAACACAGGGACAGATAGATAGCTCTAGGCCAAGATACATAGAGTCAGACAGATGAACAGACAGACGGACATAAACACAGGGACAGATAGACGGATTCACGAACACCACCTTTTGAGATTCATGAGACGTCAAAATCCATCAAAACCTCAAATTATTTTGTCTACGTTCACGAGAAACTAAAAATACTCGACCTTAGTTCCGCCGTTTGGCACTGATCACTGCCAATTGCGTGGCAGGTATTCTAACCTTGCACCCTTCTAAGGTTGAACTATATTAGGCCATGCCCGTGGTTTAATAAACTATAGTTTAGAGTCAATAAATAAATAGAACCGGTTGAAATGTAATAAAATCATATTTAATAAAATGGATAGATGCCAATACAATATAATTTTTGATCCAGATAGTTTTTTGTTACATAACTATCTCGTGAAAGAGGAATTTTTGATTTTTTTCTTACAAAAATTTGAATTATTTAAGATTACTTTCTAGACACATTTTTCATAATATTGGAATATCAAAAAATGTATTTGTGACCCAAATGTTTGGAATTATTGAATTGATTTTTTTTCAATTTATCTTAAAGTAGGGTGTATTGATTTTGCTGTACGTTAGCAAAGGAAAAACCAGTCGACAAAAACATCAAATGTTCAACTAACGGAAATCCTCCTTATTTATGTTCGAACATAATTATACTCGAGTGTTTGGAGTGATTTGGTGGCCCACTCATGTTATTTGGGTATTTGGGAGTTTGCCCCGGCCCCTGGACTAAACATCCCAACTAGTTCCATCTCAACGGTCCGTGTAAGAGTTCATCCCAAGAGAAACAGTCGCACTGTTTACCAATGAGACGACACAAGCTACAGCTGAGCAAGAAGGACAGACCTCATTAAAGTGATGTTTAATAATATTTTGATGATGCAGGTAGTCGAACTCTGGCCACCTATATGAGCATACCGACATGCTAGTGCTGTACCAAGTGACAGTATTGTGTTGAATGAACTCACCCAGAGGTATCTTGTCCGCAGCTGAGCCTAGTCCAGTTTCCAACAGCAGCAGTAGCACCAGAGCTGTGTAGTACGCCGCCATGACTACCATAGCAGCACAGCATCCCATGCACTCCTATAGCGTGACACAGAGCAACTGAAGCTCTCCATCTACCCCCCATACCTCCCTTATGGAGGAGTGCACGGCGCAGGCGTCACTTGCTACTTGCCTTGCCTTGCCTTGCCTTGCTTGCAAACAATTCATGCCATTTGGAAATTAAACTAAGTACATGTTTGAGCACCAAATCGAGCATTGATATATTATAAAAAGAGACAGAGCAAATTTCCTAAACTGGCTCGTTACCTTTAGTAAACTTCTTGTAATATGTGTAGCTGTCATGACTCATGTTAGTGTGTGCAAACAAACACACCCCGTGCCTCATATGTTACTATCCATACTATTATAATTCACACTAGCACTACATAATTATACTCCTCTTGAGAGCTTTGACCTATCATTTACTACTTTAAAACTAACTTTGGAGAAATAAATTAATGTAAATTAAATTATAAAAAAAATTGTGTCCGAGATTTTAGTTTAAATTAATATTTGTGTTCTTATTAATAGAGCAGGGGTTTTCAAATTTGGTTCCGTGGATCTCCAGGGCTTCTCAAACGCTCTGTTCAGTTTCCAATAATTAGATATGCTTGAAACTATTATTAATCCCATAATAAATAACAACACACTACATTTGAATGAATATCTAGAAATACAAGCCCTCACCTAACTTTAATTTTGCTCAGTGACAACTTTGAACACTTACCCTAAACAATGAATATTCACCCGCTTGGTGGTTGCGTGGTCTAAGGCGTCACTCTCGCAATATAACAGACTGTTCATGACAGGGAAATTGTGATTCGATCACGGTTGGCTGGACTTAAGGTAGTCTTTCCTGATTGGTTTAACACTCTCTCCTAGTACTTTACCCACTGACGTAGTTAGTACATAGCTGTACTGACGTGGTGCTAAAGAAAGAATACTCCAACTGAGTGATGAGCCCGCTCATTAACTCCTCCAAGTTGAAGGAATGTGACCAGTTGTTGGATAATGTTGGATTCAACTCTGAATCGAATATTTCCTGCCATCCCTTTTCAGAGGCTTAGATTGGTTTGAGTAATGGCAGATATTGCATGGCAAGATGTAGAAAAAAACTGGTTGGGGGGGGGGAGACGATCACTCCCCCTCTCCTCCTACCTTCCTAACCCCCCCCCCCCTTCCTTTACAAAAATGCAAAAAACATTTCACTAAAATAAGTAAGTATGTATTTAGATTATAGTTAGTTTGTCAATAAATCCTGGTGGAAAGAACGTACACTTTGACAGCCTGTGTGACCTACCAGTCCACTGCTTCCCCCTCCCCCGGCAACGACGAGCTACCAGGGTCCGACGAACCAGTTGAGAGCTACACGAACTAGCACTGGTAAAACTAGACTTTGAGGTGCAACAGTAATTATATCTTTGTGCCTAAGCATCACAGAGCAATGTGAAAGAAAATACTTTTATTATTATTTAGCAACGCGTCTTACTACCCGTTCGGTTTATACGCTTAAGTACTAATTACGCTAATGGATTAGGAATTGAGAAGGTTGAATTAGATGAAGTGAAGCCAAATATGCGTGGATGGAGAGTGGAAAACCATTTATGAAAAACCACTCCGAGTTCACCCGACCGAGATTCGAACCTCAATCTCCCGTCCTCAGCAGTCGAGCTCTACACGACTAACGCGTTAACTAACTACGCGACCGAGGCGGGTGAAAGAAACTACTATAAAATATGATATATCATAACTTATTAATTTATCCTAATACTATTTTATCTTGTACCTTTAGATCGTAAGATGTGTCGCTTACCAACAATGGTAATGAGGGCTATAGTGTTCGTACATGTTTTAATAAATGATAACATTGATTCATTTCTTCTCCACGAGCTAAACCATGTAGATCACCAAATATCTCACAATGGTAAAACTGAACAGTAAAAAAAAAAGATAAATGTTTCGGGACTGGCAGAACGATAGATAACATTGTGAACTGACAGCTCTAATTAGTACTAGAGAGAGTAGGGAATTTTTCAGGGGTGGTAGTACGATTGATAGCAATGTGACTTGATAGCTCTAATTAGTACTAGAGAGAGTAGGGAATGATTCGGGACTGGTAGTACGATTGATAGCATTGTGACCTGACAGCTCTAATTAGTACTAGAGAGAGTAGGGAATTTTTCAGGGGTGGTAGTACGATTGATAGCAATGTGACTTGATAGCTCTAATTAGTACTAGAGAGAGTAGGGAATGATTCGGGACTGGCAGAACGATAGATAACATTGTGAACTGACAGCTCTAATTAGTACTAGAAAAAGACGGAAAAGTTTCAGGTATGGTAGTACGATTGATAACATTGTGAACTGACAGCTCTAATTAGTACTAGAGAGAGAATGGACTGTTTCGGGACTAGTAGTACGATTGATAGCATTATGACTTGACATCTCTAATTAGTACTAGAGAGAGTAGGTAATATTTCGGGGCTGGTAGTACGATTGATAGAATTGTGACTTGACAGCTCTAATTAGTACTAGAGAGAGTAGGTAATGTCTCGGGGCTGGTAGTACGATTGATAGCAATGTGACTTGACAGCTCTAATTAGTACTAGATATAGTAGGTAATATTTCGGGGATGGTAGTACGATTGATAGCATTGTGACTTGACAGTTCTAATTAGTACTAGAAAAAGACGGAAATGTTTCGGGGCTGGTAGTACGATTGATAGCATTGTGAACTGACAGTACTAATTAGTACTAGAGAGAGTAGGTAATGTCTCGGGGCTGGTAGTACGATTGATAGAATTGTGACCTGACAGCTCTAATTAGTACTAGAAAAAGACGGAAATGTTTCGGGGCTGGTAGTACGATTGATAGAATTGTGACCTGACAGCTCTAATTAGTACTAGAAAAAGACGGAAATGTTTCGGGGCTGGTAGTACGATTGATAGAATTGTGACCTGACAGCTCTAATTAGTACTAGAGAGAGTAGGTAATGTCTCGGGGCTGGTAGTACGATTGATAGAATTGTGACCTGACAGCTCTAATTAGTACTAGAGAGAGTAGGTAATGTCTCGGGGCTGGTAGTACGATTGATAGCAATATGACTTGACAGCTCTAATTAGTACTAGATATAGTAGGTAATATTTCGGGGCTGGTAGTACGATTGATAGAATTGTGACTTGACAGCTCTAATTAGTACTAGAGAGAGTAGGTAATGTCTCGGGGCTGGTAGTACGATTGATAGCAATAAGACTTGACAGCTCTAATTAGTACTAGATATAGTAGATAATGTTTCAGGGCTGGTAGTACGATTGATAGAATTGTGACCTGACAGCTCTAATTAGTACTAGAGAGAGTAGGTAATGTCTCGGGGCTGGTAGTACGATTGATAGCATTGTGACTTGACAGCTCTAATTAGTACTAGAGAGAGTAGGTAATGTCTCGGGGCTGGTAGTACGATTGATAGCAATGTGACTTGACAGCTCTAATTAGTACTAGATATATTAGGTAATATTTCGGGGCTGGTAGTATGGTTGATAGCAATAAGACTTGACAGCTCTAATTAGTACTAGAGAGAGTAGGTAATGTCTCGGGGCTGGTAGTACGATTGATAGCAATGTGACTTGACAGCTCTAATTAGTACTAGAGAGAGTAGGTAATGTCTCGGGGCTGGTAGTACGATTGATAGCAATGTGATTTGACAGCTCTAATTAGTACTAGAAAGAGACGGAAATGTTTCGGGGCTGGTAGTACGATTGATAGAATTGTGACCTGACAGCTCTAATTAGTACTAGAGAGAGTAGGTAATATTTCGGGGCTGGTAGTATGGTTGATAGCAATATGACTTGACAGCTCTAATTAGTACTAGATATAGTAGGTAATGTTTCAGGGCTGGTAGTACGATTGATAGCATTGTGACCTGACAGCTCTAATTATTACTAGAAAAAGACGGAAATGTTTTGGGGCTGGTAGTACGATTGATAGAATTGTGACCTGACAGCTCTAATTAGTACTAGATATAGTAGGTAATGTTTCAGGGCTGGTAGTACGATTGATAGCAATATGACTTGACAGCTCTAATTAGTACTAGATATAGTAGGTAATGTTTCAGGGTTGGTAGTACGATTGATAACATTGTGCCCTAACACCTCTAATCAGTGCTAGAGAGAGAATGAAATGTTTCGGAGCTGGTATAACGATTGATAACATTGTGACCTGACAGTTCTAATTAGTATTAGAGATAAAATGGAATGTTTTGGAGGCTGGTAGTACGATTGAAAGCATTGTGACTTGACAGCTCTAATTAGTACTAGAGAGAAATGGAAATCTTTTGGGACTGGTAGTACGATTGATAACATTGTGACCTGACAGTTCTAATTAGTACTAGAGAGAGAATGGAATGATTTGCGGCTGGTAGTATGATTGATAACATTGTTTCTTGACAGCTCTAATTAGTACTAGAAAGAGTAGGTAATATTCAGGGCTGGTAGTACGATTGATAGCACTGTGACTTTACAGCTCCAATTAATACTAGAGAGAGTAGGTAAGTTTTCAGGGCTGGTAGTACGATTGATAACATTGTGACCTAAAAGCTCTATTTAGTACTAGAGAGAAAATGGAATGTTTTGGGGGCTGGTAGTACGATTGAAAGCCGTGTGACTTGACAGCTCTAATTCTACTAGAGAGAGAATGGAATGTTCCGGAGCTGGTAGAACGATTGATAACATTGTGACCTGACAGTTCTAATTAGTATTAGAGATAAAATGGAATGTTTTGGAGGCTGGTAGTACGATTGAAAGCATTGTGACTTGACAGCTCTAATTAGTACTAGAGAGAAATGGAAATCTTTTGGGACTGGTAGTACGATTGATAACATTGTTTCTTGACAGCTCTAATTAGTACTAGAAAGAGTAGGTAATATTCAGGGCTGGTAGTACGATTTATAGCATTTTGACTTGACAGTTCTAATTAGTACTAGAAAAAGACGGAAATGTTTCGGGGCTGGTAGTACGATTGATAGAATTGTGACCTGACAGCTCTAATTAGTACTAGAGAGAGTAGGTAATGTCTCGGGCTGGTATCGATGAAGCTTGTGACTGCATCTAATATACTAAACAGACGGAATGTATCGGTGTGTAGTGCGATAAAAATTGTGACCTGACAGCTCTAATTAGTATATAAAAAGACGGAATTTTTCGGGCTGGTAGTACGATTGATACATTCTGGACCATGAGCTCTAATTAGTACTCGAGAAAGAATGGAATTTTTACGGCTGGTAGTATGATTGATAACATTGTGACCTAGACAGCTCTAATTAGTACTAGATAGAGTAGGAATGTTTCGGCTGGTAGTATGATTAATAACATTGTGACATGACAGCTCAAATTAGTACTAGAAAGAGATGAATGTTTCGGGGACTTAGTACGATTGATACATTGTAACTTGACAGCTCTAATTAGTATAGAAAGAGATCGGAAATGTTTTTGGTGGTAGTATCGATTGATAGCATTGTGACATTACAGCTCCAATTAGTACAATTAGAAATAGGTAATTTTGGCTGTTAGTATCGATTGATAAGATTGTGACCTGACAGCTCTAATTAGTACTAGATATAAATAGGTAATGTTTCAGGGCTGTTAGTACGATTGATAGCATTGTAACTTGACAGCTCTAATTAGTACTAGATAGAGTAGGAAAGTTTCAGGGCTGGTAGTACGATTGATAGCATTGTGACTTGATAGCTCTAATTAGTACTAGATAGAGTAGGGAAAGTTTCAGGGCTGGTAGTACGATTGATAGCATTGTGACTTGATAGCTCTAATTAGTACTAGAGAGAGTAGGGAATGTTTCAGGGCTGGTAATACGATTGATAGCATTGTAACTTGACAGCTCTAATTAGTACTAGAAAAAGACGGAAATGTTTTTGGTCTGGTAGTACGATTGATAGAATTGTGACTTGACAGCTCTAATTAGTACTAGATAGAGTAGGGAAAGTTTCAGGGCTGGTAGTACGATTGATAGCATTGTAACTTGACAGCTCTAATTAGTACTAGAAAAAGACGGAAATGTTTCGCGGCTGGTAGTACGATTGATAGCATTGTGAACTGACAGTACTAATTAGTACTAGATAGAGTAGGGAATGTTTCAGGGCTGGTAGTACGATTGATAGCATTGTGACTTGACAGCTCTAATTAGTACTAGATAGAGTAGGGAAAGTTTCAGGGCTGGTAGTACGATTGATAGCATTGTGACTTGATAGCTCTAATTAGTACTAGAGAGAGTAGGGAATGTTTCAGGGCTGGTAATACGATTGATAGCATTATGACCTGACATCTCTAATTAGTACTAGATAGAGTAGGGAATATTTCCGGGCTGGTAGTACGATTGATAGCATTGTGACTTGACAGCTCTAATTATTAATAGATAGAGTAGGTAATATTTCCGGACTGGTAGTATGATTGATAACATTGTGACCTAACAGCTCTAATTATTGCTAGAGAGAGAAGGGAATGTTTCAGGACTGGTAGTATGATTTATAGCATTGTGACTTGACTGCTCTAATTAGTACTAGAGAGAGAAGGGAATGTTTACTTTGTGTCTCAACTAAATTATGGCACTAGAATGTTACAAAACGCTCTTTATAACCAGAACTTACAATCGAGGGGAAAACTTCCCTCCGGTTTTTTATTTTTTCACTCTTCTCCTTTCTTTACCTCTCAAAATAATGTTTGTACCCTGCCTCCTAAGCCCCTCATAGTTCAATGTACTCGTAATTAACACGTATTTGTTATGAATTTTTGATCATTCAAAATTTAACTAAATAAATGGTAAGACAAAATCGCACAAACTTTCTCATATTGTGTATTATGGTTTCGAAGAAAATGTTCAAAAACGGGCTTTGAGTAAGCTACCCTTCAGTATGTTTTCTTCATAGAACAAACCCATTATCTTTTTAATCACAATAACCATTCTTTATATATACATTTTAAACCAAATTGTTAGTTTAAATTTTTTAAATAAATCATTTGTAAGCAATCATAAAATTATTTGTAAAGATTAAAAAAGTATTCTTTCTTATCGTAAAAAACTATTCTTATATCCCAATTTTGAATTCAATCTTGAAGTTCAATTTCCAAAAAATTAAATTTCTTATAATTTGTTGTAAATAAACTACCCTAAATCAATTTATTTTAGATAAATAAATATAAATTATTATTGATATGTAAAATAAATCACCCATACTAATTTCTATCCAAATCATTAAGATTATTTTCAAATTAATAAAATTTTACAAAAAAAAACAGCCTTTAGTTGACCACTATTGCATGGTTTTTAAAAAATATTCCATATAACTATTAATAATACAAACCACCTAAAAGGTATCCATTTTTAAACAAATCAAAATGAATATTTAAATATTCAATTTTTTTTTTTAAAAAAAAGCTATCATTAAACTACCCATAACCGTATTTCCCTCTCAAAACAAGTGTAAGCCTACAGCTTTATTCGCCATGTTATTGTCAAACACCGCCCAGTTATAAATTATAAGCAAAATCGTTATAGCCATTTTCAAATTGATCCAAATTTTCATAAATCACCCATAAGTAAACGACCTTTTATAATTGTACCCAAAACCAAGTATACATTATTATTGGTCTCAAACATTCGCAAGATACCAATTTGTAACCAAATGGTTATGGCAATTTTGTAAATATTACCAATTTTTGAAAAAATGAGTTATTAGTAAACTATATATAGATGAGTTCTACCCTAACAATAAATACACAGTGTTAATTGTTATATCAAACATTCCCAAGAAACCCATTTGGAACCAAATCGTTAGACCCATTTATAAAATATTTCAAGTTTTTGAAAAATTGGTCATTTGTAAACAACTTTTCAACGAATTCTTGCCCAAAAACCCATTATATAATATTATTGGTAATCTCAAACAAATCCTATGCATTTTAAACCAAATCGTTAGAGCCATTTTCGAAAAATTTGTATTTAAAAAAAATACTCATTAGTAAAGTAGACTTGTTTGAAGGGCTAGCCTAGAAACTATCTTTGTGGCACTGCCTTATAACATCTAGATATAAAATTTGAACAAAATCCGTCGAACCGTTTCGTATCTGTGGACAGGGACAAACAGAAATGTAAGACTCACTTTTTTGGGTTCGTAAAAACTCGTCATAATCCCGAGATCAATTTTTACACGATCACAGTACTTTATCTTGATTTGAGAAGGTACAAATATGAAACAATGACTATCAAGCCATGTTTTGGATGAATGTGTATCTGACGCCCTGTTTCGGACAGATGTGTATGTGACATCCTATTTTGGATAGATCTCCTCCTGATTAGGATAGATGTGTATATGACGGCACCAAATATTGATTGATTAATATATATAAATCCCTTCAATGAGAACTAGTGTTAAATTCTGGACCATATTATATTATTAATTTTAGTACAGAATTTTCTCCGCTATAAAACATTTCCTGGATCCACCAGGATGTTCTCAATACTGAGAAACCTATTCAAAAGGCAGGAATAAATTGGATGCCAATGCTTTTAAATACTTATTAATTGTCCTCCATAGCTGTGTTTTCAAATGTTCTAGTTTCACCATTGTACTAATTGAATGTCTTTATTATAAAACAATAGGCTACATTATCGTATTTTATTTATTTGTATGGACATTAGCTGTGTACATGAAAAGATTTCTTCCAATATCTCTTTAAAATATTTTGTTTACAACGCTAGCCGCCTTCCTTTAAAACAACTGGGTTTGGAAAATAAGTTTTGTATGCACTTGTGTCATGTCTGCAACAATACTTGTTACTGTAACGAGAGAAGTTTTGTTGTGCAAACAGATTGTTACAAAAACATTTGGTTAGGTGTAAAATAAGGCGGTAGCCTTAACTTCCACAGTAGTTGCATATTATCACTATTCATTGCTATACTTTATCTATGGATTGTAAATTGAATCATTTTTGTCTCAGAGTTAAGATTAAAATTAAAGTCTGAGGTTAACGTTAATGGTGTGTGAAAAAGACTATACGAGAGTTGGAAAGTGAAGTCGAGATAAGAGGATATTAAAAATATAATTTATGTATTGAATATTCGCGGGCTGTGAAGAGAGTTCGGCCAACAAGTGGGGTGAGCGTGATTAGATAAATGTTTTGCAAATATTAGATTAATCTCATCATTTGGGAAATAATAATACTTTTTAATTTAGCGTGTAAAAATAAAGTATTGTAATTGTGAACAATTTTTAACTTGAGATTATAATGAATATTTACTTTGTATGTGCCCTGGACCCGAAATTAGGTTGTATAGTTCCGTCTGTCCCATGCCTGTATATCTGGCTGTCTGTCTATCCCCAACTTAGACCCGAAATTAGGTTGTACAGTTCCGTCTGTCCCCATGCCTGTATATCTGGCTGTCTGTCTATCCCAACTTAGACCCGAAATTAGGTTGTACAGTTCCGTCTGTCCCCATGCCTGTATATCTGGCTGTCTGTCTATCCCCAACTTTGACCCGAAATGGTTGATACTTGATCTTTAGATCTTACAAAGAAATACCTCTGGTCTTTGTTTGATTTTGACTCTGTTCCGAAACGTAGTTTATTGATGAGGGATCTTTGAAAACAATTATTTCCAAAAATGTTTTTGATATCTTTTTTTAAATGTATAGATAGTGGGTTTTTGACCTGAAGACTTGTTTTGTGGCGGAAAATTTGTTTAAGGATAATTTATTATGCTTCCCGTAAGGAGTAAAAGGAATTTACATTATTGAGGAGTGATTTTTCAAAATACAAAATCTTTCTAAAATGGTTATTTTGATTATCTTTAACATATATATTTGGGGAGTATTTGTCATTAAAAAAAATGTATACTTGTTTTTCTGATAAAAATTTGTTAAATGACTGGGATTTTTTATTTGAATTATTTTAAAAATTTCTCTAAGATGTGCTTCATAATGGGTATTTGTAAAATTAATTACAACATAAATACATTTTTGATTTGTTTTTATATAGATATTAATCTAGGTTTAATAGTAGTTTACTGATGAATAATTATTTAAAAATTTTAAGTTTTTATAAAATAGCTCTAGTGATATTGTTAAATTGTTAATAATTAATTTTAGATTGTTTTATTTTTTAAATAAGTTTATTTTGCACCTTCTTGGACCTTCAAGGTTACATATTATATTGATAAAGAACAAAGTCATTTTAAACAATATGGATTTATTATGTAAACAATAAACACAAAATTAAGAAAGTATAGTTTTGCAATATATAGGAGTTTTAGAGTATACTAAGTTTTCCTCCAAACAATCAGACTCGAGAAATTACTTGTGGCTATCAGGGCAATTCAGTCGCCAGGCCAAAGGTCGTAGTATTTCTAAAAGAAGAGTAATTAGACAATTAGTTAAATAATAGTATGGAGCAAAATAAACAAGTAACTTATAAACAGCCTTGATTGATAGAGCAAGATATAGAAGGTATCCATACAACATGTTGGATAAGCAGCTGTTTCTTCCAGCTAATTGATGGCTAAGGACCAGGTGTCTAACAAAGTACTATGGCTGGTCTCATTCCCCTACGGTACTGCCTAAGCACTCAATAGTACATTAATATCTATTAAGACCATTACAAAATTAGCAGTCTGTTTACAGGCAGAAATAAAAGAGTATTATCTGCGTGGACCCCATTATGACACTAGTGCAATTTCCCTGGGTTGATCACCTAAGCTAATATTATCTTGTGAAGCATGACTACAAGGCCAAATTTGTATTACTATCTACTGAACTGTAATAAGCAAAGAGAATTGACAACCTGGTGGTAACCATCAGTAACAGCGAACTAATGCTCATGACGTTCAGGGCGTCCTGATTAATTTTGATTCAAATGATTAATGGAACTTGTGGATTTCTGTGAATCCAAAAACTAAAACGTCATACTTTCTAAGCATGAGGCTTTTTGTATAAGGACAGTGTCAAAGGACACATATATAGTGGCCCGGATTTGACTTAAAGAGTCACTTGAACCTGGCTTGTCCATCAGACTGAAGGACACATAAATTAACAAAAAAAAAATTTACATGTTGAAGTTAATTACACATTAATTAAAATCAAAGATTTAAATAAAAAAATTCTATAAAAAGAGACTTAGTCCTTTTTGATAAATATTACTTAAACTTCATTAAAAAGTAGTTCAGATTAAATTTCTCCTAACAAAATTAGAGACCAAGTCTTGGGACTTGACGAGGTCGGCTGGATACATAAATACCCCAAATATACTGTCTATGTTAGCGCAGAGTTGAATCGGACGATCCATCCTCCTTCGATTCGGTTATGGTGATGAACCCAACGACCCAGACTTCATGTTCCTCCTCTTCAGTCGCTGACGGGCAGAGTTTCCTTCCTTCGCTCTTAGTGTTGTAGAACCGCTCTGTTTTGTGATTCCGCGGATCAGCCTTTATATACCGTCAATCAGGCACGAACATAATAAAGAAGGGGGAGTGATAAATTCAGAAATATAGACGGGAATAAGGAAGAATGAAACTGGGAGATAGGAGAAAAACAAAATAAGATCATGAGGTTCTTTGGCTGACCGCCAGAGTCGCTAGGAGAGCAGTAGGGCACTGCGTCGATTCTTGAGTACAGTCTTCTCTTCAGAGACCCGGCTAAGTTAACATGTTGTGTGGTGTGTGTGTGTGTGTGTGTGTGTGTGGCCGTGATTGAACCGTCCTGTTCTTTAAATGTGGAATTACGATATCTGTAGACATCATGCTGAGGTGAGTTACCACTAAAGCATCTTATATTTAAATGTATCTGTATTAATTATATTATTTAGCATCCACTATTATTTCCATGAGAATTTGCGATATAAATGTATTTTTACTATTTTACGTGTAGACCGCATGGCAGGCGTGCATAAGTCTATCCAGCTTTATCCAACGGGAAAAGCAAAGCGTTAAAGTATATTATTCATAAATACAATAATATTAAACCTCTTCTTTGATATTTAGTACAGTAATTGTCCAAAGACAATATTTTTGACCAACCACGTGTTTGAACGTAGGCCAATACGTAGCTTTAGTAGACTGGATCAAGTCCGAGAATATAAACTTTGAGTTAGTTTATATTAAATAAGTTACGATAGATCCTTTTATTGCGTAAATTATAGTAAATATTAATTATTTATTTGTAGCTGTTCAATCTAACTGATTGACACGCTACAATTTAAGAGTAAATTTGTTTACTTAATAAATATTTTAGAAATTTTGAAATACATAGTATACAATGGCCCTCAATATTTAGTTCAGATTGCGAATATAGGTAGTGACTTGTCAATATTAACTTTAATATATGTATTCCTTAGAAATAAAATTAATTTGAGGGTAATTTTAAAAGGCTGATTTTTTATTTGAATTTCTTTTTAACGGTTTTAACAATTTTTTTGTGAAGATCGATGAAGCGATGAAATAAAGGGCGTATAAGGTCAATTTTTCTAAGAGTGGATACACTAGAAAGTTGATGTAATATGTCTATAATGTTTTCAAATGGGTGGAGGAGGGGCAGGAGGATGTGAGAGGGGGAGGGAGGATGTGAGAGGGGTAGGGAGGATGTGAGAGGGGGAGGGAGGATGTTAGAGGGACAGGGAGGATGTGAGAGGGGTAGGGAGGATGTGAGAGGGGTAGGGAGGATGTGAGAGGGGTAGGAGGATGTTAGAGGGTAGGGAGGATGTGAGAGGAGTAGGGAGGATTTGAGAGGGGGAGGGAGGATGTGAGAGGGGAGGGAGGATGTGAGAGGGGGGGGAGGATGTGAGAGGGGCAGGGAGGATGTGAGAGGGGTAGGGAGGATGTGAGAGGGAGTGGGAGGATGTGAGAGGGGGAGGGAGGATGTGAGAGGGGGAGGGAGGATGTGAGAGGGGCAGGGAGGATGTGAGAGGGGTAGGGAGGATGTGAGAGGGAGTGGGAGGATGTGAGAGGGGGAGGGAGGATGTGAGAGGGGGAGGGAGGATGTGAGAGGGGGAGGGAGGATGTGAGAGAGGGAGGGAGGATGTGAGAGGGGGAGGGAGGATGTGCGAGGGGGAGGGAGGATGTGCGAGGGGAGAGAGGATGTGAGAGGGGGAGGGAGGATGTGAGAGGGGGAGGGAGGATGTGAGAGGGGCAGGGAGGATATCATCACGCCATTAGCCATCGTCTAAGGCTGGAGGGATTGTCCAAATCTATTTATTTGAGTTATCTAAAGTGCACTTTCTTCACACTTCTCATTACTTACATACTCCCTTCCCTTCACCATCCCTACACCGAGTCATACATAATATTTTATTCTTAAAACTCTTAATGTTTCTTTTTTTCCCACTGGCTAAGGAAAATCAAGTAAAAATATGAATCGACAACGTGTGAAAAAACTTAATTTGCCGTTTATAAAGATTTTATTATATTAATTTAGTTTAGTTTGTTGTTTAATAAAGGAAAAACACTAACTAAATATATATTTTACACAAACTTTCTCTATGAAATTAGGAACTTGGAAGTCCATTGCCACAATTACAAAAGTACGCCACCTATCCCTATCTTGAGCTAGTTCTATCCAGTCCCCCTCATTACACCCTATCCCTATCTTGAGCTAGTTCTATCCAGTCCCCCTCATTACACCCTATCCCTATCTTGAGCTAGTTCTATCCAGTCCCCCTCATTACCCTATCTCTATCTTGAGCTAGTTCTATCCAGTCCCCCTCATTACACCCTATCCCTATCTTGAGCTAGTTCTATCCAGTCCCCCTCATTACACCCTATCCCTATAATGAGCTAGTCCTATCAAGTCCACCTCATTACACCCTGTCCATAGCTTGAGCTGATTCTATTCAGCCCCCCTCAATACATCCTGTCCCTGTCTTGAACTAGTAATATCCAGTCCCCTCATTACATGGTATTCCTACCTTGAACTAATTATATCCTGTCTCCCTTGGCCTGGCTAAAAGTATTTAACCCACCACAATTTGGTTCAAACAATTCTACCTAATGCCACCATTCATTATATTTTCCCAACACATCTGATACTGTCTTGGACTCACCATATTCTCTTTGTTGGCCATCACGCCGGCCACGGGGATGTTTTTCTTCAACGAAGTCGACACCAGAAATAAGGAGTTTAAATGTAGCATCCTGTGGGCTACTCCGTCGACAGTACTAAGTCGTGCTCGAACCATATGACCTGTTCACTGGGGGTGGAGTTATGTTACGTTCCTCTCCCCTCCTTTCCCCCCCAACTTATTTCGTTTGTGTGTATGGGGTTGTACAAAAAATAATGATACACACTTTGTCTTTTCCTTGCCTAGAGAAAAAACTCTTGACGTCAACGGTCAGCCGTCTCTACTAGTATAACCGCCATGCAGGAATGAATGGTCTCGCCGTCACGACCCATAAGGGTTTTGCTCATTAACTATTGATCGCGCAACTATACTATGAAACCCGTGTAAATAGTCAAGTTGAACTTTGTTCATATTATATGTAGGGACTACTTACCAAAGCGAGGTTCATGTGACAATATTTGATTTACTAGTTTTATTTTAATAACATGTAGGAATTAATTGTAACTAGTCTATAAAACCTGTGTTTGGGTTATAAAATTTGTTTTGCTAGTTTTGTTTTGATAACATGTAGGAATTAATTGTAACTAGTCTATAAAACCTGTGTTTGGGTTATAAAATTTGGTTTGCTAGTTTTGTTTTGATAACATGTAGGGTTTACTTGTAACTACTCAATAACACCCGTGTTCGAGTTAGTCTATTTAATTTGCTAGTTTTAATATTGCTTTGAAATGAGATATGGTCCACTTGTATGTACTTTATAGAATCCTTGTTAGAGCTGCTTTAGCTTGTTTAGTGAGCTTAATTATACCTAGTTGTCAAAGTTCGTTCGACTTTCTTGGATCCTTGTTAGGATTGGGAGCGTTTACTTGTGTTTAAGCTAGCAAGTTAAATGCACTAACCGTAGGTGTAATCCTGATATTAAGTTGGGTGTAATCATTTCATGTATGTGAATGTAAAAAGCCAAGCAGCTACTTTTACATCACTGAGCATCGTTATACTCTTAAAAACTTCTAAGAGCTGTTTGACGCTCTTTAGGACCTTCGAGCTAATTTATAGTATTAAGTGTGAACATAAACATAAGGGGATATCGGGGGGTTACGAGTGTCAGTTAAGGTCATTTGATCGTAGCCCTGCTCGTGTTTATTCTTGTCTTGATAGTAGTTTCTCTTTATTACATTTGTTGTGGGGGTTTTATTTCCCAGTGACCGTGTTGAACACTCTGTGCTATTCTTATAGCGTGCCCAGCACCTTTAAGGTTCTTTTGGGATACTTCTGCAATTTGCGTTCCTATCTTTCCCACAGCATTGGATTGGTTGCTCTTCCTCTTTGGCTGGAATATTTGGCTGTGTTTATATACCAATGTTGGGCTTTTATAATTAGGTGTCCCATTTGGCTCATTGCTGCATTTGGTAATAATCAGTATTTGCCTTAATTACTTATGTTTACTAATACATATTTTGATGGTAACATCCTAATAGTTTATTTAGGATTTTCAGGATGTTAATTGCTCATGACTCTGTAATGCTACATCCTTAATAGGTGAAAATGCTACTTTCATTATTAAGAAAATTAAATGTATGCAAACTAATTAAAAGTGATGTAATTGTTACAGTAAAATAATAAACATGATTAGACTTATTACTCTAAAAAAAATTCCCTCACAAGCAGCTAAAAGTAACACTGGCATACTACTAACTCCTGACTAATATTACTCTTGCTATATTAAACAAAAGCAAGTGTGATGCGATGAAAAGTGTCCATTATTTCAGTTTGAATCTCACATTTTGTGGTCGTGATTGTATAGTTTTCTTAACAATATATTTTGTCCAACATATGTTTTGGAATACCATACTTATATCTAAGCAAACATGACATACATTCCTAATGTTTTCCTAGCTACCTCTTCAGCAAGGGTGTACGAAGCTTTAATATTACGAATTGGAAGATCAAATTTCCTTCGCTTCGACTTCGACACTCACAAAATCTTTCTATCTTCAAAATATTTATAATAAAAAAGAATACCTCAAGATCTAGCGAGAATGTTAGAAATGTTTCTAATAACTCTGCACATGTTAACATTTTTTTTTTTCATTTTTAAAACAGCTATTATACAGTATTTTAATATAGACTAGTGTCTAATGACTTATATAACGTGAGTATGGATAAATTAAGATATTATAGAAGAATAAAGTGTTCTTTATTTTTCTTCAAGCTTTTCTCTTTAACTGGAAGCACTTAACGGGTTATTTAAAAATAAAAGTAGTTTGATGGGACAGCAACAAAAGTCTTATATTTGACTTGGACTTTACTTCGCTTTTCATTTAAAATGTGACCCTCGCATGGTTTCCTTTCAAGTGAATCAACTTTGTGGCCAGGGAAGTAGAATTCGTCTTTCTGGTCTCTACATCTATTATTTAAATCATTTATTTATTTATCCAAACAACTAAATGGCAAACTCAAAGTGAAATACCAAATAAGACCATGTCAAATAATACTTGAAACAACACATCATATAGTTTTACAACTTAGGCAGGTAATAGGTAAGAGACATCTAAGATATTCAAAAAGGTATTTATATAAATATATTTTTAGTATGGCCGTTTTGATTGGAAGTGTTCTGTCAATTGCGAACCGTGACATTTGTGACCAAAGGGTCGAGTATGTGGGCGAACAAGGTAAGGGTCAGCTTTGTAGTGATAATTGTGTGCCCCTGGATTGAAAAAGGTGTGGGGAAAGTGTTGTTGGAATGGTTTTTTAATTACTGCTGATTAATACAGAATTTTGTAGTTATTTTAGGTTAGGTTAAATTACAGTTCATCATCTAATATTATTTCTTCCCTGAGTTTTGGTTCTTCTTGATTTCCTTGAGCAGTACTTTTCAATCTATATAAGGTTATCTATCTTAATTGATTGCTGGTTTGGAGTATCAGTGGAGTATCTGTAGAAATGACGGCCAACTCAGGTAGAAAAATAAACAACTGTACGCAATAGTCGCTTGTCGTTGTCGTACCCCTTGTCATGGTACGCAATAATTGTAGTATATTCTGACTCTAAGAGCTATAGTATATCTAATTTGGTCGCCGTGAGTGTGTTCTATTAATCGCTATTATTGCACGGAGAGTTGCCCAGGAGTAGTAGTAAGAGGGCGGGTATATCCAGTTTTACCTCACTGTTATTAAAATAATATTGACTGCGTCTGTGAGTGACGCCAGGCTTTAGTGACGTCAGTGAGTGAGGTCAGCCTTGTTGATGCCATCAGCCTGTGTATGGTGACGTCCCGGAATGCATTTGATCTAGACGTCAAATTATATTTGAATGAATAATAATATTAAGTGCCGAGGTTGGAGGGTGGTAGCTATGCTAGAGATATAGTTACGTCTATAGTATTGTGACGTCAGCCTGTGTATGGTGACGTTCCGGAAAGGAGAGGTTAGTTTTAAAAGGTCAGCGCCATGATAATTTCTGTCAGACAATTTTTAAGTGTATATGAATTGTAATCAGTTTAAATGTTTAGTTATTTATATATCAAATTAAAATAATTGAAATAAATAGACTAGATTTGAACATGTTTTATGGTGACGTCCCGGAATGCATTAGACGTCACATCAGATTTGAAAGAATAATAATATCAAGTGCCGAGGTACAGTTATGACATTAGGACGTTTGAATTATTAATTATACACTAAAAATTATATTTCTCTTACTACGAATATATAATTTAAATGAGAGGGAAATATTACTAGAAATGAAAAAATAAGTACAAGTTTTTTCACATTTAATTATTATAAAAAATATACATATTTCACAATTTATTATTGTTATCCATAAAAATACAAAGATCGTCATACAGTGATAGATAGTCAAAATATGGGATAGGATCGGATGGGTCTACAAACGATTTGGAGGCGAGGGTATTGTCTATGAACATCGATACACTAGGGTGATTTAGATATTTTACATGGCGTGTGATATATTTTTCAAGATTGTACAGAGTTTTTAATTCGTCCGTAGACAGATAGATCTGAATGTTTTTATCACTCAGACACAATTTCCACAAGCCGAAAAGTTTTTTCACTACAATGTTAAAGTCGTCCATGCTGGACTCGAAGTTTACACACGTCTGCACACAGTCGGACCAAAACGGAATTCTTTGACGAGAAAGTTCCATTGCGGGACGGTGAGTATTAGACGCTTAGAATTTGATGAAAATATCACGTGATCGTAAAAGTTGCGGTTAGGAAAGTGGCGCACCGCCACGTGTTTGTTCTGTTTGTGGTTTAGGTAGAAAGTGCGGGTCACCAGTGACGAATCCTCGGACGGGAGATGATCCTCCACCATATTACAGCTGCACGTCACCTTCTTCATCGCTGTCTCCGTCTAGACTGATGACCTGTAATCAACAGTCGTCACAATTAAAGCTAGTATCGTGGTCGTCGTCGTCGTCGGTGATTGGACAATATTTATACATTTTCTCGGAGCTGTGAAATCTGACGAATCGTACCAAAGCGTTTGCATTTTTTAACGCGCACGGGGTGATGTCGTAACAAGGGACGGTACATCCCCAACAATTAGAATTGATCAAATCCACAAAGGGACATTTATAGTCCTCGCGTAGTGGGATGAATGTCCGGCCTGTGAGACGGGACAAGAAATTTCCTTTTTGTTTATTATATGCGTAAGGCACGACGGCTATATCTAAATTTTATTTTAGAATTGGAACCAATTTGGAGTAGCACAGTGCGGTGGTTTTATTGAATTGATAGCACGAGGATTGTTTCTCATCGATGAAAACTATGGCTAGCTCGGTGACCACCCACTCCTTTTTAGAGTTGACGATAAATGAAAAATCAAAGATGGCCCACATGATGATATGTTCATCTGTCAGATAATTGAATACAAATGAATAAATGAAATTCTAGTATACCTTTTATATCTAATGCTGGAACACACGTCTGGGCACCGCTGCTAGTACACCTTGGACAGCGGCTAAAGCGAAGTTTGAACAGCGTGATGGCCAGTCGGTCGTTCTTGCACAAGTTGACGGTTGAGAACAGATCTGTGAATCTACTCAGGCTCCAGTTGGCGTCCTTGGCAACGGCAAACAGACAGCAATAGTGCCCGCACACACCGGACGCTATGGCTTGGAGTCGTTTTCTGTTGTACGTCCATCGTGTCGAGTGTTTATTCAAGAATCTAGTCATCACTAAGCTCGGTCGTCTGGCATATGTATCAAAATACTCCCCAAATTTTGAAAAATATAGAACCACCCAATGAGAATCGGGTTTAGTGTGAGGGTCTAGATTGACCACAAATAAGGCGGGACGAGTGAAATTTTGAGGTAATTTGTCCGAAGGAAATGTCCCTTTATAGATTGAAATTTTGCCCCGCAGCAGGGTGTATATTTGATGAGAATTCATGGTGTTAATAATTAATTTTCACCTCACGATTAGAATATATCGACACCGTCCCCTCGTACTCAGAGTAAAACAAACAGGTTATGGCGGTGTCAAGGTCTGTCTTGAACTGTAACTCAAATCTCACGTTCCCCTCTGTCTGAAGGCTGGTGTGCGAGTCCTGTCCTGCACTGTCGGGAGTTTAGTCGAAGGCCAACATAAAGTAACCTTTATTGAACATGTCTCACGTGATTAAATGTCTGTTGTATTGATGGTGTATGCCCAATCCCGAAAACAATTTGTCATAGGCGAGGGTGGACTTGCCGACGTTGTCAAAATTTATCAAATTGGGCAAATGTTTTTGGATTCCATTTACATACAGGACGAAACGATCAAGGTTTCTATGAATGAGTTGAAACGGATTCGTGTTCAAACTGCTCACAAACGCATCGTTTGACACCATTGTGAATAAAACAATTTTAGGGATAACCCCTTGAATAACATTATTTAAACTCACAGACTTGGATCCTTTGGGTACGGTCACAGACTTGACGTCCACCCGATTGAGGTGGTATTGGGCCGGCTTTCGTAACAGTGTCTTTTCTATAGCGAGTGAAATAGTCGGCGACACTTCCACGTGTTTCACAAAGAGGGTGGCATCTAAAATTTTCAACCGCACGTCGGTATTTAAATTGTCCGCGTCTGTGAGCAGATAAAACTCTCTTTTTTTGCGAATTAATTTAACGCGCAACGATACATTTTTCAATAGCAAATGTGAAATATTAAATATGTCGGCGTGTAAACGTCCCACCAAGTCGACCGGATGTTTTAATATGTCTAATCTCGTGGCGAAGCCTTTGTTCTCTATAGATGCAGCGAGTTCACTGTTAGCGTCAGGGGTATCCAAAAACCACATACCATTCACCAGGTTGGTGTCGGAGGCGTCTCTACCATAATTAGTTAAAGTCTCTAAATAAGCCCTGTAGGCATAGTTGTCTGTCGAGGTTGTAATAGGTGTTTCGTTGAGAGAGATATTGATTTGACTGAATAAAGAATTTAACAAGTTGTTGACGCATCCGATTTTATTGTCAGCTGCGACCGGTGTCCCGTCCACTTTCACCAGTTGAATACGAAGATATAATTTAATCGAAGAGAGGTCGCGAAAGTACTCGCCATCTCCGGGGCAAAAAACTCTAACTGATTGTCATTGTCCACGGAAGTGATGGGTTTGTATTCGACCACTTTATTATTTTAATTACCGTTTGAATGCATTTTTCGTCGAAAAGATCGAGTACTGTTTTTGAACACTCCATAATTAATCGAAAATATCTTATTTAGCTCTCTTGTTCCCTTTTGCTCTAGCGCCCACCTTCGAATGAAGTCGTTTACACTTTTTTACCCTTTTTAAGCCACGTCCCTCAAAAGCCTGAGTGACGCGCTTTTAAACTATATCACCGACTTTTTGACCGGGTTCGCGTGTCGCTATGTCGGCCAGAATGTGCGAACCTGTTTGTAACGCTTGTTTTCCCACCGCTTTCGCCCCCCTCATAAACAACGGTTTGACAAATCGAAATAATCCGCCCAAAAACGATCTGAGGCCACGGCCCCGTTGCATTTTATAACTGGCGTGATAGACGGGACCGATGTTTTTCTCTCTCCCTCAATTGTTAAGACTAAGTCAAATTACTACCCCCCGTATCTATTTATTTAGTTTTTTCTCTCTAAAATGTAAAACCACTACGGTGGGCACGGGACCCGATTGAAAATTCACTCGTTCGCCAAACTTTGTGTATAAGCCTATACTTATAGAGTCAAAATTACATTTCTCGATGGGAAAATAGAATATAGGAAAGAACACGTGATGTGCGGTGGCGGAGGGGAACTGTATGATTCTAATCCATCTTACATACGAGTCGCCTAGCAACTGTGGTCCTATAATGTCTGTGTACACAAAGACAGGCTCTGCTTCGGTTGAACTAGAGCTGGGTGGTTTACGATTATGTCGCAAAAAGCCCCCTTAATATCCTCGCTCATTAAATCCCTCATATGTGTATTCACCGCATTAAGTGACTCTATGCTGGGTAGTCTGTTTCGAATGGTTGTAATTAAGTCTCCGATGCCCACATAAAGACGAACAGGAAATTCTATTTTAAATTTTCTTTTCGCCACCGTAAATGAAATTGTGTTTTTGAATCGTGTAGTTATGGGTGACTTGTCGGGCGTCCATGCACCCATTTGTTTCTTAATCTCAGTTAACATGGTTTGATCGCGAAGAATGTACCATTGAAATTCAGATATTAAAACCTCTAGATCGCCTTTATCACTTATCGAGCTCTTAATTTTATTATAAAGCTCCGTAAAGGAGGAGAAATCTTGTTGAGGAAACTAAACACGGCCCACTTGGGTCACCACGACGTTCGCCGTCAATTCTTTATCTTTGGATAAAATGTTATTCAGCTAGTCCCACCTCCCACCGGTCGTGTTATAGCCGTATGGATTGTGCCAATTTTGTAGTATAGTAAAAGAGTGTATTATTCTCGTAATATTCGGCACTCGAATCCGATGGTAGTGCTACATAAAACTGACTCATATTTGTTTAATGTTAGACGCAGGCACCCAGCTGTTGAAAGAACTGTCGTATCCTTTCCACTTGACTAGATGATGTTGAATGCCTTTAATCCGCTTACTCTGTACTATTTTATCTATTTGAAAAATCGTTGGACGACGCACGCGAACTAGTTCGTAGTTATAAAAGGTCCCTCAATAGGCAGCCACTGGAGATCCTGTAACGAATAGACCGGTTGGGGAAGTCTAGGAATTACTTTAACTATACTAAATATTTCTAGTGTAGAATTAGCCTCGTATCCTTTGTCAAAAATTATTTTTTCTTTACTTATCCGCACATGATCGCCTACCTTGAACAAAATTTTCCCTATTTTAATTTTAGCCCACTGCTTTCGGAGGCGTAATAGTATTTTAAGTACGTGAATAGGATTGACTGAAGCCGGAGCCATTCCTATAGTCGAATGAACACTAGCGTTATAATTTTGAACTAGCTTCCCCAGCACATCGACGTAGTTGTGAGTGTTGAATGCGGTGAAATATTTCCACATTTTAGTTTTCAGTGTGTGATTGTAACGTTCCACGACGGCCCCCTTTATATCTGGATTATGCAAATGATAAAATTGAACGCCCGCTTGTTTCAAAAAGGTTCTAAATTTAGAATTTAAAAATTCCCTACCCTTGCCCAACTGAATCGAAAGGGGGCGTCTTTCCTTAAAAATCTGTTTATAGCCACGGTGATGTCTGCGCCCGATTTTGTTTTAAGTGGTATAGATCACGTGTACTTTGAAAATACATCAATAATGTTTAGAATATAGTTGACGCTCTTGTTGTCCTTATTTAAAGCTCTCATATCTACTAGATCTATCTCCCACATATCGTCGATATTGGTCACTCTGTACGGGTTACGTTGGAACCTTTTTCTTAAACTACGGTGAAGAGTGTATGCGTCTTGCCCGGTTAACCATTCGTCTACTTTTATTTTATCCAACCGACTGACCTTTTGAAGTTTTGTGGCGGTCGAGAAGGCGGAAGGTAGTGGGAGATTGTAATATAATTTTTTTAACGTGGCGCTCATCTGAGCGTGTTCCAACGCGGTCTGGCGGGAAAAAGGTTAGAAATGACTGTTTTATACTTCAAACCTCTACTGGACGTTATTTTCGCGTTAGGATCAAAGTTTTGTCGATGAGCGCTCGTGGCAATTAGTATGTCTTTATATTTTTTTAAATCACTCTCTGTAATTATATCTTTATTTACGTTTCTTTTGGTCAACAACTCCCAAAGTCCTTTCGTGCCCTTATAGTGTGTGTTACCCAGGTATATATCGTTATCGTCTACGGTGAAACTCGAATTGCCTATTTTAAAAGTATCCCACTCTTTTCTAATTCCAAATATAGGGTCTGTAGACATTCTCCTATGTACGTACGGTGATAAATATTTTCCTGCTATGTTGTCGAATAGGTGGTAGGAACCTGTTTCAATTTCATCAGATTCTGAACTAGGCAGGAAATACGACTCCCCTAACACCCACCCCCTCCTCCTCTGGCGAGTCTACACTAATAGGACTACTTTGATATGTGGCCTCGTCTGAAAGGAATCGAGGTGGAACCGGCTGTCTTCTAACTAAAGGTCGTTTTCTTTTTACTTTTCGTGTACCTCGTGCAAGGTCGACCGGTCTACGTTTTAATACTACGGGGCCCACGATGGGTATTTTAATTGGTTGTTTCGCTCTCTCCCTGTCTGTTAAATAACGCTGTTGATGCTTTCTAAAACTAGCCAATCTTTGATAATCGTCAATTTTTTTCTATATTTCAGAATATTTTTCATCTGTACAAAGTCGGTGGCGTCGTCATCGTGTTTATCGCGAAAAAGATCGGGTGGTACGAGAAGCATCTGTTTAAGAAGTGACATATTATTTAACCAATGCTTCGACAAGAGCGGAAAGAATAGCCGGTAGAATGGCACTTAGAAATCCCCCGATTGAACGACGATATTTCTTTTTCTCTTCAACGAAACATCGCTGCTAGCCAATTTCCTAATACAGTTTTTATACTTTATTAATTTTCGCTTATCTCTTTTACTAATTTTAATATTATTGTTTAATGTGTTTAACGAACATTCGCTGAGTGTTGTTATAACATCCGGGTCAACGACTTTAAGAATAGCTTTGCGCAATTTAGGACTGGCCGTTTTCAACACCGACAGTACATGTCTATTTTTCTTGACTAGTTTCATCTAGTAGTCTAGTGGGGACAAACACTTTGCAAATAGTGTCAAATATGTCCGTTTTGAAGCGCAAGTGTTCGTCCGCGTTATAACTCAGATCAAAGAGTAAATACCCGTGAGGTGATTCGGTTGCTTTCCTATAGATTCTTTGTATTTCGGATGGATTATCCGTATAAACTTGTCTAGCTAGATAGTTTATCTGTGTTTGATCACGCGAGTTTTTAAACACAACAATGTATTTAAAGTTGAGCGAGATGTCACGAGATTTAATTCCCTGGTGGAAAAGATTTTGTGTGATCAGAATAACCGATAGGTTTCTATGATGACTACCCTTGGTAATAAGTTCACTCACTTTGTTAGAATAAACCTCGTTCATTAAATCGTCCAGCACGATAAGTTGAGGCCCAGCCTTAATTTTAAAATCGAAATTGTCCGGTACATCTTTGTGTAGTGTGACGTGTTGACTTGAGGGAATAGAATTTCTCTCGCTGAAACACCATAGAATTCTTTCAAATTCATCCACACTACACACCTGTTTTAAATTTAACAGAAAATTCTCTACAAAAGTAGTTTTCCCGCAACTAGACCGTCCCGCTAATATCAGTGTGAAAGGGTGTACAAACACAGACATCGATGTGCACTTGTCTTGTGCCGCTTGAAAATTAAAAATTAAAATTACGATTTCAAATTTATAGTAGTGGTGGTGGTAGGTGGTGTCGACAAACCAATCTCTAAGAAATTTTACGTTCGAAAGCGTATAGATTGAATTAAATTTTTTATATTTATGGCCGAAAAATTTATCATAATTATGATGGATCCTGGGAGGGTCACCCCTAGTCTATCAAATTAATAACAAGTTTTTTATCTACAATTTCCATTTAAAAAAATTTGGTCCCCTTTACATAAATTATTGTAGAGGCGAGAGAGTAGCCATTTTTAAAATTATATCAAATTTATTGGCACTCATATCACCGCGTCGTCCCAATGTAGACAGTGATGATTATCTGTGAGCCAATCACATTGTTTTTTAATATGACACGGTAATTTTGAAAAGGAATATGGCAACTTAAATGTATAGTGATGTACATCACTTCCACCCATAGATATTATACTACATTCTTTTATTATGAACTTATTGCATTCATCTTTAAATCCCTGAAAATCTACAATTACGTTGGTCATGTTGTTGTTGAACCAAAACTGTAAAGGAAAAAAAACCCATTAACAGTCACTGTGTGCGGAGACCACTATAAAACAAACAATTAACAGTCAGTGTCCGGAGACCACTGTAAAAAAAACCAGTCACGGCTCGTCTACGATGATGTCAGACATTGTTGACGTTTTTTCTTTATAGATGGTGGTCCATCAATCTGCGTTACGCCCTTATTATAATGTTCCAAACAATATTTGTAATTTTTCAATTCATCCTGTGCAGAGGGAGAGAGTAAGTTCCAAGCACGATTTATATCTCTACACGCGTATGCTTTAATAAATTCTATAGGCAAATTATCCAACTCCGCGGCAGACATCAGACACAAATCCTACTTCTTTGAGTACGTGAGGATGGACGCGTTGCTTTGATCCATTATACTAAATTACAATTACCGATGACACGATCTTTTATAGGGATGTCGCTCGATCTAAATCCTCCCTCCCCCCTCTGAGTGTTTGATAGCGAATCAGTGTGTTCAACTCTAGGGTAATCAATTTTCACGCATACTAGTTGAGCAATTTTATCACCCCTTTTAATTCTGAAAAGAGTGTCGCCGTGATTAATGAGTATTACACAAATATTACCCCCATAGTCTTCGTCTATAACTTCGGCCAAAATATTTATCCCGGGGTGAAGAGTCAGACTAGATCACGGAGATATTCTACCGTACGTTCCTGCTGGTAACATAATAGAAATATTTATCTTAAATAAACGCCTGCACGAGGGCTGTATACTGCAATTGTACGGACTTTTCAAGTCTAGACCTGCAGAGTGTATTGTGGCTCTAACCGGGGAAATGGCGTTTCTATTTATATTTTTGTACTTTAATACAGATGACACTAGAATAAGAGAGAGAGAGAAGAAAAACGTCTAGGTAAGTTTTCAGATAAATTATTCAATGTCATCCATTAGTCGTATCGTCATGCCAATATATATATTTGATCAAACACCTGATAGTTTCTATACCACGTGTTAACCTGTACACAAATAGGGGCACCGTCTGTCGGACAGAAGTCATTAAAGCACCTGCTTTCACATTTGTGTAATGATAGTCTTTTTACACCTGTTTCTGTGTGTGGTAATATCACAGTAGTGGGGTCAACGTCTAATTTTAGTAAGGTAAAAATTGTGTCATCATTAAATTCTTCGTATAATGTCATAGAATTGGTGTAGGTTTTACAATGTTTAAAAGGGGAACAAGTACAAACACGAGATCGTTAGTCCAATTAAATCGTAAGGTGCCGTACCTCTAAGCAAGTATGCTAATAGATTTGAGAAACACGTCTTTAGATAATGCAGTGGACTCACGTTCGTAATCATAGGCTTGAATCGAACTAAAATATCCCTGCCTAAGGTGTTGAACCAAGTATAAGTTCGTCCTGTCTCTCTTATTATGGTAAATGAGTCATCAGTGTTTGTAATCCCTCTCGCATAATCAAAAATGTGTTCGCGTTGTCTGTTAATCTCTGAAGTTGTGGGTCTGGCATTGTCGTTAGATTCGTCAGTTTTAAATGATTGTTTATTAGACACTAAAAAAATAAAAAATAAAACTAATTGTTAGTTTAAATAATAAATTGGGAAAAGAGAAACACATAAAAAAATATTTAAAATAAAAACAAATAAATTATAAGTATAGAGAAAAGTATAAAATATTAGTTTAACTAATAAATTGAACACTAGAGATATAATAGTAAAATTGATCTTACTTTTGCCAAAATGCGAGATTTTGATGTTTTTTACGGGACAACTTCTTTTCACCCGACAAGATGGCAAGGAAATGATAAATTTGTATGTTAAATTCTCCTTTTATAGGACTCCAGCTCAATGTGTTTTCCTTCGTCAAGTGTTGTTGACATTTCTAAATCCCATGATTTCTACAGCATACCTTTCACCAGCAACCTGAATATCTAATTAGAAAGATACGTGTTTGGCCTTGGTCTTTAAGTCGCAACTCGATGGCTAGATGGAAGTAAGCTGAATACTTAATAGAAATCAATCAATAAAATTACATATTGATTATATAATATTTCTAATAGGTATATATATAAAGAAAGTCTGCAATATTAACTATATTATATTGATCATCATGGCATCAACATCATCAGTGATAAGTGTTCCTGTCGATCGTGGATACGGGAGAGTTTATAAAATTGAATCACCTTGGCCTGACTTAGCAGGATGTAATTGTTTCGACTTTCATCACAAGCAAAGCAGTATTGGATGTCTATTAATTGTAAAAGAATATAAGGAAGATAAAGAACTTGAAATTAGTCTTGAACAGCCAAGTTATTTTACTGGAAATATAGTACATGAAGATTACAGAGAACATCTAGGATATAACATAAAAATTACATATCACATTTGTTCGGAGAAATGTTTCAAGCCATCATCACATAACTACTCTCCACAATTCAAACGTACATGTTGTGAATTTGTTTCATGGGAATAACTCTATGCTGAATTGGCTCTAAAAAAACAATATAAATTAATAGATATTATAAATTAATTATAATGTAATATTGTATATTATTAATATACAATTTACAATGTTTGTTTGATTTACATATTATTTTCATAATTCTTAACTACATCCTTTCTTACAATTGTTCCATCGGTAATAATATAGAACTTATATATATATATATATATATATATATATATATATTATATATATATTGTATTTTGGTTTATTGGTTATAAAATAAAATATACAATTTACAATATTTGTTTGATTTACATATTATTTTGATGTAAATTTTCATAATTCCTAACTATATCCTGTCTTACAATTGTTCCACTAGAAGATGATTAACTATATTATATTAATCATCATTGGATGTCTTCTAATACCAGGACGATAAAGAGTTGGAGATAAGCCATCATGAGCAGTCGAGCTCAACACGACAAGCCCGTCAGCCAAATTCACCAACTAGCCGAGTGCGTTCTGAAGATCTAATTCAAAAGATCCGTTGGGGGCCTTGTTTTTATAACCGTAACTTTATTGCAAGATGGTAGTGAGATGAAAGTTGAATACTTTGAGAGACCTGAATATCTAATTAGAAAGTTAGATAGTAGATGTTGTTAGTAAGGGTAAAGCGAGAATACGGGGACACATGGAGATTGCAGATACGAGGACACATTATCATAATGGAGGGGATGCTGCGATAGATAGGGTGATTTGAGGTGGGGGTGGGGGGGTGGAGCACCTGGCTGACTGAGAGAAGTGAGGGGGAGACTATTTTTTGGTGCGGCATACGGGGACTCATTCGCATAATTGAGGTTTCCTGGGGATGTGAGATGAGAAGGGTTGGAGCGCGTGCTGATACAGTTACGAGGACACGAGTTGTCTAGCAAGTTTCTCTCTCTCTCGCACGGCCTGGGTGTTTTTTCTCCCTCTCTCTTTCATCATCGTGACGTAGTGTGTAGAGTGTGTGGATAGAGGTGTAAGGTACTCACGTGGTAAAGGGTGTCAGAGCAGGCTTGACGTAGTGACTGGGATGCACAGGTGGTCTCAGGTGTGGCAGCTGCACTTGAAAGAGCCGTATATTCTCATAACAGTCTAGGTATACGAGTTCCCTCTTGGCAGAGAAATATTCTATCTGATTCACCAAAACACGAACTTTAGAACATAAATTTCTTTCTAAGTGACATGCTTAGAATCATGATACTTAATTCGTGACAGAGATTTGTGTTGAGCAGTTTTCACATTGAGGGTCTAGATCCGTGTACCTTGTGGGAGGGGGAGAGACGTGGCTTGGAACCTATATATAGGGGTGGTCAACCCTTTTTTTGTTGAATCATTAACCGGTAGCTATATTAGCCATGGCGTCAGAATTTGTAGCCGCATTTTTAACGGAGGTGGGAAGTAATGAAATACTTCCGCGTAAATTGACCGACTTGGAGATAGGTCATGCGTACCGTATTTCTTCAATAAAATCGATAAGTACCCAATTCGGTCGTCGTATAATTACTGTGCTCGATGCCAAGTATCAAGTTTGGCTGCCACGAAGATTTTCGACGCTTAGTGACGCCCAGATAGAGGACATCTCAAAAGCGGATCTACTACTTGTTTACAAAGGTCTCTCTACCGCCACCAAAACCGCCATCCTTAACTTTGAAGGTAAGTTATCGTGTGTGTGTGTGTGTGTGTGTGCTAGGATAACCGTACTTAATCTAAGTCAATAATCATTGAATTGTTTTCAGGTTAAATGTGAATAGTTTTTTTGAAATGAGTTTAAAAAAGAATTGTTTACATCATTAACTAACAATACGAGGTTCGAACCTTGCTTCCCAGGATAATTGTACTTAATCTAATCTTCGTAAGAGCTAAGTCAATAATCATTGAATTGTTTTTCAGGTTAAATGTGAATAGTTTTTGAAATGAGTTTAAAAAGAATTGTTTACATCATTAACTAACAATACAAGGTTCGAACCTTGCGTCCCAGGATAATTGTACTTAATCTATACCTCGTAAGACCTAAATTAATAATCTTTAAAAAGATTTGTTTACATCATTAACTAGCAATACAAGGTTCGAACCTCACTCACAGGATAATTGTGCTTAATCTAAACCTCGTAAGACCTAAGTTAATAATCTTTAAAAAGATTTGTTTAGATCATTAACTAGCAATACAAGGTTCGAACCTCACTCCCAGGATAATTGTGCTTAATCTACTCCTCGTAAGACCTAAGTCAATAATCATTGAATTATTTTCAGGTTAAATGTGAATAGTTTTTGAAATGAGTTTAAAAAGAATTGTTTACATCATTAACTAACAATACAAGGTTCGAACCCTGCTCCCAAGATAATTGTGCTTAATCTACGCCTCGTAAGACCTAAGTTAATAATCATTGAATTGTTTTCAGGTTAAATGTGAATAGTTTTTGAAATGAGTTTAAAAAAGAATTGTTTAAATCATTAACTAACAATACGAGTTTCGAACCTTGCTCCAGGATAATTGTGCTTAATCTACGCCTCGTAAGACCTAAGTTAATAATCTTTAAAAGATTTGTTTACATCATTAACTAACAATGCAAGGTTCGAACCTCACTCCCAGGATAATTGTGCTTAATCAACGGCTCGTAAGACCTAAGTTAATAATCTTTAAAAAAGATTTGTTTACATCATTAACTAGCAATACAAGGTTCGAGCCTCACTCCCATGATAATTGTGCTTAATCTACTCCTCGTAAGACCTAAGTCAATAATCATTGAATTGTTTTCAGGTTAAATGTGAATAGTTTTTGAAATGAGTTTAAAAAAGAATTGTTTAAATCATTAACTAACAATACGAGTTTCGAACCTTGCTCCCAGGATAATTGTGCTTAATCTACGCCTCGAAAGACCTAAGTTAATAATCTTTAAAAAGATTTGTTTACATCATTAACTAACAATACAAGGTTCGAACCTCACTCCCAGGATAAATGAGCTTAATCTACTCCTCGTAAGATATAAGTCAATAATCATTGAATTGTTTTCAGGTTAAATACGAATAGTTTTTGAAATGAGTTTAAAAAAAGAATTGTCTATATCATTAACTAACAATACGAGGTTCGAACCTTGCTCCCAGGATAATTGCGCTTAATCTACATCTCGTAAGATCTAAGTTAATAATCTTTAAAAAGATTTGTTTACATCATTAACTAGCAATACAAGGTTCGAACCTCACTCCCAGGATAATTGTACTTAATCTACGCCTCGTAAAACCTAAGTCAATAATCATTGAATTGTTTTCAGGTTAAATGTGAATAGTTTTTTTGAAAAGAGTTTAAAAAAGAATTGTTTACATCATTAACTAACAATACAAGGTTCGAACCTTGCTCCCAGGATAATTGTGTTTAATCTACATCTCGTAAGACCTAAGTTAATAATCTTTAAAAAGATTTGTTTACATCATTAACTAACAATACAAGGTTCGAACCTTGCTCCCAGGATAATTGTGCTTAATCTACATCTCGTAAGACCTACGTTAATAATCTTCAAAAAGAATTGTTTACATCATTAACTAACAATACAAGGTTCGAACCTTGCTCTCAGGATAATTGTGCTTAATCTACGTCTCGTAAGACCTAAGTTAATAATCATTAAAAAGAATTGTTTACATCATTAACTAACAATACGAGGTTCGAACCTTTTTCTCCGGATAATTGTGCTTAATCTGCATCTCGTAAGACCAAAGTTAATAATCTTACAGGTTAAAATATCATTGACTAACAATAAATCATTGAATTGTTTAATAGTTTTTAAAAAACACCTACTTGAGTCGTTTTTGAAATGAGTTTAAACACACATTTTTTCCACCCTCTTTTAACAGAAGGGTCCGAGGGAGAACAACCTTCACCGACAAAAAAAGAAATATTTAAACCTTTCTGTATTTACAGTAAGCTAAAATATCACAAACAGCTTACGTACAAATCTTTCTTACTACCCGTTCCGGTTATACGACTACATACTAACGCTGTTTATGGATTAATAGGGTTATATTTTAGAGGAAATGTGTACAAATTAGCATGGTGAGAGAGAGTAGAAAGCATCCTGGATCGAGAGTCGAACCTTGACCCTCCAGACTCCTCAGAACAGACAGTGACTGAAGCAGCTAGGTAGCCTGATGGTCTAGGGGGTAAGGTGTTAGCATATGATTATCATGCTTATGCACTTACACACATCATAGTCGTTCCTGTTTGTTTGTTTACAGCCATCTCGAGCCCACTTGACGTTATCTTGGAGGGGACTGTACCTGAATGAAGAGGAGGGTAAAAAGGAGAGCATAGAGCGAACTTAAGGAACATGACAGAACCTTTAGCTAAAAGAGCGCGCTTTTTCTTCCCCATCATTATATTTCAACAAATAAATGGAAATAAAGTGTATACTCTCCGTGAATTAACCTCGAATGAGCAAATTTTAATTAATTATCTAAAACGTGATATCACAACACAAGTATATAAGGCATATATTGAGCATACACCAGGGTTGATTAAGACCTCGAGCGTTTTGATACTAGGTCATGACGATATAGATAGACGGATCCGGACACTTTTGACTCAGTCACATGACTTTGGTACGGGATTTACTCAGTTTAGGCTTTTCCTGGAACCATTAGGTCTCTCATTGAAACTTATTGAGCAGGCGTACACCCGCCGTATAAAAACCTATTCTATCAGTAATGAACTGCCTTATAAGGATCCCGTTCAGTTTCTCGTCGCGTGCGGGGATATATACGTAAAGACGGTAGAAGAAACAATTGCAAATGACTGGATAAAGGTAAATTGCAGTCTCATTTGCGAGTTCAGACATCCTACCGAAGGTAGAATTGAGAAAGGGTATTTCAACTCTACTCTATGCGGTATATTTACCCCTACAAACTTGGAGGAGATATATGAGAATAATGTGGTTTTCCCCCTCCTTGCTCAAATTGAAGGTTTTGTTTCTAGAGACTCGGGTTGGATGTATGACGGTACATTGGAGATGAGAATAAATCTCTCTAAAAACACAGTTTTCACGATCGGGGCTCGGGTTCAAATCCCTGAAACTATAGCCAACCGTAAAGCGTTGATAAATGTGCAATGTGAAGAAGGTCATTGCTTCCTTGTATCTGTTTTATCCTGTCTTTTTGAACCGAGAGGAAATGTGCAACGTTTATCCTCTTACCCTAATTTTCGAGACGTGTTTATTCTAGACGGTATTTCTCTCCCTTTCCAAATGAGATACATCAAGCGCTTTGAAAAGCTTAACGATATATCTGTAAATGTGTACACTGCAAAGCGTGATGGGAGTGACTCTTATATTGACACTGCCGACACCTCTAAAAAACTAGTAATTGTTCCCGTACACGTCAGTGCTAAAGAGCGTGCTAGACATGTTCATTTATTCATGATAAGAGTGCACGGGACAGAAACTTATCATTTCAGCGGAATTAAAAATCTGTCACGGTTAATAAACCCTCAACTACGGCGAGCGTCTAACAGAGGACGTAGATACTTTTGCGATAGATGCCTGTCCGCTTTTTTGACTGAAAACAAACTCACAAAACATAAAGAGGGGTGTATAAAATTCGACGCGGTAAGGAGTACATTCCCTCAAGGGGAGGATAAATTCCTCACGTTCACTCAGTATAAGCAGCAGGAGAAAACAGGATTTATCGTATATGCGGACCTGGAGAGCTTACTTATGCCTATAGGGACGAGTGATCCCGACCCAAAATTTTCATATACCGAGAATGTTCAGCGTCATGTAGCTTATTCTGTAGGAATGTACGTTAAATGTAATGTTGACGATAGTCTCTCAGAGTACCGTCACTTCACGGTAAAAGATTGTACTGACCAATTTGTTGAGGCACTCGTAGATACGGCGAAGCGTGTACTAGAGTACTATAGTACCGTCGTACCAATGAAACCGTTAACTCCTGCTCAAAGAGACGCTCATAATACAGCCTCTCATTGACATATATGCGAGAAGCCCTACAAGAATGATGATATTCTGGTTATGGATCATTGTCACTTGACTGGACTTTATCGTGGGAGTAGTCACGCGGCGTGAAATATAAATTACAAGAACCCGAGTCACCTGAGCGTAGTAATCCATAATGCGCGTTGCTACGATAATTTTTTCCTTCTCGAATCACTCGTTGAACGTAGAGAAACTGATCCGTTCACGGAGGAGAGCGTTCTCGTCAATCCAGGAAAAATCAGAGTTATTGGCGAGACTATGGGAAGATTCAAAGTAATCATGAAATATATTCGGCACGTGTTTCGAGGGATTACAATTAAAATTATAGATAGTTTCAGTTTTCTATGTACTTCCCTAGAGAAATGCGTATCTTACCTCGAACCCGAGCAACATAAAATCATCTGTAAGTGCCATCCCGAGGATGAACGCTTCAAATTAGTCACACGAAAAGGAGTGTTCCCCTATGATTATATTGATTCATTTGTGCGGCTGGACGAGACTCAGTTACCGAGTAAATATCAATTTAAAACGCGCTTACGGATAGTCATATCTCTCAGGGAGATTATGATCACGCCTGTGAGGTTTGGCGAGTATTCGAATGTAAGAATCTTTGGGACTATTCGAACCTCTACCTGCATACTGACGTAACTTTACTGGCCCACGTCTTTGAGAACTTTCGTGATCTCTGCATGAAGACGTATAGGCTCGATCCTGGATGGTCCCTTACAGCTCCCAGTCTAGCGTACCAAGCTCTATTGAGAATAACCCGGGTACGGCTCGAATTAATCGATGATGTGGATACGCATCAATTCATTGAGTTGGCTATCCGCGGAGGGATATGTTTTGTGGCTAATCGTCATGCTGTAGCGAATAATCGCTATATGGACGCGTTTGACCGTTCCAAGCCAGAGTCTTACATTGTCTATCTAGACGTGAATTGACTCTATTCATTTAGTATGCTGTCCTCACTTCCCTATGGAGAGTTCAGGTGGCTCGAAGATGAAGAAATTGCTTGATTGGACGTGCTAAAAGTAGAGGACGATGCGGATACTGGCTATATCTTGCAGGTAGATCTTGAATATCCGTGATATGTGCACGACGCTCATTCTGACTTGCCGTTCTGTCCTGAGAAAGGGATTCCACCCGTAGGGAAACATGAGAAACTGATAACAACTTTAGCTGATAAGACTGGGTACGTCATTCACTACCATCATCTAAAGCTATGTTTAGTGAACGGGTTGAAACTGACGAGAGTTCACCGTGTTCTCAGTTTCAAGCAAGTGCCGTGGATGGCTCCGTATATCAGGTTGAACGCGGAAATGAGTAGTAAAGCGAGCAATCAATTTGAAATCATGTTTTTCAAACTGATGAACAATGCCGCATTCGGCCGCCTCATATCTAACAAGAGGGCTTACCGTACGATAAAGATAGCTACCAGGTGGGATGGGAAATTTGGAGCGGGTAACCTCATAGCCAGCCCTAACTTTAAAAACCGCTCGATCGTGTCAGAAAACCTAATCATCATCGAGATGGAACCGCAAGAGATTTACTTTGATATGCCGATCTATGCGGGATTCGCCATTTTGGAAATCTCGAAGGTAGTCATGTACGGTCTGCATTACCAGGTTATGATCCCTGCCTTCCCTAAAGGTACGTTAAAACTTCAATACACTGATACAGACTCACTTCTCTACTACATGACTGTTAAGGATGCATACCAGAGACTTGCCCTGTTAGCTAATGACTACCTGGACACCTCCACCTACGGACAAGACAATGTTTACAGGATGCCCGTAGTAAATAAAGGGGTGCTCGGTAAACTAAAAGACGAGACTCGAGGTCGGATCATCACTGAGTTCATTGGTTTACGTCCTAAACTCTATTCATTCTCAGTACAAGGAGATGGAGAGACGCTCAAGGCTAAAGGTGTCAAGAGTAGCGCGTTAAGAACGCTCTCGTTAGAGGATTATCGTAATTGTTTGACAGATGAGACGATAGTCATGAGAGAGGCTCGTTCAATAAGAGCTGTAGGATTCAAACTTTACACACAAAAATTCAATAGGGTCGCTCTATGCTCTATCGACGACAAAAGATATAGAGTACCAGGAACTGTCAATACTCTTCCATGGTTCCACTACTCTATAAGTGACTTCCCAGACCGTCAACTCTATAGTGTGTCAGTGAACAGTGCGTCTATGTGGAAAAAAAATTCATGTTCTCTACAGTGTAAGTGATTAGAACTATACCTAAAAAAATATTCATGTTCTGTAGTCTCTATAGTGTTAATGTATAAAAAAATATTCATGTTCTATACTGTAAGTGATTAAACGGAAAATTTGAAGAACTATACCTAAAAAATATTCACGTCATGTACTCTATAGTGTAAGTGATTAGTGCTAATGTATAAAAAAATATTCATGTTTTATACTGTAAGTGATTAAAACTAAAAAAATATTCACGTCCTGTAGTCTCTATAGTGTAAGTGATTAATGTTAATGTATAAAAAAAAAACAATTTCAAGAACTAAACCTAAAAAAAAATATTCACGTCCTGTACTCTATAGTGTAAGTGATTAGTGTTAATGTATAAGCAAAACAACAATTTCAAGAACTATAACTTGTGAAAAAAAAAAACTAATTTAGTATGTATCTATGTGTTTTAAATCTTTATATTCATTAAATAGAATTAATTATGGGTGTTGTTTTTTTCATTATTTCTTTCCTCCCCTTCATCCACCTCCTCTTCCCCTCATTGATTAAATAATACAATGAAAGTTATAATCAATAATTCTTTATTTTTTTAAAAATCTATTACAAGATTCATACGTTTAAAGCTAATTATATTAAACATTTATTTCTAATCTTCATTAATTCTTTACAAGATTCATACGTTTAAAAGTGTTAAAATCATTAGAACCCTATTACAAGATTCATACATTTAAAAGTTAATTACATTAAACATTTATTTTTTCCAATCATTAGAACCCTATTACAAGATTCATACATTTAAAAGTTAATTACATTAAACATTTATTTTTTCAATCATTAAAAGTTAAAATCATTAAAAGTTAATTATAAGATTTATACATTTAAAAGTTAATTACATTAAACATTTATTTTTTCCAATCATCATTAATTCTTTTACAAGATTCATACATTTAAAAGTTAATTACATTAAACATTATTTTTTTCAATCATCATTAATTCTTTACAAGATTAATACGTTTAAAAGTTAATTACATTAAACATTTATTTTTTCCAATCATTAAAAGTTAATTACAAGATTCATACATTTAAAAGTTAATTACATTAAACATTTATTTTTTCAATCATCATTAATTCTTTTACAAGATTCATACATTTAAAAGTTAATTACATTAAACTTTATTTTTTCAATCATCATTAATTCTTTACAAGCCCTTGGACTAGGGAACTAGACAATTTACTTTGCTTCCAGAAGAGGATGAGAGATCACAATACAGACCTCTCATAGAACGTTAGGTAACGAACACCGACTTCTCGGTCCCAACGCAAACACACCACACATAGCTCTTTTGACCGCTAGATATAGTCGGATTGTAATAGGAAGAACACACTAGGTCACGCATAGCTCTGTTGACCGTTAGATATAGTCGGATTGTAATAGGAATAACACACTGGGTCACACATAGCTCTGTTGACTGCTAGATATAGTCGGATTGTAATAGGAAGAACACACTGGGTCACACATAGCTCTTTTGACCGTTAGATATAGTCGGATTGTAATAGGAAGAACACACTAGGTCACACGTAGCTCTTTTGACCGTTAGATATATTCAGATTGTAATAGGAAGAACACACTAGGCCACATCAATACCAGGGAGTTATATTTATTAGCACCACGTCTTACTTACGCTAATGTGTAATGGTAGGGTGATTGTGAGATGAAATGAAGGACCTACAGTTTAACGTGGAATCCGAACCATGGTGGTGACCTGGCATTCCTCACATTCACAAGATTTCTTGTCAGAGGTGAAGGAAGGGTTTGGAAATCAGATAAATCCGTACCGGTACCGAGGATTGAACCCAGACCGTCAGCACAGAAGTCTGACACCTTACCCCTAGACCACCAGGCCAACAACATCCAAAAAGATAGAACTGGGAAGATGGGAATACAAAGAAACGTTCGCGAAAGTTTGTCTTCTGCATCCTAAATGTTTTGAAGAATGTTTAGGAATGTATCCAGAAAAAGGCTTCAATCTAGTCTTGTCCGGTTTGCCAGTGACGATTTGAATCCCGGCAGTTTATACGTAGATGCTTTATTCTTAAATATCCTTTCACTGTTTATTCATGCAAATAACTTTGCTCGCATCTAACTTTTAATGTACGAATCTTATAAAAGAATTTTTTGATTGGAATACCCTAGATGAGGGAAGGAAGCTGTATTGACCAGGCTTCAAATACGGTTAGAATCTGGTAATTTATGTTTAGATAAAAGACCGAGGGGTTCTTATGTCAAGCGAGAGACGGTGTTATAATTCAGGAGCTGTACCCTTCCCTCCCTCCCATGATAAAAGCCCATGTTTCGGAGACTCGTGCAGAACGATTAAAATATATCATTGTCAGGAATAACGATTCAAGATTCTCGTTCAGCCCGATTAAAATCAAAGGCATTCTTCGTCAAGAAACTGCAATAAAGGGTACACCTAAAGGCGGGAAGGGAAGCTACCATATATGAGGTGACCCAGGTGCAGGTGAACCCCTGTTAAGATCAACCGGGACGTACGCCTCCCAGAGAGAAACTCGCTGACCCACCATGCCACATTTCTTCCTGAGATTGTGCTGGATTTGAGGCCCGACCTACCCAAAAAAAAAAGTTTCGTAGTTTTCTTACCCGTCTTTATTTTGTTTTAGCGCCACGTTGCATACTCTACCGAGTAAGAGGATGAGTAAAATAGATCTTGGAGGAAATGTACTTGCATTTGCATAGTGGAACCTTTTTGTAAAAAAACCACCCTCCCAGTACACTCGACAGGATTCTAGCCCTTCGCTTGGATGTCAGTGAACGCTCTCATGAACTTAGATGCAAGTCGGTTTAAGTAGGCGGGATAATACTTGTCGTACAGAAGATATCTAACCTTAATTCTCAATCTTTTACCAGGAGTGAGGATTGAAGTCAGACCATCGGGGTGTTTGGCAATCATCTTGAGCAGGACTAAGGATTGAAAACATACAGAAGATATTTAACCTTAATTCCTAATCTTTCGCCAGGAGTGAGGATTGAAGTCAGACCATATGCGTTTGAGAGAGAGAGAGAGAGGGATTGAAACCTGATCCCACAGGGTTCGAGGCTCACAGTCACCACCCTTCACCTCAACATACAGAAGATATTTAACTTTAATTCCTAATCTTTTACCAGGAGTGAGGATTGAAGTCAGACCATCAGGGTGTTTGGCAATCATCTTGAGCAGGACTAAGGATTGAAAACATACAGAAGATATTTAACCTTAATTCCTAATCTTTCGCCAGGAGTGAGGATTGAATTAAGACCATCTGCGTTTGAGAGAGAGAGGGATTTAAACCTGATCCCTCAGGGTTCGAGGCTCGCCACCACCAGTCCTACACCTCAACATACAGAAGATATTTAACCTTAATTCCTAATCTTTTACCAGGAGTGAGGATTGAAGTCAGACCATTAGGGTGTTTGGTAATCATCTTGAGCAAGACTAAGGATTGAAAACATACAGAAGATATTTAACCTTAATTCCTAATCTTTTACCAGGACTGAGGATTGAAGTCAGATCATCAGCGTTTGAGAGAGAGAGAGAGAGGGATTGAAACCTGATCCCTCAGGCCTGCTCAATAAGTTTCAATGAGAGACCTAACGGTTCCAGGTAAAGCCTAAATAAAACATACAGAAGATATTTAACCTTAATTCCTAATATTTCGCCAGGAGTGAGGATTGAAGTCAGACCATCAGGGTTTGAGAGAGAGGGATTGAAACCTGATCCCTCAAGGGTTCGAGGCTCGCTGCCACCACCCTCCACCTCAACATACAGAAGATATTTAACCTTAATTCCTAATCTTTCACCAGGAGTGAGGATTGAAGTCAGACCATCAGGGTGTTTTGGCAATCATCTTGAGAGAGAGAGAATAATACTTGTCAGGACTAAGGATTGAAAACATACAAAAGATATTTAACCTTAATTCCTAATCTTTTGTCAGGACTCAGGATTGAAGTCAGACCATCAGGGTTTGAGAGAGAGGGATTGAAACCTGATCCCTCATGGTTCGAGGCTCGCTGCCACCACCCTCCACCTCAACATACATAAGATATTTAACCTTAATTCCTAATCTTTTTCCAGGACCGAGGATTGAAGTCAGACCATCAGGGTGTTTTGGCAATCATCTTGAGAGAGAGAGAGAGAATAATACTTGTCAGGACTAAGGATTGAAAACATACAGAAGATATTTAACCTTAATTCCTAATCTTTTACCAGGAGTGAGGATTGAAGTAAGACCATCAGGGTGTTTGGCAATCATCTTGAGCAGGACTAAGGATTGTTAAGTCAGATCAACAGCGTTTGAGAGAGAGAGAAAGGGATTGAAACCTGACCCTCCAGGGTTCGAGGCTCGCCGTCACCAGCCCTCCACCTCAACATACAGAAGATATTTAACCTTAATTCCTAATCTTTTACCAGGAGTGAGGATTGAAGTCAGACCATCAGGGTGTTTGGTAATCATCTTGAGCAGGACTAAGGATTGTGAAGTCAGATCATCAGCGTTTGAGAGAGAGGGATTGAAACCTGATCCCTCAGGGTTAGAGGCTCGCCGTCACCACCCTCCACCTCGACATACGGAAGATATCTAACCTTAATTCCCGATCTTTGTCAGGACTGAGGATTGAAATCAGACCATCAGGATTTGGTAATCATCTTGAGAGAGAGAGAATAATACTTGTCAGGACTAAGGATTGAAAACATACAGAAGATATTTAACCTTAATTCCTAATTTTTTGTCAGGACTGAGGATTGAAGTCAGACCATCAAGGTTTGAGAGAGAGGGATTGAAACCCGATCCCTCAGGGTTCGAGGCTCACCGTCACTAGCCCTCCACCTCAACATACAGAAGATATTTAACCTTATTTCCTAATCTTTTTACCATGAGTGAGGATTGAAGTCAGACCGTCAGGGTGTTTGGCAATCATCTTGAGAGAGAGAGAATAGTACTTGTCAGGACTAAGGATTGAAAACATACAGAAGATATTTAACCTTAATTCCTAATCTTTCGCTAGGACTGGGGATTGAAGTCAGACACCTAAGATCATTGGAGGGTTTGGTAATCGTCTTGAGAGAGAGAGAGAGAGAGAGAGAGAATAATACTTGTCATATCTCAAGGACTAAGGATTGAAAACATACAGAAGATATTTAACCTTAATTCCTGATCTTTGCCAGGACTGAGGATTGAAGTCAGACCATCGAGGGGTTTGGTAATCATCTTGATAGAGAATAATACTTGTCATATCCCAAATCTTTGGCGGGATTGAGTATTGAAAACATACAGAAGATATTTAACCTTAATTCTCAATCTTTTACCAGGACAGAGGATTGAAGTCATTTATTTAAGTAGGTGGGATAATACTTGTCGTACTGAAGATATTTAACCTTAATTCCTAAATTCCCAATAAATGTTTAATGTAATTAACTTTTAAATGTATGAATCTTGTAAAAGAATTAATGATGATTTGAGTCTATAAACGTTTCAAGAGCTCAGATTCCACGCCGAACGTATTTAAAGTGGGCGATATAGTCCGTATCAGCAAGTATAAGGACGTTTTAGAAAAGGGTTATACCGCAAACTGGTCGACCGAACTGTTTAAAATACGCAAGGTGGTCGAGACTAATCCCAGGACCTTCCTACTCGAAGATATGAAAGGTAACCCTATCACGGGCGGTTTCTACGCTAAGGAACTTAGAAAGACTTCGTATCCCGACGTCTACCTCGTGGAGAAGATAGTCAGACGTTCCGGAAATAAAGCGTACGTCAAATGGTTAGGGTTCGACTCGACACACAATTCGTGGATCGATGCGAAGGATATAGAGGGGAGCGAGGGTATGTTCCCCCCCCCTCCATCTCGAGCATATAAAGTGACCGGGAGGTAGGGAGACGCATCTCATTCGAAATGTTTAGACGGTTGGGTTATCGTCTGGAGGACATGAGTGAAATTAAGATCTCAGACAACAGCTTGGAATACTACATCGCGAGAGCCTAGAAGGGTTACAGCGAGTGTTGCGACTCTTCGGTGCACTGGCTCGGATGCCATAATCCGGGAATGTACGAGGCGAGTCAGTCCGTCGAGAGCTGTTCAACATTATGTCCCGTCTACAAGCTGAAGGAAGGGGACGAGCCGCAAATTCTCAGCGAAGACGCTCCCCAGCTCGAGGAATCGACATCCCTGCTCGAGGAAGACGCTTTGTGCGTCGAGCTGGATCGGATCGAGCGCGAGGAACTCGACCGTGTCAAAAGCGTCTCCGAACTCGAAAAGTATCGGACCTACAACGTTCGTCGCCTGGAAGGAGACGAAGAGATCAGCGAACTGGAGGACGAGCCAAACATCGTGACGCTGAACTATGTGGGCAAAGTGCGTCTTCCGGGTAAAAACTTTGGCGCGAGATACAGAAGTCGGTTTAACGCCTCGCAGCGCGGGCTGATCTATCTAGGTGACGGCAAATACGATCTTTTCAAGTGGTGAAAGAACCGGTCGTGCGCGTGTTGAAAAGACTATGTTAGAAAGAATTTTTTATATATATGTATGTGTGTGTGTGTTGAAAGACTAAGACTATGAATGAAAGAATCTTTGAAAGACTTTGAGAGAGAGAGAATTTTGTACTGAATATATGTATCAATGTAATATTAAGAATATACTCGGTTTAAAAAAACTGTACTATTTATTTAGGGGTGAATAATACTTGTCATATCCTTAATTCCCAATCTTTGCTAGGACTGAGGATTGAGGTCAGACCATCAGGTTTGAGAGGGAGAGAATATACTCCGTACTATCCCAAGGACTAAGGGTTCGAGGTCCGTAGCTGCCCTCCCAAACCCTACTACGTCACGCCGATGAAAGAGAGAGAGAGAAAACACTCAATCCCCCTGTAACCCTCTATTCACTGTTCCAGTATACACATGTCACCCTCTACTCTGAGAGAAAAAACACCCAGGCCGTGCGAGAGAGAGAAACTTGCTAAACAACCCGTCCAGTACGCGCTCCAACCCTTCTCATCCCCAGGAAACCTCAATTATGCAAATGAGTCCCCGTATGCCGCACCAAAAAAATAGTCTCCCCCTCACTTCTCTCAGTCAGCCAGGTGCTCCAACCACCCCCACCCCCCACCTCACATCACCCTATCTATCGCAGCATCCCCTCCATTATTATATTGTGTCCTCGTATCTGCAATTTCCATGTGTCCCCGTATTCTCGCTTTACCCTTACTGTTGTTCACCTTTAGATTTAGAAATTACAGAATAAATACGTTGTGTATTTAAGGCATCAGAATTATTAAATAGGAATCAGATACAGACTTGTGTTCAAACAGTCACCTTCAGTCATTTAAACGTCGCCATATTGAGGAACTGAGTGCAGATAATCCTACATCAGAGTAAATCAAGGTAATTTATAATTTATTTATTTATTTTTTAATAGTTTCTGTCTTATTATTATTTCTATAGTATATATATTTGTTTGAATTTTTTCAAGGTATGGACAAGTTTATAAAGGAGTTCAACTCAGCCAAGGCCGACATTCAATATATTTCTCTCCGTAGTTTAGAAGAGAATACAAAACTACATATTATATCTTTTAACGAAATAGATACTAAATTCGGAAGAAGTGTTTATGTAAAATCCTATTTAAATGATAAGATAATAGGATTTTTTTTTTACCTAAAAGGTTTTCAAAAGTCTGTTCAAGGCAGGAAATAGACCTTGTCAATAAAACAAAGTCTGTATTAATTTATGAAGTAATTGAGGGTGACAAATCTATCAAGCTTAGAATTGTTCCGTCGAATTAAAAATTGAAATAAATGTAACTCCTAAACACTATAATTATACTGTGTATTTAATATGACAATTATATGATATTATATGTGAAAAAATTGTATTTATTTTTTCATTTTTAGTGTATATGACGTAATTAATATTTCAAACGTCCTGCTGTCTATGAAATTAGAAATTAAAATAAATTTTAATCATGTATGTTGTTCAATAAATTATTTTTTATAAGAATGTATTCTAAAAATAAAGTTTTCATAGCTGATAAAAAGTTTGCAAATCTAGTATATTTATTTGTTATATAAATATTCAAACGACGACTGCCCTGCTGACGTTGTAGATGGAAAGGGACTAATTAGCTCACCTTCAAAACTAAAACTTGTATTGGCTGGTCATTTAGAGTTCTCAAAGCAAACCTCTCCTCATTTAAAACTGGTTTTATTTTAGCCGGAGATATTTCATAGATAGTTTTACAGTGAATATCAACTCACTTGAGAGTAATATTTTACAAATGTTTAAATGTTATATTTTAGTCATAAAACATAATGAGTAATTTGACTATCTATCACTGTTTGACGATCTTTGTATTTTAATGGATAATAATAATAAATTGTGAAATATGTATATTTTTTTATTATAATTAAATTTGAAAAAACTTGTACTTATTTTTTTCATTTCTAGTAATATTTCCCTCTCATTTAAATTGTATATTTATGCAATATAACTTTTTAGTGGAAAGTTAAAAATGACATCATTACGTCCTACTGTCATAATGTACCTAGGTACTTAAACCACAATTAGCTTATGACGTCACTGTAAACACTCCTGCAGAATTAATTATCTTATGACGTCAGTCACTTAATATTATTCAAATCTGATATATAATGTGACCTCTAGATGAAATCCATTATGGCTCACGTCACGGCGTCAGACGTCACTCACAGACGCAGTCAATATTATTTTAATAACAGTGAGGTAAAACGGGATATACCCGCCCTCTTACTACTCCCAGGGTACACCATAGGAGGTTGTTTACAAGTCGTAGCCGTAATGAAATGATGTGATGATATTGATTATAGAGGTGTGAATCAGTGACAGTTTAGAACTAACTTAAGCCTAATCAACCAAACCCTAGTGACCGTTGGGATGATTCACGATTCGGGAAAAGTCCCTATGATACCAGCCCGGAATAGAACTAGAGACCCGTAGGTTCGTAGCCAGGCGCACTAACCACTATACTTCAGGACCTGTTTTAAAAAAGTATTTAACCATCCGTTTGCACCTTAATACAGTGCTAAGCTTGTTTAGAAAAGTTTGGTGTAAATATTACGGTTTCTCTTACCTATTAGTTCTCACAAGATTTTAATAAATGAATTATAAACGTTAAATGGACCACTATTTACTACGCAATGATTTGTTTCAAGTTTCATTTAAAAATAACAGTTTTCTAGTACAAACTTTATTTGTAAAAGAATAAGAAAATCTGCCTAAGGCGCCTACCTATAATATAGTTTAATACATGGAGAAGAAATAAGTGATATCAAGTTACATTAAAAATTATTTTTGAACAAAAACTACATTTACTCATTTGCTCTGTTAAAAAATATTAAGTGAGCTAAAAAAATGTATTCAAAGTTTTCTTACTTAATATTTTTAACTTAATAAGAAGGTTTATTATCATGAAAATAAAAAATTTCCATGTGCTATTCTAACTCTTGTATAGGCCTAGTCAGATACAAGCACCTCACTTCAAGGTCATCAATGCTCGACACAGCATCAGAAGATGGCACTAACATTGCACTATCTACGAGTTGGGAAGCCTGGACCTCTCTCCAGATTGTACAGAAACTGGTGGTCTCTACAGCAGTCTTCACACACGTGGTACTAGTCTGGACCTCTCTCCAGATTGTACAGACACTGGTGGTCTCTACAGCAGTCTTCACACACGTGGTACTAGTCTGGACCTCTCTCCAGATTGTACAGAAACTGGTGGTCTCTACAGCAGCCTTCACACACGTGGTACTAGTCTGGACCTCTCTCCAGATTGTACAGAAACTGGTGGTCTCTACAGCAGTCTTCACACACGTGGTACTAGTCTGGACCTCTCTCCAGATTGTACAGACACTGGTGGTCTCTACAGCAGTCTTCACACACGTGGTACTAGTCTGGACCTCTCTCCAGATTGTACAGACACTGGTGGTCTCTACAGCAGTCTTCACACACGTGGTACTAGTCTGGACCTCTCTCCAGATTGTACAGACACTGGTGGTCTCAACAGCAGTCTTCACACACGTGGTACTAGTCTGGACCTCTCTCCAGATTGTACAGACACTGGTGGTCTCTAACTTGTATGTCCCTTCACTCCACCACCCCACCCCTCAACCACCGGAAGCGTTTGGTTCAACCTAGGTACATCTTGACCACGAGGTCTCATTGTCTCATTGAGGGTTCCACTCCGAAGGTACCAACATATCTAAATGGTCGGGTAGCGGAACATCGACAGGGTGTCTACGTGCGATCTCTGAAGGCGTGATTTCAGGAATACCAAACCTCTTGCCTGAGAAAGTCCAAGGAACACCTTTGTGCTGTCGGTGCTGTCCTGTGGAAAAGACCTAGTAGAGCTGTCACTTCCTCTTCTTAATGCTTGGTGAGTCACTGAACCCAGTGTCCTTGGTCGATGTTGGCATTAGTGCTGGGACACCACTACAAGACACTTTGAAATATTTAGAGCAATGTTTAAATGATTATAGGTTTTTAAATTACTCAAAGAATTAATTTATCGAATCATCATATTATGTATGTTATACTTTTTAAAATAAATAATGCATACAAAGGACTTTATTTCCAAGTTTACTACTTAACATTTACTATAGAGGTAAAAATGTATAAGATTTTTATAAAGGAGTTCCATAATTAAATTAAATACATCAATTAAATAAGTCTACTAAGTTTAGATTAGAAACAAAATCTTGCTGTGACAAAACAAAATATTTTGAGTGGGTTCATAATTGAAGCCCATAGATCTTTGTGGAACATCTTCTGAGCATTTATACTATCTTTGGTCATTTAAATGCTACTATTAAGTTACCCTTTTTCAGACGACTTTGCTAATAATGGTTGATCCTAATGTTGTCTTGAAGAATTTGTTATCTTTTAAGTACTGGGTCACTACACGCACTTCTCCGTAAATTAAATGTCGTGTATTCTGCCATAGTATCTGTGTTTGTAGTACTGGTCTACCTGACCACCTTCTTTAATAAATGTATATGGACCTCCACTGCAATTGCTCCAGCATCCTAGTTTGAAACTTTTGCCTTGAATTGGTTTCAAATGTATTGATTGTGCTCATTGCCATAATATTTCTGTTTTTAAGGGACAGTTTTCTTCTGACGTCAATATTCGGACAGATTTCGCTTCGGTGGTCATAACCTACGGTAGCCTCCATTCCAAAACCTCGTCAAATCTTTGCCACCTTTGAAGTACTAAGACTTTTTCTTGTAAGCAGTTTGTGATCTTTTAAGGGCTATTAATCGCTTCCTTCGGCATTCTACGAATACACATAGAATTTGCAGTATGTCCAGATTATTTGTCTCAGATAAACTTGGACCCTTACAATTTCAACTCTTGCTACCGAGTCTTGGATTACTATCTGAAAATAGCATAACAGCCCTTTTAAAAGCTTGCCTTTAAGGATATAGGATTTCTGTAAAAGTAATCAATGCATTGGGTTCCGTGTTTGCTAAGATTTAAAGAATCACAGCTCCCTCAAATTAATTGGTTTTACGTTAGCGGTTTAAGGAACACTATGCCCTTGACTTTGGTCAGAGCCTGAGGGAGAGTTATAGCTTCCCTTTCTCCTTCCATGAACTGAATCATACTCTTTCCCAGGAGTGCAGCCGATTTCTAGCCCTTGTAACGATGTTACACCAAAGAAGAAACAAGCTGTATAGTGGTCCGTAACATGGGCCTGTACTCACCGCCGCCTTGCTGAATGGGGCACTCCGGAGCTCACACATAACGACACTCTCCACCAAGGGAAGTACAACGCGAACTGAAGCGAGGCCGAACTCAACACCCCGCTCGTGATGGTTGCCACGCCCGCAATAAACAAAGACTGAGTTTGACCAGGGTAGTTTCTGGTTCCGGCTGTGGAAGTTTCCTAGCACTGTCAATAGTTCTCAGTGTCACCGTTTCCCCCACCAGAGCGCTGCTCACCTCCCTTCTTTTGTTTGTTCTTCTCCACCCAGCTTCCCCTCTCTGTGAATTTGCTCGAGTTTGTGTGCTATAAAATGGCTTGTAGCTTTAGACTATTTACTCACTGTATCACCGGCATTTATAAGGTGAGGGCGCTGACTTAAATCTTCTCTAGGGCATGAACTTCAAAATTCTGTTTGGACAACATTATGGAGGGGGGGGGGGGGTGTTCGCTTTACAAAATGGTCGTTTGGAATTAGCTTTAAAAATGAATATATTTCTTTCTTTGGGGCTTTGGAAATATCTCGTGGAATTGTTGCGAGTATATGTAATTGTAAATATGTAGGGTTTTTACCGGCGCGCTCTAACCATTAGTTTGCTGAGTTTGGGGCCTCTGGTGCACTGAATAAACTAAAAATATGGTTCTCTTATTTGTTATACTAAAATTAATATTTAATGGCGTTAGTGATATGTCTAGTCAACATATAGTTCTCTCGTTTGTTAAACTGAACCAACATTTAATGGCGTTTATTGACAGAGATGATTACATAAAATTGATTTCAGCTGTTAGGTTCAAATATTCTCTATTAGCGTTAGTGGCAGAGACAATTATATTAAATTGTGCCGAGCCATTATGTTTGAATATTCTATATAAACATTGTTATGGGTGATAATTTGTTAGGAAAGGCATTAGAATGGCCAAGTTTACCAAGTGTATGGTAAATCCTTTTTCTTGAGAGTCTGGGGTGCTCTACCCTATTTTTCTATTGATGTTATAATAATGTATAGTCTGGGCTGATTATCAGCAGCCTATGGGTTTATGTATATATAACTTATTTCGAGGTTATTATTTCAGTAAAATTACTTGTCTTGTTTTTGAACACGAGACGTTAAATTGGTCCTATCAATACTATTGTTCTTATAACAGTGTTGTACTGCCTATACTTCAGTATCGGCCTTTGTAAATAAATAAACAACCTGTTTTCTCTTGTGACTCCTTGGATATTATTGATGGTACGCTTCCTGGAACCATAAGGATGACACACTCTGACCACTCTTACTAGGAAATGTTGCCCAAGCCATCCCCTTCTGAAAAGGTCCTTATGTTTTACCTGCATTGAATGGATCAGGAATAGCATCAGTTTCCAGTTCTATTGAGGCAGGCAGTTATTATTCCTATATTTAAAATTAGCAGGGAATAAATGGGGCCTTATAGCTAAAGGCTGATAATACTTACTAGTTGCATTTGTAAGATATTTTAAAAATATTTTAAATTGGAGTCTATAATCTAGTAACCTTTAACCAAACATTCAATATGGGTTCAGCCGTAACTAATCCAAGGTTGATAATCTCATGTGTATTGAGATAGAATTGCGTGCAGCATTCTCCCATAAACAACATGCTCTTGTTTATTTATTTGACCTGGAGAAAACTTAAGATACCACTTTAGTCACGGGAAAGTTTGATGTTTTAAGAGATGATTATTCCATTTTTAGCTCAGGAGAATGGGCACCTCAGGGTATAATTTGGAAATTTACCCTTTTTAATATAGCGAGCAATGGCGTAGTTTATAATATACACTTTTCTGTTCGTTCTCCACTTTATGCTGATGACTTTGAATGATTTGTAGCTCCCTAATACCTGTGGGGCTGAGCGACAAATCCAGCTAACCAGTATTAGTTTATGAATGTGGGCGTCACATAGCTGTTTTGCTTTTATGAGCTAAAAATGTTCCATTCAATTTATTTGCGTGAATAGTCCATTCCCATTATGACACTGAAGACATTCAATCCTTAATTATACACTATATTTAGGTCTACCATCAATTCGAGAAAACAATATCTTATTTAAATCTAGTCATTTATTTGTGTGTTGTGAATATAAAAATACCTACTTTAGTTTGTTGACGTACGTCCAGTTGTGCCAACACTGTATTTAATTATTTTCACATCCCAACTAAAAGAACTTTGAATTTTCTCAAACATGGTAAAACTCATGAAGATGACTAGAATTTAAAATGTATAGTTTTTTTGTTAAATGTGCACAAGACAATAATATCCATTTACTAAATAGCAATATAAAACATTTTATTATTTAGCAATGAATACAAACTCCCGTTGTATCGTAGTCTTCAGTGGTTACAATTAGAACTACTTGTCAGCTAAGCTACAATTCACGCTACCAGAATGAGCCATTAGCACGTGTTAATTAAAATGTTTCCTTGGTTTTTAATTTCCTAAGCATACGATTCGAACATTGCTATTCAATCTGTCAAAAAAACAGCTGACTTTGTGGTATTTTCAAATTTACTAAATTTTACTGCTTGCTACCTGGATATCTTATTTGAATTTTACGTAATTAATTAATTTATTTACAAAGATTTCTGTGAAGTGGATTCTTCTTTGGGTTTGAAGAACGCCGGGAGACGGTATTGCCCGAACAAGCTAAACAAAAAGTGTATAGGACACATCCTTAGGTGGAACTGTCTTCTGCATTCAAATATTTGAGGACTTGGAGGAAAGAAAATTTTGGGACCTAGAGGAGGCAGATTGGCAGTCTAAGTTCAATGACATAAGGAATGGACCTATTGTAAGATAGGTTAGAAACGTTATGAGGTAAATCGTAGACGTGAATGTCCGAATGAACAAAGTAACACTTTACTACACAAGACAATATAAATGAAAATAGCACACGACACTACATAACGATATTCTAGGTAACGAGCATCCAGCAAGACAAGAACACCAAGGAGGTAGGAGGTTGTGTGCGCATTTGTACCGTCCATGAATGTGTATGCACATGTGCAGATGACGACACTAGTTGTGAGCCGAGACTCGTGAACAAATGTTCTCAGCGTAGCCTGTGGTGTTGTTGCTCAGAGCAAAGGACTCCTGACAGATAGAACGCCCAATAAATAATATATATATATAATTATATTATATAGTAGCTAGTTAGCTTTTAGCTTCCCTGGGCATATAGATAGTTAACGAGATTGTTTATGGATAGACTTTACTCAATATTTAATGGCACCCGGAAATATTAAGGACCATTTAACAACAACAAATCCTGGCGGTTCTCTATACTTTGAATGTCTTTAAAAATTACATAAACAGTCAGCAACTAAAATAGAAAAAAATAATAACCACTTCAGTGCGCATTCAAAGCTTAATGTAAAGCTAAATCTAATGTATATTAATGGTAAAAAAATCACTGAACTCTATGTTTCTGACCAAAATAATAATTGTACCCGCTTGTCAGGCTGTTGTTGAAACAATGAACGACAAAGAAGAGAGCTAACAACACAAATGGTTTCTGAATAACTATAATGTATATGGATATAAAGAAAACAAGATTGGAATAAATAAAATGTGCTTTAATTATACGTCATAATAAGTGTGTGAAAGTACTGATACAAAGTTTTAGACCACAGTTACAGGTTTTTTATTAGTTTTTTTGTTTGTCATTAAAAATGATCTGGTATGGTCAAGTTTATCTCGGAATGATTGCCATGAAGTGGGCTTTGGTTCCAACCCTTTAAGGGGAAACAAGAAATGGCTTATTCTAGCACCCTATCTACTTACTATTCCACATAGAAGGGAGGTGAGTATAATGTAGCCAAGTCTTGAACTAAGCTATTGAGATAAAGAGTAGGTAGTTTAGTATGATTTTCAGGAAGATGAGCACCCCAAATTTAATGATTTTTCAAAGAACAAAAGCAGAGTACATAGCAGATATATGCCACTGCCATCATCATTAACTGTTTCCAGTCTGACGACAGGTTAGTTTAGTAAAATGCCTCCATCTTCCTCTTTCCTCTCACCATTCTCCACTCACTCGCTGTTATCTGATCCTCCCATCATTTTCTTGGTTTCCCTTACTGTATTTTTCTTACATAATGCAAGTCTATGATTTTCCTTGGGATTTTTTCTTTTTCCATCCTCATTACATGCTCATACTATTTCAGTCTGGCTTCCTCTACTATCTCATATACTCCCTGTACCTCAACTCTTTCCCAGTTAACTTCATTCCTAATCTTATCTCTCCTCATGACAGCTAACATGCTCCTCACAAACATCATTCCCATGGCCTCCACTTTCCTAGTCTCTCTTACATTCACTGTCCATGTTTCTGCTGCATATGTGACAATGGGTACAAAGTACGCCCTTCCTCATAATACAAAAACTTAAAATGATTTGAATTCATTGATGCAAAGACAAAGATGAAAATTTGGATTTGACTGTTTATGAAAGAGATGAATGAGTTAAATACTATTTTCTGATTTCAAATTGATAATAAGATCTAACAATGAAGAGAAAGAAAAAAAAAATAGTGGACTCTTTTTGAATAAGCAAGACAGTAATTAGCCATCCAGTGTTTTGAAAAAATAGCCTTGTTGCTATTTTTCTATACATCTTACTTATGTGAACACACTTTCTCAGCCTTCAACAAAAGAATTAGTCTGATAAACATCAAAGACATATTACTGATTAAGATCATAACTCATGAGTATCACATTAATTTTGACTTTGTTTCGAGTGGTTTTTGAAATGTGTTTTGTACTGTAAAATAAAATCTCAGTATAAATAATATGTTTTCTGTAGCAAGGAAATAAATTTATTGTGTACTGCATTTGAATATTATTTATTTTCACTTATATATCATATAAGTTATATTTTTAATTATTTTATAATTTTATACAAAAATAAATAAATGGGTGTGCTCCAAAGTGAAAAAGGTTAGGAATTCTCTTTATAAGGAAATACCCCAGCATTTTTCTAAGAGAATAATAGAATTCTTTGTATAAACAAAAATACTATCAGAGTCATATTCACAAATACTCAACTCTCAGTCAAGGGATGTTGATTACAATTAATTTAATACAGTGGTAACAAACAAGATCATAAAATATATTATATGTACACACACACACATTTTTATGTGTATACTGTATATATAACATATAATAAGATTTGGAAACATAAGTAATTAATAAAAATCAAATCATAAATAGAATTGTGTTTCTATAAATAAATGTCTTAATACTCAATATTTACCAAAAACTAACATTATTTTTATTATAAAAAGTATTCCAATAACAAATTAACCATGGTACACATTTTTACAGAAACATATCAATGGAATTATATTTTAAAAACATATTAATGATCATTAAAAAAAAAGAGTAACCAGAATTTGTAGTGTAATAAGATATTCATCTTAATAAAATTGCATGTCAATCAACTTCGTCCTTTGGTTGACCAAAAGTTTTATTTAATAAAGTCACAGCTTAACCGATCCAAAAGAAAATTTAGTTACATTTCACAAACACAACTAATGTTGATTAAGCTGGGGTTTTTTCATAATCTAGGAATAAGATCTCTATTTTTAATGTGTCAAATTCAAATGATGAATAAAAGCTAGCAATTATTGAAAAAATAATGTAAGTGTTAAAAATATTAAAAATATATGTTTTCCTATAATTGATACCAAATTTGTTTATTACCTTGATACTAAACTATTTTTTGGTCTAACTTTAATGCAATTCATGTTATGATACTTCTATAAAACCATATATTGATATTTAACTTTTAATTCACATTTGATCACAATGAATATGTCCTAGTGTGTGTGTGCACTTTCTTGGCATAGAAAATATAAAATATCTTTCAAAAAAGGTATCTACATATTATCAAAACAGTGAAGATGGATGAAGTAATTAATATTTCTCCAATATACTCCCAACATTAAAAAAACATCACTACGCTACAATTGTAACTTAACCCTTGTATGTTTGTACATCAATAGACTCAACTGTATTATATAGATATTTCACAACACTGCAAAACATACCTACTTGGTTTAAAGTAGGAGGGTGTAAAGCTGGAGTGTAAATTGTTGAAAGAGCAATACTAACCAACAAAATTACTCAAAAATACTGACTTTCACAAGTCAGAAAGAAACTACGTTGACTTTGAGCTTAGACACCTTAGTCTTAGTGACACTCAACATTAGTCTACTTGTTGAACGAAGAAACTAGTGTTTGTATGTGAAATTGAGTTAATAATTTACATTCCAGTAATACCCAGGTAAATGTGATGGTTATCTAACTATCAACCATGTAATATATATATTTGGCAGAAGGTACAGGAGAGGTGGATAAAAACATATAAAAGGAACAAACACAAAATGGCCCCCACAATGAAAAGAACACAGTTCACACTTTACATTGCTACCACTGGGTAAAGAGATAATGATTGCCTCTCAAAGAAAATCGCCCAATCCCCTGACCTAGGTTTCATTCTATCGAAACTCATCAGGGAGTGGTGTGAAATGCGCAACACAACTTACTAAAAAGAGGAAACCAAAAAACACAAAAGAGGAAAAAGGAAATTGGATGTGAATATATAATATATCTCAATAAGGAAAACCTTTTATATGTTTCTACCCACCTTTCCTGTCCCTTTTTCCAAATATAACAAAATACCTCAAAAAGCAAAGAGGTTTTACTTAAAGAGATATATTACTTTCAACCATGATGTAGCTCTGTAGTTTGTACCAAACAACTTAAATATACTTACAAAATTATCAAAGAAGAGATTAACTAATAAGTTTTTCCTTATTTTTTTAGATACAAATAATTTATTTTTTAAGAATTCCATAAACCTATTTTGAGTATGAATAATTAGTGAGTTAATACTCAACTCTATTCAAAATTTCACACACTTCTAGTATGCTAGTCGTTAACAATAATTTATATTCTAATTTAAATGGGAAAGATATACACAAACATAACTTTAAAGCCACATTATAACACCTTTTTAAACTCTGATACAATTCAACCTCCCTAACAAACACATCTCAATTGCAGATTTATTATTAAAACAGACAGTTTAAATTTCTCAGGTAGAAACCTAGGCTTGTATGACAAAACACCTTCCGAATAATGGGCACGGACATTTCTATGTATGTGAGTGTGTATATTTATATATATGTACATAAGTCTCTAAATAGTGGATACAATTTGAAAATATCAGTGTACATAATTTACTGTACAAATGCAAGAAACACAATTTTCTTGTGTGAAGCATAACCATAGGCTAATCAAGGAAATAATGTTAGATGTTTTGAGTTCATTGGTGGATCATTCTTAATTTTTTAAGAGCTAAATAAAAAAATTTATACACATAAAATGCCCTAACTGTTTTGAGGGAAGTAGTGTACTTTTTTTTTTTTGTACATTGAAGTTTATTTAATAGTTGTGTTAATTTAATACATTTAGCCAACAGTAGTTAATTTATTTTTATACCTGTATGGGTAGTTTTATAACATAATTTTACAAAACGGTGCTATACATATTTAATATTTAAATGTGTTTTATGCTATGTTACCAACACTTAGGAAAAAATTATTTAAAATAAAAATAGTAAGAGTGCCAAATTTCAAATATCATTCTAAATAGGCCCTGCCCTATTCCAGTTGTGGTGTAAAAATATTAGTCTTCTTTGTAAAAACCATAATAGTAAAACCAAATCTTATGACTAACCAAATGTGTATTCTCTCCATGAAAACTGCCCACCTTATAACATGCTTTAAAGTGAGTCGAGTGCCATAGCAGCAAACAAATGATCAAATATTAGCTAAAATTCTATAAGTGATTGTATTAATTGTGTACATATTACAGAAAATTGAGGAATGCTGCCAGCTATATACTTGTGTTGAAACTATTTTCTCTCCAGGGAGCTGTGTAGACTGTTATCCGATCATATGGCCATCATTTCCCTTGACTTGTCAAATGTTTGCAGAATCAAGTCATTACAACTAAACTCATCTCAACCTGAGCTTCTTAGTCACCTGATGAATGTATCCTAACCCACCAAGATAGAGCAACACATAAATTAAGCGATGTCTTAACCCAACAAATCGCATATAATACTAGTCCTTCCAAATATAAAATTAAGTTATGACTCAGGTAAAATAAACATAATATAAGTTTACTTTATACCGTTTTTTTATAAGTTTGAAAACATTAAAGATTATGTATTCTCCCTCTTTCTCCAATTTGTTGGTATGAAGTACAAACAATGGCAAAAGGGGGGCATAAAATATAATTATGAAGATTATTTTCTTAATATTTGGTTCTTAATCATCTTTTATAAGTAAATAAAAGTATTTGGACACTAATATAAAGCAATATGAAGGTGGTGATGCAACAACATGGCAATGTCTTAGAGATCACCTGTAGTTATAGTTCATAGAAGATGTTTAAGAGAGCATTTCACTGTTTGTATAAACCACTATCAATCATATTTTGGTTTAATTATGATAAAATCTATCCTCTTATGAGAATTAAGAACCAATATGAAGCAGTATATTAGCAAAACCGTGAATATACTGCTTCATATTGTGTTTAACTTTTTCAAGAACAGTTACACTCAATTTTAATAATGTAATTGAAAAATTATATTCAACACAAGTAATTGTCTCAGAATTTATTATAACAGGTTTTATCCTTGACAGTCTGAGACAGGCTATAGTGACTATATTCATAGGAATAGGTAGGGGACTTCATATACAAATTATTTTGTTGATTAAAAGAATAATGTAAGAAAAACCTACTAAATTAACCTATAAGTTACGATCAAAGGGTGAACATACAAGATCATACTGATAAATAATAAATAACTTTCAAGTTCCTAATTCCATAGAAAAAGAAACTTGAAAGTTATTTATTATTTATCAGTATGATCTTGTATGTTCACCCTTTGATCATAACATATAGGATAATTCAGTACCGTTTTTTTACATTATTCTTTTAATCAACAAAATCATTTTATAAATATATATATATATTTTATTTATATACACACTTTTATATATCTATTAAAATTAGAGTATTTAAAATAGGAACCAAAATTACTATAAATACAGTTTTATTTGAGATAGATAAATTTAAACTATGAAGAAAAACTATTATTCTAAGATGATAATATTGATTTACTATGTATTGCTTCCAAAGTCGACTCAAATGGCAGCTAATCAAACCTACCCCTCTTTGAAACAATTTGCTTAGAGGGTGGTGTTTAAACTGTGGCTACACAGAGTATTTGAAATTTGCCTCTCTTATATGACGGTTTGGTGACATGATGATGCCAACCTCATGATGGAATATGTTTACAAACCCAGTAGGTGCTGCATCTTTGTGCTATGATCCTTGACTTAGTGAATTATAAAGTGTTTGTACCCAATATTTCACTATGTGGCTGTTTATTATTATTATTATTATTATTTAGCATCGCGTCTTACTACCCGTTCGGGTTATACACTGTATGTGGCTATTACATGCAAGGTAGTGATCCCCTTCACAGCAATGGACAGGAACATGACATGTTGTAACATAACATGTTATAACAGAGAGGTATGCCTGTACATAAAAAATGACTATGTGACTTGACTTTGACAATATAAACAAGTGCACACTAACACGCAAGCATGCACGCACATTGATTTGTTCTGGCTTACACTTTGTAAAGCATATAAATATTCGTTTTCTTACTATAATGTAAGAAAATAATGAAAATGACACCTAGACATAGGGGCCAGATCCAGACTAGATGGCTTTACAGCACTGAGTCAATATTAATATATCAACATGAATAAAAGAATTGAAGTTAATGAACTAGCAAAGACTACAATATTATTTGTTTAGTAGATAGAGAAAGTAGTCTTAAGGGCAGCCATGGTACTCGTTATACTCCGTACCGTTATTATTATTCTTTGGTTTTCCGCATACTAATTTTCTACTGCTTTGGTTCTTTCTATTAAAAATTAAAAGATACATACAAAACGGGCTGAATATTTTTAAAAGGTGAATTGATGCATCTGGCGACAATTTATATGTGACATTTCAGTTATCTGTGTTTCCCAAAATTGTTTTAACCTTTTCCTTTGCCCACTTTTTTTTTCATTCCCTTTTTTAGATATTCGCAGTGTATTTTTCACAGACCCCTAGTAAGATTTTGCTAGGATGAAACCTAGGTTGAGGTATGAAGAAATAACAAGAGTGTTAATTTTATATGCAGTCATCACTTCAGTCCAGTGGAAGCAGTGTAGAGTAAGAACTCTGTTTCTCTTTTTACTGTGCAAGCCATAATTTTTTCCTCCTTACTATCAATCAGGATTATAAGGAAACATTACTTCACATAGGAAAATATCAGTTAGTGTTACTCTTAAGAATAATCCCAACTTGCAAGTGTTTGTCCCAGAATGATAGTGTGGAATTGAATTAACTATAGGGGAAATAACTTTTATATTTAACAGTTAATAAAATAATGATTTGCATCCAAAATATCAAAACATTTAACTACATTTAGTCGTAATGAAATAAAATGACATTTACTTCTCTTTAACAGCTAAAAAAAACAATTAAAAACAATAGATTTAATAATAGGCTCGCTATTTTTTAGCACCATGTATTACTACTGGTTTCGGTTACACACATATTTACTAATAATGCTAATGTGCTAAGGGTAATGAAGGTTGAATTTAAACAGTGTACCCACATTTGAATGTGAGTATAAAACAATGTAGAAAAAAACTAACCAGTCCACCCAACCGGGATCCAAACCTCGATCGCCCTGTCATCTGCAATCAAGTCTATTGCAAGAGTGATGCCTTATATCAGGGGTCAGTGACCTTGTTTTAACCCTGATTGATTTATAAAACCTATCAAAGATCCCCCGATCCCCCATTGCTTCTCCATTCTTTGATTATGTTAGTATCCTTACCTCTGGTATTTTTATATAACATTAACAATCAGGGTCATTAAAACTATTGATTGAAAGTTCTTGGTTTCTTTGTGAGTTTAGAAGACTCAAAGATCTACTTTTAATTATGAATAAGTTTTCTTATGTGGTCAACTGAACATCTGCTGCCAGCCGATTGCTGACCCCACCTTAGACCATTTGACCACATAAGCATGTAGAAGGTTAGTTGTTGCAATTTATTAGCAATAATACTATATATAATTGGAACCAAGTTGGTGGTTAACCCTAGTTGCCCGGCAAGGTCCAAAGCCAGCTTAAAATAATATATTTTTGAGTTAATCTTATATAGCATTTCAACTATTGCTCAAATAGCTAGAGGACATTTTAATGTGAATAATACTACCATCTTCTATATTAATAAAATGAAGAGTTTGTCTGTGATAAGCATTGAGCAATATTTGCAGCTTGCAGCCATCTGAAATTTAAACATTAATAGCCCCTGTGTACTAACATGTGCATTTGCCTGTTTGAAGCATAGAAAAGTGTTGCAAGAGGTAGCTAATACAGGCAGTGCAGGTCCTTCTGCTGGTTTATAATATTTATAGCACAGTAGGCTATTATTCCCAACACCTTAGCTCAGTCGGAAGCGTGTATGCATACTGAGCTAATGGTCCTGGGTTTGATTCCCGGCATGGCTGAAAATGTATAATTGATAAAGATATGGGTTTAGCCTTTCACAGTGATAAATTGACAGCTGAGGCCTGGATGTTTTGCCTGTTCAAATATTATATTATATTATGAGTCATATGAAGCTACGACCGACCTAGTCAGGCTGGAAAAAGTAGTGGATGTAGTAGGCTATTGTCTCTAATAATTTTATTCCTGTTTAATAGTTATGGAATGTTCTGAAAAAGTATGATGGGGAGGCATGGTTAGTAAATGGAATTATGGGGGTGTATGATGAAAGTAAAGCATGTGTTACAGTGGATGGAGCTTTGAGTGAATGGTTGTAAATTGAACTGGATGTTACTATGTTGTGTTAAATCTCCATGGTTAATGTATTCATGGATGAGTGTTTGAAGGATGCTAGTGAGGAAGTGCTTGGTTTAGAAATGGACACAATGAATGTGAGAGTTCTGCTCTAGTCAGATGATGCTGTATTAATAGCTGAGAAGGAAAGTGACTTACAGAATGCATTAAATTGTTTGAATGTAGTGACAGGCAGAATGTATCTACGTATGAGTGTCTCCAAAACTAAGGTGATAATTTTTGATAAGAACGGATCAGGAATGATCATTAGCTTAGTATAAATGGGAAACTGTTAGAACAAGTGAATGATCTTGTGTATCTGGGCAGAATGTTCTGTGAAAATGGAAGGACGGGTGGTCAAATTGACAGACAGGTGAATGAATCTTGGAGAGTAGTTGGATGTATGTGGACTATTGCAAAGAATGAAGTAGTATCGAGAGGCACAGATGCCAATATATAAAAGTGTATTAACGCCAACATTGTTCCATGAATTTGAAGTGCAGGTTTATCAGGAGAAACACAAAAGCAAGATGAATGTGGTTGGAATGAGATATCTAAGAAATGTATGTGGACAAACTCGTATGGACAGAGTCAGTAATGAATGGGTGCTGAAGGAGTACAGATTGAAAGGGAATCCAATAGGTCTATATGAATGAAGTGTTTTATGTTGCTTTGGGCATGTTGAGAGGATGAGCGTGGATTGAGTGGCATAACAAATATATGAAGGTAGAGTGTGTGGATCAAAAGGGGTGGGCCATGTAATACATGTCTAAATGTTGTAGATGAATATGTGAAAAATAAGAATAGAGCATCTATGACTTAGTGTATGGATATTGTTGCAGTGAAGGCAGAATACAAGGAGAGGGAGGTGTGGAGAAAGTTAATGAGGATGGATTAAGTACAGAGTTGTTGTTTTTTGAGCTGTATGCACAGTTTCTTGCTTACCCTGTAAGGGAATGGCTTGATTAGGTGTGTATGTATGTATGTATGTATGTATGTATGTATGTATGTATGTAGGTAAATAATTATAAATAAATGTAATCATAATTTAATCCCTTTATTACAAGTTTGCACAGTACTCTTTGGTTTGAATTTTTTTTATTTGTTTATTTATAATTCAATTATTTCCCATCTCTAGTGTATCGAGTTCAAATTGTCATCAATTTTACAGCCCACTTAAAGTAATTTAATTTTGAAGTTTTTTTTATACAGCACTGCATCTTATTACCTTTTTGGGCTGTATACATAATTATATTAATTACACTCATATGTTAGGGAGGATGAGGTATAGTTTAGAGGAAGTGTGCACACAGATGTATGGATTGAAATAAGAAAAATGCTCTTAGTACATCCCACTAAAATGTGTACTCCCTCCAATCCCCTCGTTAGCAGCAGTCCAGTCTATTGGGAGAGTGATGGCTTAGTCCATTAACCATCGAGAGGTTTTGAACTGCAATTAATTAGACTTTAATATACTTATAATAAGCTTAACATTAACAGGTATTTATTTCTGTCATAGTTCTCACGTTTCCAGTGTATGGTTAGGATATAGTTTCATGAATAACATACATGCCCATTCTTAATAAAAATAGATTTCAAACTAAAACCTAACCATTTTAATTATTTAAATCATCATCATTTTAATTACTTCAAATTATAATTATTTTTGCAAGTAAAATAATAACGTTATAGCCCCACTTGGACTCAAACCCAGGGGCCTTGTTACAATAAGAAACTAAAAAAAAAAAGATGACACTAATATTTAGACAGTTAAACTGTGGTAGACTAAAGATGAAATAATTGGTTCAAAAATCAATCTGATAAATAATAAAGCTTTTATTACTTGAGCTTTTTATTAGTCATTCCTCTACAATGAACTTGTTTCAAATAACTTTAATTCACATACGATTAATAAGATAAATTTAACTCCAGCTACACCATCAGATAGACGAGGTCACATTGAAGAAATATAAAAATTAACATGCTCCTTGGACGCCTGATTTATTATTATTATTATTATTTATTATTATTATTATTATTATTATTATTATTATTATTTTTTAGCACTGCGTCTTACTACCCGTTCGGGTTATACACCTAAGTACTGATTACACTAATGGATTAGGAATTGGGAAGGTTGAATTAAAAGAAGTGAACCCGCATTTGTGCGGAGGGAGAGTGGAAAACCATTTAGGGAAAACCACCCCAGTTCACCCGACCGAGATTCGAACCTCGATCTCCCCGTCCTCAGCAGTCGGGCTCAACACGACTAGCGCGTTAGCCAACTACGCCACCGAGGCGGGTTGGACGCCTGATAATGTTAATAAATTAACAAATATAAGAGTAAGGTACTTTTTACCCCAGCTCGAAGATTACAAAACTGATGGTGTGCCATGACAGTTTTAGTGCCTTGTTCAGTGGGCTGTGAGTTGGAAAAGGTTGAAATTGGCTTGAGGAAGATTTAAGAGAAATATTTTATAACCCAATTTGAACATTGGAAATATGACCTCTACTTTTGTCAACAGCTCAGCATGATCAAAAATACTATATTTACTGATGCTATCTTGATATTTTAATGCCCAAATTATTATAAACCTTATTTTTCATTATCTAGAAAAGGTAGGCTTGACAATTACTAAACTCAGTAAATAATCATTCATCATACAATGGCCCCGTCATTTTGGAAGCAATGAGTCGCTCATGAGCAAGTTTATCTTGCATGGATCATCTGTGAGCATTAGTAACATACTCGCACAAGATATATACTCAACAAATGGTTTAGATATAGATATATATACACGTTACAAATGGTTCACCAATGTATTTAATGAAAAAGTAAAGTTATTGCTTGTTTTGAAAAGTATGAGACGACAGTACAAGAAAAATAGATTTGCAAACATGTTTAGAACAAAAATTGAGAAATGTCACCTGTACATGGGAATTGAACCCAGAATATATGGCTCAGCATACCATTGCTTTAATCACTGAGATATCCAGGGTCATTCTTCACTCATATTTTAAGGCGGAGTTTGAAGGAGTGAAGAATGACCCCGGGCACGACTCCTTTATAGCTAAGTGGTTAGAGCATTGGTGTACAAGGCCAACGGTCCCAGGCTCAGTTCCCATGTTATGGTCTCATTTTTAACTTTAGACAATAAGGTATTCAGATGTGGCAAAAACCGTAATTAACAAATATAATAGCTTGGCTATTTAATCCATCATGATTGGAACAGTTTAAAAATAATTGTACCAGAGAAACTACAGTTTAGTTTCAGTTGATATAATTTAAAAAAGTTTTGTTTATGTAAATATTGCCAGCACATCACACACCGTTATAATGTGGCGAGTATCCTTGTGAATCCGATACAGGCCGCCACGATTGTCTGGCCTACGCCCCAAAGGATAGCGTACAATGGTGTCATCTTGAAGTTGGACGCTCGGTAAACAAAGGCCACAGCTGCGCTACTGACCACGCCAGAAGTTAAGGGCGCTAATACGCCCATTACCAGAATAAACCCAGAGAAAAATCTAAAACAAAAAAATTGTCATAACAAATTGAGGAAAAGTATTGAATACATGTAAATTACAAACTAATATGGGACAGTAAATGATGTATAGCATATCACAGGTATTGTTACCTATGGAAAACAATTTGGGAAAATGTTCTTACCTTATGTTGAGTGTGCCATATCATAAACATAAACATTTAATGAATAGAAATATGAAAGTAAAAATGATATAAATATAATGTAAATGTTTTATTTCCTAAGGTAATGTTGGATGTGCACTTTCTATATATAGGACAACTCTGTATGTTGTCTGTCCACCATATTAACCATTAAGTCCTAAGGAATAACAATCAAGGTTGGTTATTGTGTATTAATTTCCAATTACTTGATTGCTTGTTAATTTATGACTACCATTATTGATCCTGAATCAAAAAACACATCTAAGAAATAATTCTGCAAAAATTTTTTTTAGAAAACACAATTTGCTATTCTTGTAATTTATAAACACATATCTACTAGCTTAATGTTAATTGTGGTTTAAAGCAGGAGTACATGATTTTTTAACTTTGGTTTATTCCATATGAGATCACCAAGAAACAAATTATTTGGGTGCATGAACAAATTTGAAATATACATTGTTCATAAATTAGAAAAAAAATATATCTCCCTTCTTTTACCAGTACAGCCATCTTTCCCAAAATAAATCAAAGCTAGATTTTACGGATTTTAATATTCACAAAAACTTAATGGCTTGTAACTAAAAGAACTAGAGACATGGAACAGAAATAATTTTACTATTCTAAGGTCGACTATATTTAATGTATTTATAAGTTTTTTCTAACTGCAGCTTGAGCTACTTAAATTAACCCTGGAATTCATCATTGTGGTTTTTAAGTATTTTAAATGAAGGGAATGAATCTAATTCTTCAAATTTTCACCAATCTTTACCGTAGCCTTAGTCTGTGAAATCTCAAGATTTATATAACCTTCCCCCTTTCATTTGAGTTAAGTCATAAACATGGGTGGATACTCACTCAAATTTATGGATATTCAGGGATTAATTTCTCAGTTGGTGGGAGAACTGAAAGGGTATTTAATTGAAAGTGAAATAAATTAACGTAAGAGAGCTAATTGTGGTAAAAATTTGGAGTTTTAGATTTGTTAGGTTTTATTTCAGTGAAGTGATTAACAAGTCCTCAAAGTAATAAATGTTTATTGAGGCGTACCCAAAAAATTGAAAAATTTAACTGGGACTAGTCATTGTACAGCTTAGATATCTCATTGAAAAGTTTATCAGTGATTTGGTGACTTCTTCCTGTAAGTGTGGTAAGCTCAGAAGTGTGAGTTTTCTAGTGACCCTTGATAAAGGAATCCATGATGTTTCAGTCAACTTCTGAAAAGATGTTCTTGGACATAGAGGCTTGAAGAACTTCGCACACAAGTCATCTTCACCAATGATATTTTCAATTACAGCGAGCCATCAATCATCATCATCATCATCATCATCATTTGAAGTTTCCACATCAACGGGTCGTCTGGCACATCCTCTTCCGTTCCTGTCGATCTTTCCATGCTTCTCCCTAAGCTACACGTATCCAGCCGATTCTTTAGCTTTCATGTCCTTCTGGGCTTGGTCCATCTATCTTGTCCATGGTCTTCCAATAGATCTTCTAACTTTCTTTTTGCTCTCTAAGGCTTTCTTAGTCTTTTTGTTCTTCTCCATTCTCATCCCATGACCTAACCACAGCAACCTTTACCTCTTCAGTGTTCATCATAAATACAGGCTATGTAATCACCACATTTTAAATCAGAGTAGTTGAGACCAGATTGTGTTGTTGCTTATGAGAGATTTTCATATTCAAAAGATGCATATGTTTGGTAACATCTTACTGTAGATTTTCTGAGAGATGAAGACCTGTGTCGTTCACTGGTTTGAGGACCAGGTTAGCATTTTTCAAATCTCGGTTTCAACAATTCCTCGTTTGTTTTTAATTCCTCCGTTGAAACCTGGCCAGTTTTAGATTCCAAATTGTGACCACAAGTAGCTATCATGAAATGTTTTATTCCATGATAGTTTCATATTTTTGTACAGTTATCCTCACCTGAGAGTAAGCCCTGAATATTTGTAAATTTTAAAGAGGACTTAATATTAAGAAAATAAGAAGGGGAAGGAAGGTTGTTACATTCAAAATGTGTTTCATCTTGCAATATTCCCATCATAGCTATTATTAACTGTGATTACATTAATTGGACAGTGATTTATTATAACTCTTCTTTATTAAAAATCAAATTTATGTTAAGATCTTAAATTACTTTAGTACTATTCTGAAAATATGTCACCAGTTATAATTGTAAAAAAACCACTACATTGTGCCCTTTCCAAAAGTGACCAATGGTTTCAGACAACTTTCTCCTAAAACCATCTCTTAACAATAATTGGCAAACGCTTCCCAGGTATTTTAAAACCAACTGAAAATGAACCTTCTGGAAGTGGCTACTCACACTATCCAGTTATTATCCAATAAAAGCTTCCCTCAGTTTGTCGTGTAAATCCCCTGATCACTTAGGGCCCCTTGAAGTACCAGGTTGGCCCTTGGCAACTAGCTCCTGCTACCAAAGAGAGCAATTAGTAACCCCTGCATTCCTTCATCTCCATCAAGCCACTTACTTATTTACATTCTCAACCATTTTTACAAAGATGATCAAATATTATAAAATTAACTTACCAAGGACCTGACACTCGAGATTTCACAAACTATAGCTAGGTTAAAAATTACTGAAATTTGAAGATTTAGATTTATCCTCTTTGTACATTCTATAAGAATAATTAGAAGAGGCAGTAAACTGGTTCCTGTCCTAGGTCTCTAACTATTTTAGATCCTAAAATATTTAAGTTTCTATGAACAGCAAAATTCTAAAAATTTGAAAGAAAAAAATTACCATAACAGGAAAACATGTTACTAAAGTCTATTCATCATAGGTTTTTACCAAATGACAGTTCAAAAATCATATGTTTAGGTTTTGGGTTGCCAACACTTGTAAAAACTCACTGTTTTGTTATAAATGTTAAGTTTTTTAATTACATGTTAAATTTTACATTTAAAATAATACAAACATAAGTTTTCTTACACTGTTTCATAACTTTTAATAATTTCTTTTTAGCCAATCCGAAACAATATTTTAGACATAATTAAAATTACTTATTCTTCATTTTAGAATGTTATCTATTATGTGTAATATAATGCATACGTTAATACCTTTTAATACAGGCGTCGTATTTAGTTGTAAAAGAGAAAATACTTGACATTTTTTATATATATAATACATTATTTTATCGTATTTCAAAATAATTAACTGAATAAAATGTCTATCCACTGCGTGGTGAATCATTGTAAAGAACTTGTTTCCCCCATGTTCAATGCCATGGTTTAAATTCGTCAGTTACAATTTTGAAGCTATGTTAGACCTTTTGTGAAAGTGATGTGAATAATTTTTTTAAGTGGAATAAAACAATAAATAAGTTTTGTGCACAACCTCAAATAAATATAAATAATATTAGCCTAAATTACTGTGGTTAACTAACAAATTCCTACATTACCATATGTTTTATTACAGTTATCCAAAGTGAAAGATGTCAGCTGATGGCCTAGGGATATATTAGCGATTATTTATACTAACTTTTTGAGCTGTCATCCAAGTAAAATAAGGTTGTGAATGTATAATAGATATTTTGTTTTAATTCAAAATTCAAAAGGTGTCATTTTTACTCCCCCCCACCCCCTCCCCAACACCACCACCACCACAAAAAATAATAAAACTTTTAGATAATGTAAGGATCTTGTTGAGGCAAGATACAAAGTTCACACTGAGTTAACATAATAAAAATAAAATGTGCTTGGAGCACACACTGAAGAGATTTTGAAAACACCCCAGCCACATCAGCTACTGCAGAAAGAAGTTTTTCAATACTTAAACGCATAAAAAACTATCTTCGCTCCACGATGAGGCAACGTAGACTAAACCATCTGTGTCTACTGAATGCATACCCTGAGAGGCTCAACAAACTTGAAAATGCAAAGGTAGTTAGTGGTTTTATAGCTAGTAACAAATATAGGGCAAAGGTGTTTGGAAACCTACTTTAATTTTAAGTGTTTCATAATTTTTAGTTGAACCGCATCAGATATAATTTTTCTTAATTTGTTTTGTGTGTATTAATTCTAATGTTTGACATACCTAAAATAAATGTGAAAAATGCACAATGGGACCGTTAAATACAGGTATTCTTTGCTATACGCAAACTCACTTTACGTATTTTCACTATAATGCAAGTCAAACAAAATAAAAAAATAATAATGCATGTACAGCTTAAATTCGCAGTCCCCCTGTGTGATAGGGGTGTGACCTTGTGCACGCACATTCCTGTGAGGACATTGATCTTTACTGTACAGTTTGGTGTTAGGAGGGGGTGGTATTGACAACATTGGAGATGCATTGATTCTCATGGTTTTGATCCTCAACACGAGTCTTATAATTCATTGTTGACAAAGCAAGATGTTAGATTTGAGAAGGTAAACCAGGCAAATGTGGTTGAATTGCTCCAATCTCACTCAATAGAACTCAACAATAAAGATTTTCTATAAATAGAGAACAGCATATATGATGAAGAGGAAGAACCCTAAGTTGTTGAGCCTATCAAACAACTTTCAACAAAACAAATTGTTTAACTTTTTAAGCACAATGGCAGTGTAAATAGAATGGTTGAAGAGAATGACCCTAACATGGATAGACGCTCTAAAGTTGCCAGAGAGAGTCAAAGTTATTTGGCTCACTACAATAAACGCTATAGAGAGATGAAAAGTGTTGCCCGTCAGCTGAGTCTTAACCATTTCATCAAAAAAAGTTGAAAATCGTCAGTCTAACGACCCAGGGCCTTCACGACCGCAAGAGCCTACCATTCCAGGGCCTTTAAGAGAGTAAGAGCCTACCATTCCAGGGCCTTTAAGAGAGCAAGAGCCTACCATTCCAGGGCCTTTAAGAGAGCAAGAGCCTACCATTCCAGGGCCTTTAAGAGAGCAAGAGCCTACCATTCCAGGGCCTTTAAGAGAGCCAGAGCCTACCATTTCAGGGCCTTTAAGAGAGCAAGAGCCTACTACCATTCCAGGTCCTTTAAGAGAGCAAGAGCCTACTACCATTCCAGGGCCTTTAAGAGAGCCAGAGCCTACCATTCCAGGGCCTTTAAGAGAGCAAGAGCCTACTACCATTCCAGGGCCTTTAAGAGAGCCAGAGCCTACCATTCCAGGGCCTTTAAGAGAGCCAGAGCCTACCATTCCAGGGCCTTTAATAGAGCCAGAGCCTACCACCATTCCAGGGCCTTTAAGAGAGCCAGAGCCTACCATTCCAGGGCCTTTAAGAGAGCAAGAGCCTACCATTCCAGGGCCTTTAAGAGAGCAAGAGCCTACCATTCCAGGGCCTTTAAGAGAGCAAGAGCCTACCATTCCAGGGCCTTTAAGAGAGCAAGAGCCTACTACCATTCCAGGGCCTTTAAGAGAGCCAGAGCCTACCATTCCAGGGCCTTTAATAGAGCCAGAGCCTACCATTCCAGGGCCTTTAAGAGAGTCAGAGCCTACCATTCCAGGGCCTTTAAGAGAGCAAGAGCCTACCATTCCAGGGCCTTTAAGAGAGCCAGAGCCTACCATTCCAGGGCCTTTAAGAGAGCCAAAGCCTACCATTCCAGGGCCTTTAAGAGAGCCAAAGCCTACCATTCCAGGGCCTTTAAAGAGCCAGAGAGTCTACCATTCCAGGGCCTTTAAGAGAGCAAGAGCCTACCACCATTCCAGGGCCTTTAAGAGAGCAAGAGCCTACCACCATTCTAGGGCATTTAAGAGAGCCAGAGCCTACCATTCCAGGGCCTTTAAGAGAGCCAGAGCCTACCACCATTCCAGGGCCTTTAAGAGAGCCAGAGCCTACCATTCCAGGGCCTTTAAGAGAGCAAGAGCCTACCATTCCAGGGCCTTTAAGAGAGCAAGAGCCTACCATTCCAGGGCCTTTAAGAGAGCCAGAGCCTACCATTCCAGGGCCTTTAAGAGAGCCAGAGCCTACCATTCCAGGGCCTTTAAGAGAGCCAGAGCCTACCATTCCAGGGCCTTTAAGTGAGCCAGAGCCTATCATTCCAGGGCCTTTAAGAGAGCCAGAGTCTACCATTCAAGGGCCTTTAAGAGAGAAAGAGCCTACCATTCCAGGGCCTTTAAGTGAGCCAGAGCCTACCATTCCAGGGCCTTTAAGAGAGCCAGAGCCTACCATTCCAGGGCCATTAAGAGAGCCAGAGCCTACCATTCCAGGGCCTTTAAGAGAGCAAGAGTCTACCATTTCAGGACCTTTAAGGAGCAAGAGTCTACCATTCCAGGGCCTTTAAGAGAGCCAGAGCCTACCATTCCAGGGCCTTTAAGAGAGCCAGAGCCTACCATTCCAGGGCCTTTAAAAGAGCCAGAGCCTACTATTCCAGGGCCTTTAAGAGAGCAAGAGTCTACCATTCCAGGGCCTTTAAGAGAGCAAGAGTCTACCATTCCAGGGCCTTTAAGAGAGCAAGAGCCTACCATTTCAGGGCCTTTAAGAGAGCAAGAGCCTACCATTCCGAGGGCCTTTAAGAGAGCCAGAGCCTACCATTCCAGGGCCTTTAAGAGAGCAAGAGCCTACCATTTCAGGGCCTTTAAGAGAGCAGAGCCTACCATTCCAGGGCCTTTAAGAGAGCCAGAGCCTACCATTCCAGGGCCTTAATAGAGCAAGAGCCTACCATTTCAGGTCCTTTAAGAGAGCAAGAGTCTACCATTCCAGGGCCTTTAAGAGAGCAAGAGCCTACACCATTCCAGGGCCTTTAAGAGAGCCAGAGCCTACCATTTCAGGGCCTTTAAGAGAGCCAGAGCCTACCATTTCAGGGCCTTTAAGAGAGCAAGAGCCTACCATTTCAGGGCCTTTAAGAGAGCAAGAGCCTACCATTCCAGGGCCTTTAAGAGAGCAAGAGCCTACCATTCCAGGGCCTTTAAGAGAGCAAGAGCCTCACCATTCCAGGGCCTTTAAGAGAGCCAGAGCCTACACCATTCCAGGGCCTTTAAGAGAGCCAGAGCCTACCATTCCAGGGCCTTTAAGAGAGCCAGAGCCTACCATTCCAGGGCCTTTAAGAGAGCCAGAGCCTACCATTCCAGGGCCTTTAAGAGAGCCAGAGCCTACTATTCCAGGGCCTTTAAGAGAGCAAGAGCCTACCACCATTCCAGGGCCTTTAAGAGAGCCAGAGCCTACCATTCCAGGGCCTTTAAGAGAGCCAGAGCCTACCATTCCAGGGCCTTTAAGAGAGCAAGAGCCTACCATTCCAGGGCTAGAGCCTACCGAGAAAGAACAAGAGAGTGATAATCTAGATTCGCCAGATCCAGTTAATTTATCATGCAATTGAAAATTAACAGTAAGCTGTAGCATTGTATTAATCAGATAAATTAATTAAAATTTGCATTTGTTTACAAATTTAAGGGTATTGAAGATTGACAAAAGGTGTAGGCTACATATAGTATTGTACTATTTAAATAAATTAATAAAAATTGCATTCATCTACAAGTGTTAGGTTTTTATTTACTTTTTTCCTTTAGAGTAATCCCTTTCTCGCCCATGTTAAAATAAATTCCCTTTACTTGTTTTCATGTTATGCAATTATTTATCATAACAAATCACTCGCGTAATGTGAGGGACAGCTGTATTACATTTCTCTGGTCTTTTTTAATCTCAAAAATGTCATCCCTTATAAAAGCACATGATTATTTTAATCCCTCTTTCAAATACATTCCTGCACCACTGCATAAAACAAAGAAAATAGATGTTAACTTCTGAAAAAATTTGGTACTTCTATTAATAAAATGAAAGGTTTGTATATCTGTCTGTTTGTCATGAGCAATGAGCAATGAGCATGAGCAATGAGCAATGATCAATGATCAATGATCAATGAGCAATGAGCAATGAGCAATGAGCAACATCTATCGCACGCAGAGAGTTGACATTTAAAAATTAGTAGCCCCTTTGTACTAACATGTGTACCTTAAAGCCGGAGTTTTAAAATTTGGATTTGACTTTTTTTTAATTAATCAAAAACTTGGTCAAAATAAATAAAAAGATATTTTTTCTATCTGAAGCAAAGAAAAACATTGTCTGGGTACTTCTGTTAAAAAGAATAAACACACAAGATTTTAAAAATATGTATGTAGGCTAGGCATGAAAAATATTAATTTACAAACAAAATTTGATATATAAATTAAGTAATCAATGAATGGTAGACATTTTTTTAAACAATAAGACAGAATTCCTAACAACCATGTTGTGAGTTTACTTACTTTCCAAACTTGTGCTTTCTTAACGTTGCGAAAGCAATAGCGGCAGCAATAACATGGACGAACAGAGAAGAGAAGAGCGCCCACAGGAAGATTTGATACCACATTTCTGAACAAAGGACAAAATATACATCAATATTAAATTCTATGTTTATGAATTTCAATGAAAACACCTGTGTACAAGTATTTAGTAATTGAAACTCAACTTAATAGACCTAACTTACTTTAATTTATATGAATATATATTATTTGATTGTCCAACATTTTAATTACAAACAAACTATATGGTTTTATTGGTTACAAATATTGCATTTGGAATCAAAATGTGGACGATCAAATCTCCACAGCTTTTTAACTGTCAAGGAAAGCCAAAAATTAAGTTTTATTTCTTCTGAGGTAGCTGTCAACATTTAAATTTGATGAAAGAAACACAATTTAAAATAATTAGGACAGTAAATAATGCTGAAGATTAAGTTTTTTCTTCTGAGCTAGTTGTCAACATTTAGTGTAAATTAAAAAAAAATATTAAAATAAGTAGGACAGTCAGTTAGTACAGTAATGCAATTCAAAGATACCTTTATTTATATCCAATAAAAAAATAAAGTGACTATTGATCATTTGTAATAATTTGTTTTCACAACACATGAAAAGTGAAAAACCCTGATATTGTCAGGATTCAAATTTACAAAGTTTAGCGAAGATGGTCGGTTACAAGGCTGATAAATTTAAGATTGACAAATATGGTATAATTATGTACTTTCAAGTATATTCACACAATGTTGAAGAAAGAAAATAAAAACTATTCAATAAATTAGAATCGTGTAATGCAGTACTCACCAAAATAACACAAAACAAAGTTTGGGAGAATTGGAAGTAAAATTCATAAACTGTTCAGTAGCTAAGATTGTGTGAAACCTCAGTTGGATTCAGTTTAACAACTGTGGCAGAACTTTTGAAAGTTTTTTAAGGGGGGGGGGGGGGTAGGGAGGGGGGCAGGTTGTGTGAAGAAAATGTGGATGAACAAGTCAGCTTCAGAATATATAATGGTTAATTAAACGTCAAACAATAACAATAGAGTGAAATTTTATTAGTTTTGGCCGCAAAAAAAAAAGTATTTCTTAAAAGGTCTTTTCTATCAAAATTGGAGAGTAATATAAAACTTACAGCTTTTGATTATTTTTAAGAAAATATTTTAAAAAGTCCTTTAACACTATAATTTAAAAAAAAAATACAGTAAAAATATCTACACCAGGGTATCTATCTAATTATGTAGACAATATGTAATTACTTTTTGATGACCTTGAATGAATAGTAATATTGAAAGAGGAAAAAATGGTAGTATATAAAAGTGTGTCCACGCCAACATTGTTTTATGGATGTGAAGTGTGGGTTTGTCAGGAGAAACACAAGAGCAAGATGAATGCTGATGGAATGAAATATCTAAGAAATGTTTGTGGAAAAACTCGTATAGACAGAGTCAGTAATGAATGGGTGCCAAATGAGTCCAGTTTGAAAGGGAATTCAGTAGGTCAACGTGAAGGAAGCATCTTACGTTGGTTTGGGCATCTGTGGTTCAAGTGATGAAGCAAACATATGAAGGTAGAGTGTGTGGATCAATAGGGAGGGATAGGCCATTTAAGATGTGGATAAATGTTGTAGATGAATGTGTAAAACAAAGAAACATCAATAGTTTTAATAATAAAAGACCAGGTATGACTTGGTGTATGGATGTTGTTGAAGCGTGGGGAGTATGCAAGAATAGGGAGGTGTGGAGAAAGTTAGTGAGGATGGATTGAATATGAACTTGTTTTTTGAGCTATATACAAGGTTTATTGCTTATCCTGTAAGTAGATGGTGTGATTAGGCATGTATGTATGTTAAATTACCTATATATATATAAATATTCACGACCAAAAAGTGCTAGAAAAATGTTATTAACTATCTTTACAAACTGAGATTTTCATTCAAAATTTCATATATTAATATTTATCATTTCTGAACTGACATTATTACTGGAGATTAGTTGTAAAATTAAGAAAATGTTGACCAACTTATAAAAAAAGAATACTATCCTTACCCGTACAATGAGCTTGACTCACAAAAATTCATGATCTTAAAGCTAGTTTCATGACTTTCATGAATGGTAGAGAGTTTGAGATGAATGTGTCTTACCAGCGAATGTGTTCAGATGAATAGATGAAGAAATATCGATGACATTGACCACAGGACCCAACTCAGGTGTTTTAACATCCTTTCCACCATTTGACATTATGGGTTATTTCAATGCAACAATTTTACATTGTGCAAGTCCCATTAGTCAACTAGAGGAAAGCTGAAACAAAAACTCATGTTAAATAAATAAATGTACCCTATCTCAGTGTTCCGCAAACTTTTTAAGTTCACTGTAGACTTGGGGCACCTTCAGATTGGGTAGTCACCACAACCCCTTGGTCTTGGTCAATACCAGACTGTCAGCAGATAAACGCACCCTCCAGCACTTAGCAGCGTTTCAGAGGAGTCAAATACTGGAGACAAATTGGGGGCTTCACACACACAGCTACAGCCTTCTGGCTGAGTAGTTGGCCAACGGCAAGTTGGTGGTAGTCACAAAAAATGGTGCTGCTAAGTGGCTGAAGGTGCCCTTAACAAATATGAATTTCACAGCGGCATACTGTTTTGTTTTGGGTAAGTGCCATGACTATGCACTCAGTCCAACAGTTGTACAGTAAATAAGAATTTGGAAAGTATAGACTAATTTATTTCTGAAGTAACTTAAATGTTCTTAAATTAATTGTTAAAAGTTATTTTTCTGTGCCTGCTTCTTTAACATTTGAAAACAATTTGTTCAAACCATTAATAATTTTGGTAAACGCTCGTACCACCATAATTTGAGTTCTTATTTAACGATGCATAGTGCTCTGGGCTGTGGTCGCACAGCACATCTAACTCACTGCTATGGCACATGATTTTCAGAACAATGCCTTATGCAGTGATTCACATTAATTTCCTGGTCAATTAATAGATCAACATACATTAAAACAACCTAGAAATGTGTAGGCTCACTAGTTAGAAAATCTAGTCATGTTAAGGCTGTTTGAGAAGGGTGTTCTTGTCGAATGATAGGGTCTACTGCCTATTCCCTGTCAGCTATTACTTATATGCGTTCCTGGTTGCGGGGATGAGGGGGACAAGTACCCCCCAATATTTATACTATAAGGTAAAGTCCCTTTCAAAATTGAATAAAACTTTCTTTTTATATACATATTTTACTTAGTTGCAAGATTTCAGTTATCTCACACACGCATTGCATGCACTTATCAAACAAATTTAACACTTGCTTAATTCCAGTGGATAGTAGTGCTGCTACTCTGCTAGTTCAAGCTCATCTTAAATGGTGGGAATATGTTTTGGTTATCTTTATCACCTTAAAACATGCTTGAGAAACAACATCTCAAATATAATTAATCACATGGTTGTGTCACCTAACAATAAGATGTTTCAGACCAGTTGAGACTTTATTTTATTGTTTATACATGTTACACAAGGTGAGTCACATAAAGGTAGCCCACTATTCCACGCTGCAAAGGTTAACCAAAATACCTAGGAATTAGCCCAGCAAGTTGGTGTAAGTTGGACAACAAGTGTACGTGTATTGCACACTCTAAATTTGAAGCTGTAATGTGTAAAATTTGTGGAGTAGTTAAAAGAGACAAAGTGAAATGTATGGAATACTGCACATGACTTGACAGCGTTGCTGACAAGATGCTCGATCCAACTTAATATTTGATGACAGATGAAACCTGGTCCCATTAAACAGGAACATCAACTCTCAGAACTCTAAAGTACTGGGAAAATGAAAATCCTCAAATACTCCACAAAGAGCCGCTCCATGCCGCAAAAACTGGAAGTGGTGTGCCGTGTCCATATGGCGGATCATAGGGCCCATCTTCTTTGAGACAACAAAGACGCGTACCTTGTATTATTGGAACACCTTTATGCACAACTAGCTCCTGAAGAGCATAAATGGTGCACATTCCCACAAGATGGGAATCCTGGGTAGCGCTGGCCTGAATTCATGAAGCATTCCCAGATGGACGAACTGTGAGCAAAGGTTTATGGCCTCTAGATTCCCCAGACTTGACCATATGTGAGTATTAACTTTGGAGCTACCTAAAGGGGAAGGTTTATGGGTCAAACCCACACACTCTTCAGAAATTACAGGAGAACATGCATAGCACTATCGCAGGCATCAATGGTACAGTGTTGCACAGAGTTTAAAAAAGTAAGCTGACCTTGGCTAGAGGTATCTTGAGAGCAAGGGAGGCCCCTTCCAAATCTTTAACAGCATGTCATGTCTCGAAACATGTTTCCTCTTCTACCATACATTTGTATTACTATACTATATAATTATTACTATATATTTACCCACTTGTATATGCATTGTATTGTACGGGGGGGCTACTTTTTAGTGACTCATCCTGTATATGTGTAGTTAAAGCAAGAAGGGTGCAAGTATTTGCTGGAGTCAATGTCCAAGGGCCAGTGTCATAGTCAGATCTTGCACACCTCAAGTGCTGCGCTATACTAAACAAAAGACAACACCTACCTAGACCAGAATGGATTGGGCCAGTTTTGCACTTGAAACTATTTATTATATTCTGGCCTAGGTAGGTGTTGTCTTGTGTTTAGTATAGCGCAGCACTTGAGCTGGTCCAAAATTAATAAGTGTCTTATAAATAAGCCTATGGATATACTTTATACAAATATTGAACAATATCGAGAAAATAGTTGGAGCTATTTGAATCCAGGAAGCAATGAAAATATTGAATTAATATTAATGTTCAGCTGAAACAAAGTATTTTGAAAAGTAAGTTTTGTATTGATGGGTAGTATTAGATTGGCTCCATTTATTTTACATAATTATTAGTGAGGTGAAAATTGAAAATAATGTGTTCCCCCTCCCCCAAAGTTGGAAAGTCAAGTACGACCATGCTATTGCTATTCAGTGTGTGAAACAAAGCACAGAATGTAACAATACAAATAAATATCTTTCTATTTCTGGTGTTATGTAGGGTTTTCTTTGTAAATGAAACTGTGACCCATTGTAAAAATGTTATGTTAACAAAACATTCCAATTTAAAGTCTATCAATGAAAATTAAACAAATCACTAAGTTTAAACAACTTTTAATCTCAAAATAGCTATCCAGAGAAACTTCCATCTATGACGCAACATTTTCATATTATCATTTTCTAAAAATTTCTGCAAAAATATCCAGAAAATGTTAATTTTTGAATCACAATCATTTAGCTGAATATATTTTAATGTGTCTGCCTATAATGTTTGAGGTTTAAACCTATTCCCCTCCTAGATAGAGATGTTGAATTGTTGAAAGGTCTTTTATAAAACAAAAGTTGGTTATTTATTTTTAAAGCAGTCCATTAATTGTTAGCATCCACACCTTACACAAATAATGTAACAGCCCCAATGGAGCATATGTAGATGGTATACAAATTAATATAAGAGGACAACATTCAGAAATCTTACCACCCAGTCAAGCTATAGCCATATGTACCTACTAATTATGCTAATGTGTTAGGGCTAAGGGAGGTTGAACTTGGAGGATGTGTTCCTGTATTTGCATGGAGGGAAAAACACCCGACCAGGATTCAAACCTCAATCTCCCTGGAAGCCGCAGTCTGGTCTAAAGCAAGACCATTCCAAAAGAGCTATTAGCAGAAAAGAGAAAACAAGTCACTTATTATAATAAAAACTGAGCAATATTAACTAGCTGTCAAACTATCCTCAGTTATGTGACATAACAGAGAGCAATTATGTGACATAACAGAGAGCAATTATGTGACATAACAGAGAGTAATCTTGCATCTGACACAAACACATCATTCCATCACTAGATATAAAAACTATAAAGCTCATAAGACACTCTTGAGAATATTTGCTGTTGTACACTATCCTGTGGCAGACATTGCTTCTCAAGAGGCGATCGCAAGCATCCAGCAGCCCAGAGCCCATATGATGACCAGTTTGTCAGAAAATTATACATACGCTTGCGCTATAACTTGAAAATATATTGAAGTGAGATTTTCTACATTTTTCAATACATAGCTTAAAATTATGATTAGTTTTAATAGTTTTTCAATTTTCTTTTTTTTTTTTTTTAATGGTAAGGATATCTCACTGGTATCAATTCCTCTGTTTTCTAAAGATGCACGCCCCATGGTGTAGCCCAAGGGTCAGAATGTGTAACTCCAGTGTTACATGCGGCTCCTAGCCTGACAAACAGCAGCTCTTTTCATGAAATGCTTTACAAAAAGTTTATAAATATTGTTTGCATACACATAGTCCTTTTAGAAAGATACTTTAGTAAATTATATGAACAGCAATAAAGTATTTTGTTGTTCAATGGTTGGTAGCTGTGTTTGCCTTATATTTTGTAGTGATGATCTGTGATCACATTACTGTCAGTTCAAAAGTCATCATGGCTACTTGTTGTTCTGTTACGTGATCCATAACTCAATAAATATTTATTTGATCACTGCGCTCTAGTTTTAGTGTAAAACTAGTAAGAGGTTATGGGCCCAGAGACCTATAAATATCTTACATAATTGAAGTGAAAGTTATATTAGAAAGAAAACTAAGTATTTATATTGTACTGAAAAACCACGACATGTGCGGGAGGTATCTTGTTTTGGGCATTGGCATGTAAGAGGTAAAAAAAAAAAAAAAAGGGTTAGCTGTCGGAAAGTTTTGAGCGTTATCAAGATACTATGGCGCAATTCACGAATATGGCCACGGTGGGAATTAGAGGGAGCTAACAACTGGAATGTTTGGAAATTACAGGTAGGAGTACTATTAAGGGGTCTCGGGGTGTTTGAGATTGCAGAGGGTTAGGCAGTAAAACCATAGCCTGGACCAGAACAAGAGGCATGGCGAGTAAAAGCTTCAAAGGCACAAAGTTTAATTGTAACTCGTTTTTCGGTAGCGGTAATGCTACATGTTATAACATGTCAAATTGCAACTGTTATGTGGCAGAAATTGCACATTGTTTGTGAACAAAAGAGTCATACCAGTATTCACATGATGCAGCAATGCATTTTCCAATATATGCAGAAGGCATGAATATGTGTGTCTTTATTTCAAACGTTCAAGAATTTCAAAATAAGCTGAATCAATTAGGTGAAGAAATCTCAGATAAGTTTATCCTGACTAAAATTTTAATGTCATTGCCAGAAAAATACAGTTATTTTGTGTCAGCATGGGAATCTACTTCTGATGAAAAACAGATGTTGGAAAACTTAATCGCAAGACTCATGGTAAAAGAGGATAGACTGAAGGTACGGACCAGTAATGGTGAGGACAGTTTCGCACTACCAGTGAAGAAACAAAATAAAACAGTGTTAAAGTGTGGACAGTCAGGACATTTCATAAGAAACTGTAAAAGTAACAGGAATAGCCAGCACGTAAATGATGCTATTATTGCAATAAGCCAGGACATTAGAAGAGCGAATGTCGTTTTCGTGTTAGTAAAGAAGGAGGGATGGTATTGCATTCATAGTGACAGCTTCGTTGGAAATGAACAGTTACACAACAACTAGTAAGCCTATATAGTGGCACGAGTGAGCACATGAATTCTGAATGCACTCTGTTCAATACTTATAATCAGTTGTCAAATACAAAGTCCGTAATATAGTAGTAGTCCGTAATATAGGTAATGGGAGAGAATTAAATGCTGTAGGTGTAGGACAAATAACGTTAAAAGCTTATAATGGACATCGTTTTATCAACGCCACCCTAAATAATGTGTTATATGTACCAGACTTTAAAATGAACTTGTTTTCAGTGTCAAGTGTTGTAAATAACAGATAAACTATGAAAATAAACAACGAGAGATGTGACTTTGTTGCAAACAACAAAGTGTGTGCAATGGCAACACGTGACTGAAAGTTATGTGATGAACTTCATGTATATTGTCTAAGCTTGAAGTTAAATCAAGAACAGAATTAACTTGTAGAGTCGGGTTCAGGTTTGTCAATCAGATGAGCACCAAGGAAATCAGATTCAGAAAAAATGGCAGCATTAAATGGATGTATACCAGTTGATAAGAACTCTCTCTGGATATTCAAGGAGTTGAACGCTCTTGGGAAAGCCTTTCCTATTAATTCAGGAATATCATGAATAGTTATGGATTGAGCTTGGTGATTTATCATAAAGTCATCTGAACATTCATTATAATGTTTTAAAAGGGCCAAACACAGCACAGTCAAGAGGTTGGAGCCGGTGACTTGTATGTGGAGGCAAAGTCAACAAAACAATGCCATTGTCTTTGCAAATTTGAAGCCCTTTAGGTGTTATATGACTGTCATGATTGTCTAATATAATTAGAACTTTATTTTCAGCATTGCATTTTACATATTTCATAAAATGTTGTAAGAATTAGTCAAAGTTATCTCCTGTCATCCAGCCCCTTGGATGAGTAGTGGCTAATGTTCCTGGAGAAGCACTTCTTGTCATGGTATCGTTTACATTCTGTCGGGGAAAAACAAGAAATGGTGGAATTGATGTACCAAGTGCATTAACAGAGGCACACATAGTCACAAGTGTACCCCTTTTCCCGGATGTAGCTTTGGAAACTTGTTTCCCACCTTTAACTACAATGATCTTGCTTGGTTTGTCAAAGGTTGTTAGTACAGTTTCATCCACATTGAAAAAAGACTCGGAACCATATTTGTGCTATTCCATCACACAACGTAAGTTATTGAAAAATTCACTAACAGTAGCTTGGTTAAATCCAGTTGCCCTACCTAAGCTAGTAGACTTTGGTCTTCTCAAAGATAGATTCTGATGTATATGCTCTCAACCAGTCATAGCTAGCTATTTATCCTTCATGTCTATTCTTAGGCAAAGTTTTATTATTGACTAACCCATATTGATAAACAAACTGCCTAGCAGTCTTTGGTGTCAATCTATAATGTAATTTTGAAGACATTATCAAATATTTTCCAATCATAGTTTCTTCTTCAGAGGAAAATATCAGCGAACCAGCATGATTAGCCTTCATTTCAATTTCTTTTTCATCTTTATTGGTTTTAAATTTAATCACATACCTTCCTAGAGTCTTGCGATCCATACCATATGCTTTTGCTGTTTTATTAATGTTTCCTTTCCCTTCAACCACTTTTATTACTGCAACTTTCATTGTTTCTGGAGAAATGATCTTTCGTTTACTGGTTTCATTTTTCTGTTTCCAAAATAATGCCATATAGAGAAAAATTATTAAGTAACTATTAGGCTTAAATGGTTTTAAATTGTTAAAACTAATATAAGTTTAAACTATTTAAATATATGGCTTTATTTGTAAATTCTTGATTATAAGATATTAGGCCTACAATGCAGGTATCTAAGTTGGGTTTATGTCAAGTCAAAACCAATAGCACATAAGATTAAATTAACAAATAATAAAGGTCTAGACCTTTATATACGAGGGTGGTTCGGAAAGTAACCGCAGTTCTAGTGTGGCACTAGTTGTTGTCCGCGGATCGCCCCCATTGTCACCTCTGCGTGTTCTCTGATTCAGTAAGCGCCCAGATGTGACAGTATGGACCTCGTTCTTTCGCGCATTCGCTTGGTATAACCTCAAAACATGAGCGCTGCAATAAATAATTCCGCGAAATGTGAGGTACATGCTGTAATAAGATTTCTTTTGGCGCAAAAGTTTCAGCAGCAGACATTCATCATCAATTGTGCACTGTGTACAGTCCAAACATTATGAGTGAAGGTGTTGTGCGGCAATGGGTCCAATTTTTTAAAAGTGGTAGAACAAACATTCATGATGAAGAGAGGAGTGGTAGGCCTTCTATTGTGAGTAATGATCTTGTCAAGAAAATTGACGAAAAAGTTCATGAAAATCGAAGATTTACCATCTCTGAACTTTCTGAACAATTCCCGCAAATTTCTCATACAGTTTTGTACGAGGTTGTCACTGATAAATTAGGCTACCAAAAGTTCTGTGCTCGGTGGGTACCAAAATTGCTTCCAGAGGTCCACAAAACCAAACAAATGGGCTCTGCCTTAAACTTCCTTTCACACTACGACACGGAAGGAGGTTTTTGAAGAGCATTGTGACTGGTGATGAAACTTGGGTGGCATACGTAAATGCCAAAACGAAACAACATTTGATGGCTTGGGGTCATAACAATTGTCCATCCAAGCCGAAGAAAGCCCACCAAACTTTGTCGTCGAGGAAGGTTATGGCTACAGTGTTTTGGAATGCATAGGGAGTTTTGCTGGTTGAATTTATGGAATGGGGTACAACGATCACTTCAGATGTCTACTGTAAAATTTTGAAGAAACTTAAGCGAGACATTCAAAACAAACGTTGCAGTATGCTGACACTCGGTGTTGTGTTTTTTCATGACAACACTCATCCTCAAAGTGTTCAAAAACTCAAAAGCTCATAAAGCATTTCAATTTTTTTAATCATCCCCCTTATAGCCCCGACTTGGCACCAAGTGATTTTCATCTCTTCACTCACATGAAGAAGTGGCTTGCGTCACAGCACTTCGATGGCGACGACGAACGTCAAAATGCCGTGGAAGATTGTCTACGTGCCCAGGCGGCTGAATTTTATGAAGAAGGAATTTGTAAATTAGTGAAACTCTATGACAAATACTTAAATTTAAATATGTTGAAAACTAGTAAAAAGCTGTAGTTTTAAGATGTATATAATAAAATATTATTTCTATGCAAGTTTTTTATTTACAGCCAAACGGAGGTTACTTTCCGAACTGCCCTCTTTGTTAGTTAGGTACTACATTATTGAATGTGAATAGAAGAAATATTGTTTTAAATAATACATTTAGTATTTTTAAGTGTGCTTCCTTATTGTACTATTGGGCAAACCTTCCCAAAACACTATTTTTGAAAACCATATTTAAATCACTAGGAACATATTAATTAACCTTTCTTTCTTCAAACTTCTAATTATTACAGCTCTGATATAAATATGGCTTCTTTAGCAAAGTGAAGGCTTTGTTATTCACCATGTAGCAGCATGATACAACTAAAATAGGAGGGAAGTTTGAATGTTGGTCAAACCTCCTCAGTCTCCCCTATAACTGTTATTAAGTATATCTGCATTAATGAATAGGTAGGCGAACTATTTACAAAGCCATTGAGAGGAAATATATTTGTGAAATTTAGAGCTAAGACTTTCAATGTTTAAAAAAAAAGTTTATTGAGAGGGAGTGTGAACAGCAATAAAGTATTTTGTTGTTCAATAGTTGGTAGCTGTGTTTGCCTAGTAATTTGTAGTGATGATCCGTGATCACGTTACTGTCAGTTCAGAAGTCATCATGGCTACTCGTTCTGTTACGTGATTAATAACTCAATAAATATTTCTTTGATCACAGAGCTCTAGTTTCATTGTAAAACTAGTAACAGACTAAATAGCCTAAAAAGTAATTTTGACCAGTCATCTAAGATCTATTTTAAAATATGTTGTACAAATCTTTTAGCCTATAAAGCATTTATACCTCTTATAAAATACAGTGGATCCCTGATAATATTAGACCATATAACTTTGGCCCAACTAAGCAAATTTTAACCAATAAGATGAAAAACGTTTAACCAATAAGCTGAAAAACACTTTCCAACTGAGCAATAGAGGAATTACTCAAATTAAATAAATGTGATATATAAAAGAAAGTATAATGTATTTAATCAATATTAGTACAAACATATATCTAAATCTAAAAGCAAACAAACACATAATGTATAGCTGTAAAATGAAGCAATAGTCCAAATAATGAGAGCGTCAAGCCAATGTTACACATTAGTAAAGGTTCTTGCTATCAAGTGTACCATGACGTGTTATCTCTCTGGAGTGCATTGGCGCAGGTAACTAATGCTGATCAAGGACTGCCTTCATTGACTTCCTGGATGAAACAGCATCTCAATTCAGTGATATATTTCCTGACCATCTGGTTAGTCACTCGCTTGGGTATATCATCATCATTATTTTCTTGATCTTCTGGTGTCCAAGTGTTTTGCCAAAGTTTGTCCAGTACCGGTTATAGTTTCTTCATAATCTTAGTTATGTTCATCTTGTCGTTGGAGATGATTGTCAATCTGATTACCACTGCATAGAACAATCGCAACACAATCACACTACCGCATTACTTCACAATAAATGAGTTGGCTGCCCGCTGCCCCCCCCCCCCCCCCCCCCCATGGGGCAAATTTCATAGCCAGACTTAGGATGCCTCAAAGGTGGCGCTATATTAGATACAAGACAACACTAGAAGGGAATGGACCAATTCCACCTAAGAAACTGGTTCATTCCATTTTGGTCTAGAGAAAAGGATTTCCACATACCTTCCAGGGCTTTTTTACACGCCACAATCGACATGGTACCAACGGCTTTACTTCCCCTCTGAAGGAAGTTGTGCTACGGTTTTTATCACTCAAGAAAAATCCGTCGATCCCGGCTGGGTGTGAACACATGAAAATCAGGTGCTGAGGCAAACACTTTACACCAAGACCACCGAGGTAAGCCTTGCAATACTTTTGATCGGTCAAATGTAGAGTCCATTGAACATCGCTTTTTACCTGGATAAAAGTTGAAAAATTATGTGTTTCAGTTTCGGGTTGCCAAAACTTGTAAAAGATCTCTGTTTTGCTATAAATGATAAGTTTTTTAATTGTGTATTATATTTTACATTTAAAATAATGTAAACTTAAGCTTTATCAAATTATTTCATTGCTTTTATTAATGTATTTTTATTCTTATCCAAAATAATATTATATATATATATATATATATATATATATATATTTTTTATTATTTTATTGTATTTCAAAATATTTAACTGAATAGAATATGTTCATCAACTAAGTGGGTGCACCATTGTAAAGAACTTGTTTGCGTCATGATCAATCACACGGTTTAAGTTCGGCGGTCGCCATTTTGAAGCTATATTTGTTAGAGCTTTTGTGAAATTGCTGTGAATAATAATTTCTTTAAGTGGAGTAAAATGATAAATTATAAGCTTTGTGCCCGGCCTCAAATAAATATTAATAATATTGACCTAAATTACTATGGTTAACTGTAATATTCATGCATTGCCATCTGTTTTCATTACAGTTATTCAAAGTGACAGATGTCAGCTGTTGGCGTAGGGATGCATTAGGGACTATTTCTAGTAACTTTTGAGCTGTCACACAGTGGGACAGAATCCCCAAAAACGTGTCCATAAGTCAAAAAATCAAGTTCCAAATCAGAGGTTTTGAATCATTTGCTTGGGTACGCTGATAGTTCAGGCATCACATGTTAGGTAGGTTAAGGGCCAGCTACTTCTACCCGTGTCAGGAGCTCAGTTCAAAATGGCCGATAGACACACTCAGGTAGTGTCGGAATAGTGCTGAGAAGTGACGCTCGCTTTGGAGGCTCTGAACTTTGTGCGCAATTGACCAATTTCAATTTTTGAAAATGGAAAATCCTCTATAAAGTAAGTAGAATTTAACCATATATGCATTAATAATTATTACATTAATGTGGTATATTAATTAACCAACATTCCTTTGAAAAAAATCAATAAATACTCAGCAAAACCTATTAAACAAACATGAAAATAGTTATGATTCCCATAGATTCTGGGTATAGAAACAATTGGGGCATATAGTTAGTTAATACTATCAGCTAACAAAACTAACAAGAGTTAGCTGCCAATATGTGCCATTGTGATTTTTATTTCAATTTTAAAGCCTAATAAGCAAGTACGCGTACATTGAGCGGTTTGAAAAGTGTTGAGTAGTATAACATTCACCTGTCAGTTGAATAATATTTTGATTCCTTATTTACAGTACGTATGAGAATCATATATGTTATTCCAGAGGTCTATAGAAATAGTAAAAATGCCTGCATTTTAAGTACAAAATTGAGTTGAAAAAATGGTAATCGTGTATTACAGAAGAAAAAGAAGCTGTATATAAACGGAAAACAGATTATACAGAAGGGTTTCAGTACACAATTAGGCCCTTGGTTGATCAACCAAAAGCTGGATTCGGAAGCTCAAATTATGGAAGCACAGATCAACGTTTCTTTGAAAAGTTGACTGCATCTGCTTAGATAAAGGGAGTTGACAAAAATTGTATGAATAAGTTCCATGTTATACTGCAGGTACTGTCAAGTGGGCATGAAAGATATACGAAAAAATTTAAAATAGCTAGCTTGGATATAGTTAGAAAGATAGTTGAATTGTATCCATGGTATTATATGCCTACTTCTATCCATAAAATTTTAATTCATGGAGAACTTATAATTTCTGTGGCAATATCGCCTATCGAGCAAATGCCCGAAGACGCTCAAGAAACGATAAATAAAATAATAAAAGGGGTTGTGAGAATTTTTTGTGGAAGAATTCACTTGATGACACGATGCAAGATGTTTTCTTAAGGCTCCTCATGACATCTGACCCTTGTATCTCAAGTGTGAGGAAACTGCCACAAAGAAAATTAATATTTCTAGCACCTGAGGCAGTAGAACTCTTGATATAACGTATGACAGTGCCAACTAGTCATACAGATAATTATGACAAATTAATATGATTTTGAAGATAATGATGATGTGATTTAACTCTGTAAGTTTATTGTCAACTATTATAATGTATTTAGTGACTTTTTATTTTTAACTTTCATTTTTTTTTTTTAATTTTGACTTCAAATTCGTAATCAGCGACTTCAAAACCCTCATTGAATCAGGTTTTGATTAAATTTGATATATTTTTTTTTACTTTCATATCCACCATGTTGACCACGCCATTTTGTTTTTTTGTAATTTGGGCTTCAGATTCGTAATCAGCTATCTCAAAAACCCTCATACACCAAGTTTTGATTAAATTTGATGTTTTTACCTATGTACACCATAATGGATTCGCCTTTTTTTTAATTTTTACTTCAGATTCGTGACCAGTGACCTCAAAAACCTCAGTATACTAATTTTCATATGAATCAAAGGATGCCTTCATATTTTGGCCACGTTTTTGGGATTTCGCCCCACTGTGTGTCATCCAAATAAATTTAGGTGGTGAATGTACTCTAGCTTATGGTTCTTCCACACATCCATCATGGACTAAACCTTAAACCACTAGTGAAGGGTGACCTTGAGCATAGGACAAATCCTGGATAGCTCAGTGGTAAGAGCATCGGTGGTTTGAGCCAAAAGTTCCAGGTTCAATTACTTGTGTCATCATTCAACTAATTTAAATTAATTGAAATATGGCCCCCTCCATCCAGACAGAGCTGTAATTACGATGATTAGCAAACTGTGGTTTGGTATCCATTCTCTATTAGTCCAAGTTTAAAGTATCTAAGCTGAGCCTGGTTACTATCAAGATGGGAGAATGTAGGTCTACAGACTCACAACTGTTTTCATTTTGATAACTATTATCTTTGGAAACAGTATGTTTTGTTGTCGAGGAGATGTTCTGATCCTGATTTATTCATCACAATTTTTTAATTTTATTCTCTCATTATTAGTGAGTGATTGTTAAGGGTACTGTATTTTATTCTGAAATGTAGAACAATAACATATTTTATTTCATAAAATAAATATGACAGTGTAATATCGCTCTTAAGTAAGAGGGAAAACTTATTTATTTACCTGAAGGTATCTAAGAGGAACAACAACAGAAAATTGGGCTTGATAAGAATGATCAAATGTATGTACTTGACATTTTAATAAAGAGCTACCTGTATTGGTGGACAAGTGGTCTAAGGTGTAGCTCTCATGTTGGAGTGGACTGGGCAATCAGGGTTCAAATTCAAATCCTGGTTGGTTGTACTGAGGGTGGTTTATTTCCTAAATGGTTTTCTTTTTAGCTCCATGCCAATGAGAGAACACATCATCTTTTTTGCCCTTTTGCATCCATGACTAATAACTTATAATAATTTTAGTAGAAATTTTACTAGAAATATGTAGCCTATAGCCCAAACAGGTAATTAGTTGAAAAAAAATAAGCATATATATATATTTTTTTTTTTTTTGTCTACACACACACACACACACACACACACACACCGAGTATTTCAGGAGGAATAGTAAATATTATGAGAGGTTGTAGTATTGATTATTCTAAATAAAAAGTTCATATAAACATGTGTAAAATTCTCAATGGATACGGGACTCAATGGAGACAGCTGTTTGAAACCGAACCGTATAAATCAATTATTAGAGGTATTAAAGCTAAGTAAATGACTCGCTTGTGTTTATTGATTGTTTGAATGATAATATAAAACATGTAATTTACAGTTGACAACAAATGATTGAAAATCCCGTGGCACTTTGCAACTCTCGTGGTAAAAGTCCTTGATCTTCATTCTTTTACCAGGGCAGCACTATCCATACCAATGAGAGCAAGCGACTCATCCCTTGTATTCGCTTTTCATCCAATCATAATCTCAGTGAAGTCTGGAGATAGATGAGACCACCACAGCTGATCCATCGTTAAGGGTAAGTTAGGTTTAGCTATTGTGTCACCTGACGACTGTAATGTGCGGGAGTTCCGTCATGCTGAAGCCAAGGGAACCTCCTCCATTAGTGAAAGTTTGTTTTGCAGAAAATGTAGATAGATGGACCTCTTAAGATGATTGTGTAACACAACACCACATGTTTACAGAGTAACAACAATGAAGATTTGTTTCTATAATGGCATGTGGATCTTCGTCAAACTACCAATTGTGGCAAGTTGCAGGTATTGTTGATACTGTCACAGATGAAATTAACTTCATCACTAAACAGTAATAGTAGAATTAATAGATTATTAGCATTTACCCACTGGGCGGTTTCACAAAAATGTCAAACTTTTCACAAATTTCACAAATTGCCTGAACCCCATTGTGTTTAATATTAAATTAGGCTTTCTAAATTATGAATATACATGAGATTATAAAATAATTTAAACATTTTATCAGATATTGATAAAGTTTTTACACCTAGTTTAGTTAGAAAACATTTGGTGGTTTACAACAGGTGTTGAAAAGTTTTAATAACTTGAGTTTGAAATAATTTAGGGTGGCCAAAGTTTTAAAATAGGTACTATAACAGTTGAGTTAACAGTATGTATCATAATCAGAGTTTTATTAACTATTATTTTTATCTTATATGTCTTTAAACTTAAGTTTATAAAAATGTTTACGCCCGACATCATGGCAATGAAAATACCTTGATAGAACTGTATTGAGAAAAAATTGAAATATATTGTTTCAGGCCATTAATAAGTGCCTAATAAGAACCATTTAATTATTGTTTGTAAAATGAGCCATTACTCCATAAAACTGGTGTTGTCGTGTAAAAATATTTTTACACTTGACACTAGGTGATTGTTTATTTGGCATAAACACAGTTTTTGTGATTTATGTAGTCATAACTTAAGAACAATTAGAAAGCCATACTAAAAATAAATAATTTATATTTTGGCATCACTTGAAAAAAAGGATCAAGCGAAGAGGTTTTACTGTTATTCATAATAGTTTGTAACTTTCCACACTAAAATGTAAGTACATACTCGTATTAGTCTATTCAATAACCTTTCTTCTTTATTGTGGTTTAGGCCTAGTTAACAGAATGTTGATAAAAAGTTGTAAAATGATTATTTTTAACTGTCCCTTTTGTTTAACCTTTAAATAGCCTATTTTATACCTGAGCACTGTTTATATTTGAATTTAATTTTTACAATTTTTTTCAGTTCAAGTTAAAAATGGGACTGACAAACAATGAAAAGATGCAACAACATAGGTTCTCCAGCCATTTTCTCCCTAACTTAAAAGATGAACATTTAAGAAAATAAAGAGATGCTAAAAGAAGACAAACAAGAAAAAATAATTTAAGCAAATGTGAAATTAAATCTTTTCGGAGAAAGGAATCTGAGCGAGTTAAAGAGTGGTACAGAAAAAAAGAAGTCATCAATATAATTACCTCACCATTATCTAAGGAATCGGAAACTTTAAAAGAAACAACCAAACCCTATTCTCCATATGGCAAAATACAATCTTTAGGAAAAGTCATTAATTGGGTACAGCATCAGTTACCTAATTTCCCTTGGAATAGGAAAGCAGTGATTAAGTCTTTGGCCAAAGATGTTGGACTACATGTTACTCCAGCCCACAAAATGAGAAGCACTCTACTAGATGAAAGTAGGCCTATAGATGATGCGGTCATTGCAATTTATAATTCAAATTAAATTTCTTGGCAATCCCCAGGACTGAAAGACCGAATAATTTACCAGGAAAAGGATCCCTAAACTGGCGAGAAGAAAAAATACATAGTGCAGGCTTGTTATATGTTGCTGTCTTTGTCAGCAGCACACAGAAACTTTAGTACCGAGTATCCCAAAATCAAAGTAGGCCTTACAAAGTAGGCCTTACAAAGTTCTATTTGATAAAATGCCTCACAATGTATGTGTATGTCCGTATCATGAAAATGTCTGTTTGTTGTTTATTAGTTGAATTTGGTTTTATAAAACAGCTAGTGTGTGATAGTTTGTACAAAGAGTGTATGACACAGACATGCTCCACGTGCAAGGATAAGCTAAATCAGTTTGCTCCAAATTTTGATCATAAAGAAATATTAACAATGGCAGAAGACAGACAACAATGTAGAGAAGATAGAGATTATTAGTACAATATTTGAATGTTTCAATGAGTTAAAGTCAAAGCTGAAAACATTTCTTATACATACATACATTAAGTGAAATCAAGCAACATACTTTTCAAGCCAAAGAGAGAAATTAATGGCCAAAAGATTCTACTACAGGTAGATTTTTCAGACAATGCAAGCCTCTTGCAACAAAATGAAATTCAGTCTGCTCATTGGTGTCACAATCAAGCTACTGTATTCACAAGCTATGCATTGATCAATACAGATGTTACTGAAGGAATTGTGATTGTATCAGATTGTCTTGATCACACAAAAACTAGTGTTTACAATTTCATGTTACTTGAAAGGTAAATATAACTCTAGAGAAGAAGTTGCAGTTTCTTTAAGATGGAGCTAGCTCCCAATTCAAGCAGAGGTTCTTGTTTGCAAATTTAGAACATTTTCAGAATAAATATGGAATACAAATTTCATGGAATTTTTCGCCACCTCACACGGCAAAGGGGTTGTTGATGGTATTGGAGGAACCGTAAAAAAGTCAGTTTAGCATCAAGTACAGCCAAGAAAAGAAAATGTTTCAAATGCAGAGGAATTTGTTCACATAGCACTGTTGAAGTATAGGTAAATTTATATTACAGTGAATATAAATGTAGCAACATCTGTGGTGTGCAGGTGTGTGCGCAATGGAAGTGATACTGTTGTGTGTGCATGGGACTGAGGAGAGACAGTAGTAATATGATTGTTGGCCTACACGTACGCTCTCGTCTCACATACAGGTATAGTTTACTTGTTTTTAATCTGTATTAATGTTTATTTCTGATTATTAATAAACATATCAAAATGCTAATTAGTTATTCTCAATTGGTCTACAACCTCTGAAAATAAACCTATTCTCGTTATAATTCAACATGGTAGCAGAGCATGGTTAAAATGAAAGCCCCAAGATGGCGGATAAAATGAGAATTCCTATTTTTTGACGGCAAGGACTACGAGTGTTGGAAAAAGAGAATCACGATGATTTTAAAATTAAATAAATGTGAAGAGGCAGCGACAAGAGAAAAAGGTACGACAGATAAAGAGGACAAGTGGAGTGAAAAAGACTTGAAGGCAATCAATGTGATTTACAGTGGTATTTCGAATGATCAGTTACAGTTTATAAGAGATAAAGATATGGCGTATGAAATTATGAAAAAGTTCGACGAAAGGTACTTAAAGGAATCTACTGCACTGCAAATTTGTATACGAAATAGCTTAGATAAATTGAGGTTAAAAAGACTTTGAAGATTAGAGTGCCTTTTTTACTGAGTAGTAGTAGTAGGTGGTGGTGGTGTGGTGGTGGTGGTGGTGGTGATGAATGAACTTAAAAGTGCAAGTGCTAATGTAAGTGAAAAGGAAAACTGAGTTATATGATTAAAATGCTTCCAAATTCGTTAAGTTATGTTGGTGATTTAATTGATATACTAAAAGAAAGTGATCAAACTGTTGAGTATGTAAAAAGTAAAAGAAAAAGAAGAAGGAAGCAAAAACAGTTCAAGTGCATTTAAGGCTGAAAGAAAAAAAGACAAAGGTTGTTTTAAGTGTGGGCAAATATGGACATTTTATGGCTCAGTGTACGAGCATGAGACCAAGTGAAAATTTGTGGAGGCCCAGAGGCGGCATTCAACAGCAAGGAGGCGGACGCCAACAACAACGACAACAACAACAACATTGGCAACATCGTGGTGGCAGTGGTGAAAGAGGAGCTGGTCGAGGTTCAAGTCAACATCGTCGAGCTGGCGGTTGGTAACAAAGGCAAAATCAACAAGGACAGCAAAATGAAGACAGTGATATGAGCAGTTTTAATACGGAAATCGAGGTAAGACCCGGATTGGAAGAATTGTGCGTTGAAGCTAACAGTTGCGTCGGTAAAGTAGAATGGTTACTTGATAGAGGTTGCTCTGATCATGTCATAAATAATGATGAATATTTTTATAAATTTGATGAGCTCAAAGTACCGGTAAATGTTAAAGTCAGAGATGGTCAGTTTTTAAAGAAAACTAAAATAGGTAATGTTTTACACAAACTCAATGTTTATGGTAAAATAGTAGAAAATAAAATGTTAAATGTATTTTACGTGAAAGAAATGGATAGAAATGTAATCAGTTATGGGAAAGTTACAAATAAAAATAAAATATTCTAAATTGAATCAAATATAACAGCCAAATTAAATGACAGAAAAGGAAAGATATCATAGACGTGTCAATTTTAATTATCTAAAAACAATGTGTGATAAACAAATGCTTGAATTATTATTATTATTATTAGCACCGCGTCTTACTACCCGTTCGGCTTATATGCACTTACGCTAATGTGTAATGGTAGGGTAATTGTGAGATGAAATGAAGGACCTACAGTTTAACGTGGAATCCGAACCACGGGAAAATTAAAATGATAAGAGATGAAATTACGAATGGAAATATAAATGATCAAAATGTAAATTTAGGGTTGAGAAGATCAACCAGAGAAAAACGAAAACCTGCTAGACTTAATGATGATAATTTTGCATATAATAATATGGTTTATGTAAACTATGTAAATGCGTAAAATCCTATTTCATATAATGATGCGATGAATAGTTATGATTCTAAAAATAGTAAAAATGCAATGGATAAGGAAATAAATTTCTTAAATAGAAATAAAACATGAATATCTGTTATTAAACCAGAAGATAAAAAAAATACTAGCTTTAAAATGGATTTATACAAAAAAGGCTAATAATGTTTATAAAGTTTTGTTAGTATTTAGATGATACCAGCAGAATGATTTAATTGATGATATATACTCCCCAGTAGCAATAATGCAAACGTTAAAAATTTTATTATCATATTGTTTTCAGAATAATTTAATTATTGAGCAAATGGATGTAGAAACAGTGTTTTTGGGTGGAAAAGTTAAATCAGAAGTTTATGTTAAACAACCACGAGGTTATGAGGATGGTACGGATAAAGTACTAAAATTGGATAAAGCATTGTACGGATTGAGAGAAAGCCCAAGAGCTTGGTATGAGTGTTTCGATACTTATTTGAAAATTTTAGGTTTTGTAAGAAGCGAGAATGACTGTTGTTGCGTATATATGTTAAACGATGAGAATAATCATAATATCTATTTAATTTTGTTTGTAGATGATTTGCTCATATGTTGTAAAGGTAAAACAAAGTTAAATTTTGTTAAAAATTTATTGTTTAAAGGATTTCAGATGAAAGATTTGGGTAAAATAAAAACTTATTCAGGTATTAATATAAATTACGAATTTGATAAAGAAAAAATTACTTTGGATCAAAGGGATTATATCTTATCTTTAGCAAGGAAATATTGAATTGAAAATTCTAAATTGTATGTTACTTAGATGGAACAAAATTTAAAATTAGAAACCATACAATCAGCGTGTGATGAAATTAAGTATAGAAATATAATTGGAGCTCTTTAATATATTAATTCAGGAACAAGACCTGATATAAGTTTCAGCGTAAATTATTTAAGTAGATTTCAAAATGGTTATGATAATACTCATTATAAATACGCTGTGAGGATATTAAAGTATTTAGTTTTGACCAAAGATTTAAAGTTAACCTATAATAGAAATGTTAATGCAGAGATCTTAAACTGTTACATAGATGCTGATTGGGCAGGTGATATTGACAGAAAATCGACGACAGGATATGTTATTAAAATGTATGGAAATGTGATTTTTTGGAAATCTAAGAAACAATATAGTGTAACAAAATCATCCACATCAGCTGAGTGTGTTGCATTGTCTGAGTGTGTTAGTGAATTAAAAGTTGTGAAAGATATTTAGCTAGATTTTAATATTGAAGTTTGTGACCCGATAAAAATGTATGAAGATAATTCAGGTGCAATAAATATAGCTAGGCTTAAGTATGGTAATTTTACAAAAAAAATTATATAGAGACACATCATTTTGTAAACGAGAGTTATGAGAAAGGAGAAATTGATATTGTCAAAATAGATTCTGATGAAAATGTGGCTGATATAAGCCATTAGGTCGAAATAAGTTTGAAAAATTCAGACATGAAATGAATGTGATATAAATTGGTTTATGATTAAGGTTGGACTGTAATATAGATTTGAGGAAGCGTGTTGAAGTATAGGTAAATTTATATTACAGCGAATATAAATGTAGCAACATCTGTGGTGCGCAGGTGTGTGCGCAATGGAAGTGATACTGTTGTGTGTGCATGGGACTGAGGAGAGACAGTAGTAATATGATTGTTGCCGCGAACGTACGCTCTCGTTGTCTCTTGTACGGGTATAGTTTGCTTGTTCGTAATCTGTATTAATGTTTATTTCTGATTATTAATAAACATATCAAAATGCTAATTAGTTATTCTCAATTGGTCTACAACCTCTGAAAATAAACCTATTCTCATTATAATTCAACAAGCACAAACTAGAAACCCCAAACTCCACATAAAATTCATTGATAAGAAACAAATTTGAGGGGAACACAAGTTTCTTCAGGAAACCGTGGGAAACTCTCAGCCCTGTACTAAACTGCTAAGTCTATATACCACGTTCAAACACAAGGCCATGCTTATATTTTGACAAGTCAAACTTCTTGCTCTAAGTCATTAATTATAGTCAAACTTAAACCAACAGTAGAGTGAAGTGAATTAGAAAATTATGAAAGTGAAAATGAAATAAAAAACCAAGATAACGAGCCCCAAAGATTATTTATTCAAGTTGTAATGTAACTGATTTGCCCCTGAAAAGTATGTGAAAGCATTGACAATAATATCGTCCTAATTCTATAAACGTCTTATTTCATTTAAATTATATAGTATATTAAATGGCGCTTAAAGCACTTCTTCTTCTAAGAAGGCAAAAGCCACTGAACAGTGACGTCACGCACGTGACACCAGTCAAGTCAGTTTGACAATATATATTTTTCAAATAATAACTTCCTCTTCTCGATGGTTCGAAGAGAGATTTTAAAATGAAACTTGAGTCTTTTTCCGGCTCTCGAAGCTTCGAGTAGCACAGAGATGTTTTTGTCTTGTATTTTGTTTTTCTAAACTAAACCTTCTCGAAGCTTCCATGACCGAGGAATATATACAAAGGATGGTGCAACATAAAGTTAGTGTTCAGTTGGGAGTTGGGAGTTTGGCGTCTAGCAACACCTGTCCGCGCTAGCCCGCGTATATATTTCGACATGATCTATTTTCGCATTAATTAAACTAATTCAGCAATAAAAAACATGTCAAAATGAAAAGTGTATTAATTATGATTCGTCAATAGGCACCCATCGCGGTAACGTAAATCCAGAACGTTACAATTGGCTTCCCAACTTAGGGGCACGAATTACCTCCCCGAGATACAGCACGAATTACCTCCCCGAGATACAGCACGAATTATCTCCCCGAGATACAGCACGAGATAACTCCCCGAGATACAGCACAAGATAACTCCCCGAGATACAGCACAAGATACAGCACGAATTACCTCCCGAGATACAGCACGAGATACAGCACGAATTACCTCCCCGAGGTAAGCAGTAGAGGACAACGCCGAAGACCGAGATAAGCAGTAAGCAACGCCGAGGACCGGGATAAGCAGTAAGCAACGCCGAGGACCAAGATAAGCAGTAAGCAACGCCGAGGACCAAGATAAGCAGTAAGCAGCGTCGAGGACCGACAGAAGCAGCTTACCATCACCAAAGGAGACAAGGGGTGGAGACGAGTCTAAAGAAGATCACAGATAAGTCATCAACAGAAACTTAAATTAAATAGTGAAAAATATATTTATGTCATTTGTGCATTTTGGGGGTGGAACAGTATAAATTTTTTGTGATTTAAATAAAGGGAACAATAATTAAAAAATGGCAGATTCAAATGATAATAGTGACGCTAGTAGCTATTCTGAAGAGGTAGAAAATGAAAATAGACCTAGGAATCAGTTAGGTCTAGAACAATCAGATGAGGAAATAAGGGAAAGTGAACAGGACAATGAAGAGTCATTTGCAGAGGGAGAGAGAGGAGATAGGACAGAAAAAGAAAGAAATGTTATAGTAGAAGAGGAAGAACTAGAAAAGAGTAGGGAACAAAAAATGGAGCAACCTGTAGTAGATTTAAATCAAATTATGAAAATGTTACAGCAAATAGTAGCGAGTAATGAGAAAAGTAGCCAGGAAACGAATCAGAAAATAGATAAAAGTAGCCAGGAGACTAAACAGGAAATAAATGCAGTTAAACAGGAAATAGATACAAGTAGACACGAAATTAATCAAATAATATATGCAAATACCCAGGCAATTAATCAGAAAATAGATACAAATCAGACTAAACTTGAACAAATCAATAAAGAACTCAGTGCTAAAATAGAGTTAAGTAAGGAGGTTTGTGATCAGAGATTTGGTTATGTAGAGCAAAAAATAGATCAATTAGAGACGGTTCATCAAAACTTAGCAGTACAGTTAAATGAGGTAGACACAAAAGTGATATAACAGGAAAAAGTAAAACAGATTTTGATTGAAAAGCATGAAAACTTAAGGAAAGGACAGTTCAAGTTAATGGAACAGATTTCAGCCAATAAAAATAAAATAGAAATAGTAGAACAAGAGTCAATTAAAGGGTTAAAGGAACAGGTAGAACATACACAAACTAATGTTAAGGTAGTCCAACACAACCTTGAAAAAGAAATAAATGAGGTAAAATCAGTACTTGATTCTCAGCAAGACACAAATAAAATTTTAATTAAAGAACAGATAGATGGGATCGTAAATAAGGCAGTAGAAAAACTAGATAAAAAACTTACCGATTTTGTGGTTGAAAATCAAACAAATCTAGGGGAATCTAGTAACTTACACGATACTACCAACTTATTTGCTAAGGGACTAAGAGAAACGTCATTAGCACTTATTCCAAAATTTAAAGGAAAGAGAGGAAACATTTCAGCAGTACAATATATAAATAAAGTAGAAAGAGTATTTAAAGGAGAAAGAATAAATGAAAAAGTCAAAATAGAGATATTTTTATCAGGCCTAGAAGATGAGGCGAAATCCTGGACAGATAGTATAGAGAGTGAATGGGAGACATACGAGCAGGCTAGGGAAATGTTTTTGGAAAAATATTGGTCTCAAAATATGCAGGATGATTTTCTACAATTAATTTTTAATGGAAAATATAACGACAAGGATGGTACTATGAGTGAATATTTCAATAAATTTGTAACACAGGCGAAATATTTGCGATACTCAGTAGTAGAGGATAGATTGATAGGTCTTCTAATGAATCATTTTCCAACTCCAGTACAAGACGTTCTCATTAGCATAAATAAACAGAACATCAAAGAAGTAGAGAGAGTATTAATGGCATTTGACGATAGATATCAAAGAAACAAAGAAATCAATGATCAGACAAACAAATATAATATTGATAGGCATAGGCAATCAACAAACCCTCAAATCAAAGAAATTAATAATGGACAAGATAGGCAGAGATATCAAAATAATTATCCAATACCAGAGCAAAATAGAAAATATCCACTTCCTAGAATAGAATATCGACAGGATAGGAACCAAGGACCTTCGAGGCAAATAAATTCGAGTGATCGACAAATTAATAGAAATAACAATACAGGTAACCCCAGATTCACAACCAATCAAGTACATCAACCTCCAAATTTTAATTATGTACCACCATTTTCAAGGACATCATATTTAAATGAGTACGACTCACAAAAAATATTTGATCCAGGAGGCAATTAAATAAACTTTAAATTTCGGATTATATAAATGTAAAAAATTAGCAGTTAAATTAAAGATTTAAATTTTAAATAAGTGAAATAAGGGTAACTATAATAATTTAGTTGTATTAAGAAAAGTTTAAAATAGAAATTTAAGTAAATTTAATAGGTACAAATTCAGTGAAATAGAAGTAATATTTCCTGTACAAGAGAAGGTTGTGCGTATTTGTAGAAATTGTAAAGTAAACAATTATATGTAGCAACAAGCAAGGTTAGAAATAGATCATCAAACTAAATTACACCTAGCAGTAAAAAGATTAAAAGATACAGCAGAGAAGCGAACCCGGTATCATGATAGAAAGATTCTTAAACCTATTGAATACGCAAATGGCCAGTTAGTTCTTGTAAAAAATCATCAATTATCATCAGCTTTGAATAAGGAAGTAAAAAAAGTTCTTTTTACTATATGAAGGACCATATCAGGTAAAACATCAAATAGGTCAAAATGTATACTTAATTCAAGACCCTGAGACTCTTAAGATTAGAGGTGTTTTTAATGTTACAGAATTAAAACCCTATTATAGCAAGACAGATATCTAAACATTTTTCAGCTACATTAATTATAAAGGATAAGAACAGGATTTTATTTACATAATTAAATAGTAAAATGACTATGCAAGAGTTCGAACCTGGATCTGTAGCACAATAACTAGCAAAAATACATGTTGAAAGAGTCACCTCTTTCTGAGGAGATACGCAGTGGTTAAAATATACTGCGTACTTACTTAGCACCACAAACAAGCAACTGTAAACAACTCTTCAACTGCGTGTTATTTTGAAATGAGTAAGGAGGGTGACACACCTCAAAATATAAATTGTAAAGAAACCATAAACGACCAAACATGAAAAGTGAGACTAATCTTTTAGTTTCTGAAAAGGAAGTTAAACCTTCTTTTGTAAAAATTGAGAGGGTTGTAAAACAAATTCTATACATTCATTCCTACGTAGGCACTTAATACAGGTGGTCGGTCATCTATTGTCATTCCTACATCGCAAAGCTAAGACGACAACACAAACTGACTTTGGCCACGAAAGATAAAATCACTTATTTTTATTAGTTCAATAAGTCAGAGTCAAACCCGGTACATTAAGTATAAAATCTATAAGTATAAAAATATAAATTCTTATCAATTTAGATTAATAACATTTGGACTTAGCATAATTTTAGAAAGTTGTATAAATCAAAATAGGAGAACAGATAAGGAGGGGGCATGGACCCTTAGAAGCATGCAAGGGATAACATCGGATAGAAGGTTAGGTGAGGGCTTGGATAAGTTTGTCAGCTGGAGGAGCGTGAGAACCTGAAATCACACGAGGAGAGATTAGGGTCTAAGTATATTCTAAGAGTAGGTCATAATTTTTGTTAATTGTAAACTATTGTTTAGGTAATAATTTGAATAAAAATTAGGCTAACAGGGCAATTTTGAGTTTAAAAAATTTATATAATTTCAGTTTTAGAAAAGGTTAGGAGATATAAATAATTAATAGACAATCTTGGAAATCTGAATAAAATATATTATTTCATCAATGATGCATTTTTTTTATAATCAAGATAAGGATTTTAATATTTATGTGGGGGGTTATTTTAATTCAATTAATTAAATGGCAATAAATTCAACGATTTTGATTCAGATATTAAAGAAATCACAGAGTAGGCTGATAAGCTGAAGAGTAAGATCTAAGATATCTAGAGAGATTAATTTAGATATGCACTTGAGTGCTTATTACAGTATGTTAAGGTGAGTGGAAATAAGAGGCCAGTAGAGTCTTGTTTAAAAGCATTTTTTCAGATAGTGGAGTTGAGGTATTTTCATTGAGGTATATAGGTTGAGAAAGTGGAGTTGAGGTTTTTTCAGATATGGTCTTAGCTATGGGCAAGCCATGATCTAGATTAATTAATCGTCGTTATGAGTTTAAGGATGGCCCGAGGGCATCTAGCAGCGTTAAGGAGATTAGGTTTATTGAGTAAGGAAGTTGAGGTTTATTGAGTAAGGTGTATTAAGCCATGAAGAATAATTTCATTTTTATAAGTGGTGAGTCAAACGGATCACCAAAGTTCAGGTAGCAGGTATTCACAAACATAGAGTTAGCACAACGCAACAAAGAGTCAGTTATAATAAATGAGGCAAAGGCCTAAGTTTTCCACTATATAATATGCGATAAATATCCAATGGTTAATTCTGGATTAAAATTTAAAGATATTGAGGAGATTGTGAAAAAGTTTAAAAGGGTATTCTGTGATTACGTGATGTAATAATGCTAATGTATTAACAAGGATGAGAGCTAATTAGGGTGTTAGACCTAATTAGGCTACTATAAAAGATTTTATTATAATTTCATTTTTATGCCTAAGGCAAATAGGCAATAGTCAAAAGATTGTAATCAACAGAAAGATGCAGGTAAAGATTTTTTTTTCACTAATGTGAAATTAATTATTCAATTAAGGGGAAAAAATAATTTTAAATATTTTATTATTCCAAGATTATCGTCTATATATTTCAAGTATTTTAAATTTGTTTTGAGTTTAGGTTTTCTTATAAATAAAGATTTTGGTAAGGTGATTCAGATGTTCTATTATTATCCTTTCTCTGTTCGAAACAATGTAATATATTATCTTTTAAGTAATTAAGTTTATTTTGTGAATTATCCTTTTTTGTGTTTTTAAGCTAAGCATTCAGTAAATGTATTTCAAGTGATGGCTCATATAGCGAATTTGGCAGTCAGGCTTTTTAAGGGTATGTGTAGCATTAAGAGTGTTTGTTAAGTATGTTAAAATAATAGTAAAAGTGGATCCGTGAAGGATCGTCATCGTAATACTAATAATTGAAAGTGGATCCGTGAAGGATCATTGAAATGAATAAAAAGTGCAACGAAGTGTTTAAACCAATAAATGATTAAAAGACACTTTGATTAGTGACAATTATATTCAATTTTTTTATTAACAAGTTAATGTATTTTAATCAATCTTAAGGACGTTATAGCAACGAATTTTGTTTTGTTTTTTTTAAATAAAAAATAAAAAACTTTGATTAGTAATAATTAAATTCAAATCTTTATATTAAATCCAAATTTTTATATAATAAACTTAGATTATTTTATTTCAATTAATTGTAATTATACTTAACAATTTTATATCTTGATATTTGATTTATCTAATTTCAACTTTTTGATTAACATTTTATATTTTAATGTTTGATTTATATAACTTCAATATATATGTATACTTCATGTAAACTTACAGTAGGAGAACACCACTTCAAATATTATTATCATTCAAGAACAACATTATACAGAGTGTTCCAAATTATTGAAATTTATCCAATTTGTGAAATGTTATACAGGATGTTTCAAAATATTGTAACTTGTGAAATTTTATACAGGGTGTGCGAAAAATGATCATGCCGTCTTTTCTCGTCTTTTTTTTTTTTTAGCAAAGCGTATCAAAAAGTATACGACTAAGTCTCTACTTTCAGATACACTTTGGGGGGTATTGTAATGTAACTGATTTGCCCCTGAAAAGTATGTGAAAGCATTGACAATAATATCGTCCTAATTCTATAAACGTCTTATTTCATTTAAATTATATAGTATATTAAATGGCGCTTAAAGCACTTCTTCTTCTAAGAAGGCAAAAGCCACTGAACAGTGACGTCACGCACGTGACACCAGTCAAGTCAGTTTGACAATATATATTTTTCAAATAATAACTTCCTCTTCTCGATGGTTCGAAGAGAGATTTTAAAATGTAACTTGAGTCTTTTTCCGGCTCTCGAAGCTTCGAGTAGCACAGAGATGTTTTTGTCTTGTATTTTGTTTTTCTAAACTAAACCTTCTCGAAGCTTCCATGACCGAGGAATATATACAAAGGATGGTGCAACATAAAGTTAGTGTTCAGTTGGGAGTTGGGAGTTTGGCGTCTAGCAACACCTGTCCGCGCTAGCCCGCGTATATATTTCGACATGATCTATTTTCGCATTAATTAAACTAATTCAGCAATAAAAAACATGTCAAAATGAAAAGTGTATTAATTATGATTCGTCAATAGGCACCCATCGCGGTAACGTAAATCCAGAACGTTACAAAGTGGTGAGTGGATGGTTGTTAAATATGAAGAGGACAAATTTCCAGGTGTTGTGACTAAGTTATAGATAATAATGACCTTGAAGTAAATGTCATGCACTTGTCAAAAACTGGATCATATTATAAATGGTCACAACAGGAAGATAAAATATTATATGAAATTGAAAATGTCCCCAAAAAATCAAACCACCTGTTGTTGCAGGAACCAAAGGACAGTTTTATTTCCTGAAAAAATGTATTTGTTGCATAGGCCTAAAAGTTACAGTTAAGATAGGCCTACATAAAATCATCAAGACATCATTAAAATCCATCACTAAAATAAAATATGATGCAAAGTCTTATAAAAGGCTTGGTGTAATACAAAGTTTTGGGTGTAAAACTTTGGTGTAAGGTGTACACTTTCAGACAAATTACACCCAACCCTACTGTTTTACACCTGACACCGATTTTTATTTTATTAGTGTATATTTGATACTTAGTATTTTCCATTGTAATTTTAAGGAAGTGTGTCTCATTGTATTATATTT
>JBCFYV010000024.1:6166327-6281591 GCA_039000515.1 Timema cristinae
TAGCGTCTGCCTTCTGGGCTAAGGGTCTTGGGTTCGATTACGGTCATCGCCAATAAATATATCATTGATGAAGTGTAGTTACACACTTTCATAGTGAATAAATTAATGGTGGAGAATTGGGTGGTGTGACTGTTATAGATTTTAGATAGTTTAGAAGTCGTGTGTTGATATAATCAGTTGATTTACAAAGTCATCATCATCAACTTTTCCAGCATGTGGCTGGGTCCACTTAGTAAAATGCCTCCATCTTCCTCTATCTCTCCACCACTCTCTATATGGGATAGTGATGCGCAATACAAGGAGCCTACCTAGTGGGCTCCACCTAGCCTCTCCTACTCAATCCTGTCATCACTGCCAAGTGGTGTGCCCCGGGGCCTGAGTAGCCTGGTGGAGGTTGGGTATAACCCCAGTGGAAGCTAGGTCAGGTTCAGATGAGTGACCTGAGGCTGGTCAGGGCCAAAACCAACAAGCTCTAAACAGGGCCTGGCCAGTTGGCTCCCAGCTCCCAGAGTGTGAGGGCTAGGGACGAAAAGCTGAGACACTGTCAGCACCTGTAGCCTCAGTGAGTGAAGGCTACCACCACAATAAGTTTTACCTGGGACCTGTAGGCGGCAGCCCTCTAACCAGGTGTAGGCCACGACAGGCCTAGTAAGCCGGTGGCCGAAGAATTAAAAAACCTGAGGTTCAGAAAGTGCAAATTAAATACTCTGATTAATATAGAAAAAAATAAATAAAACCCATTCATAATAAATTACAAGGTGTTGCTCTAGACTGATCATGTAGTTCTCTTGAAGGTTGTCATAATGCATTTATGCTATTATTGCTTATACTAATTTTCTTTTCATTTTACACCTAGCAATATTATGACATAAGCTGTCTAGAATAACTGACTTTACAAGTTAGAAAATCAGTCGATCAAAATTTATTTAAATTCAATGACTTTTGACAGCATGAGTGGGCTACTGACACACTTAAGCATAGTGTTTTACTGGTTCTATGTAAGGCAAGGAAGAATAGCAAATATATGTATTAACTAGGTCTGATAGTTTTGTGACTACACATAATTAACTAACCTAATTAAGTTAAAAGAAATAAAAAAGGCTACACATAATTTGTTATGGTTCTCACACTATCTGAATGTACCAGATTGGGGAGAGGTGATATGTGCTTGAGATTTAAATCTCTGCCAGATGAACTGAAGGTAAAAAGGAGAACGCACTTTCACTGTGCTTTCCCATCTTCTATAAACTAAATTAGGGCCATCAAATCAGTGGCCTGCCAAGCTTGGCGGATTATGTTTAAATGATTTGACATGATTTACTTTTTTATAATTGTTAGTATTAGTCTTACTTTTATATTTGATGCAATTAGAAGACTAGTTCATATTAAAATATTGTAACATAGTTTTGTATTTGCATGATTTAATGATTTGTTTGACTTATTACACTTTTAATATTTTTGTAGATCTAATTTAATCCAATTGTATTATCTTTTTAGGTCTAACTTTCAATAGCTAAATCGTGGAGAGAAGTAACCAGAGGTGCATCTTACTAGGCTTAGCAATGCAATATTATAGGGTCTCTTCAAAATAGTTTATAACGTAGTTACGGTTGTACATAACAGTCTGTGTGGGAAGCGCTGCCGGAACCAAAGATTTATTTCGGGGGAATTCTTCATGGTAGGAACCTGAGGATGAACAATATTAATAAGGAATTTAACTTGATTTTATGAACACACTGAAAAGTTAATTATTTGGGGGGCTGATCCCTCAACCCCCTTCACCCCCTATGGATGGCCCTGGTGAGTGGGGTACTTACAAAGTCTACACAACAGCACTCAATCTCCAACAAAATTACATCACAAGAGGCCGGACACGCTCCAGGGTCAGGAGCTGAGACCCCAACTGACAGCTTATTTTTATTTATCACGATTGAAATCTAGGTATTAATTTTAGAAACAAAAATAGTCTCAAGTCAGGCAGTTTCTGAAGTCTGAACGAATGTCCGAATCCCAAATAGGTGCTCAGAGTGTTTAACTTTGTACTTATTTTAGTTTTAATTAGTTTTAATAGTTAGTCACTCTTTTCCCATTCTGAGTGACTAGATGTATAGTGACTCTTTCTCCATTCTGAATTAAGTATACCTGCGTATAACCCGAACGGATAGTAAGACGCGGTGATAATAATAATAATAATAATAATAATGAATTATGTAAAATTGTAGCACGAGAGCTCATTTAGTGAACAAATACAATGAGATTGAGTAAACTTGCTTTGGTCTTATTTTCATTCTCCATTAAACGTTAAAATACAGTACCTAGATAAATTGCCCTTTCCACCTCAAAATAGTTACATATAACACTTTTTACTGGCTTGAAGGCAGAAATAAGAGCTCCGATACCCATAACATTGCAAAATAATCAAAACGTAGAGGGCACGTACTACCTCAGAGTGGTTACATATTACATTTTGTGTTTTCAAGGAGTGAGGGGAATTGTAGGAGGTGTGATAAAAGTCCAGTGTTTTTTATTAGTTTTTATATTTAAACTATTTTTACCCAAATAAATAAAATATTGCTTCTGTATAAACATGGATCTAAATAGTTTTCACATAGTAATATCAACAGCTTTTGTTGAATATTTGTAATGAAAATGAAGGCATTATCTCACAAACTTTTTCATTAATTTAAAAAGTTTATTAGATAATACCGTTATTCTCTTGAGATTTATTTAAAAACTGTTGGTATCACCATGTGAAGAAGAACTAACTCGTTTGTTTCTACTGAAGCAATAATTTTTTTATTTGTTTCAAAAGAAGTTTTGATATAAAAACTAAAAAAAAAACCACTAAACTTTTATCATGTCCCCTACATCCCCACCGCAAATGATTGCCATGGAAACTGGAATGGTGATGGTGATAGTCATTTGTTTGTAAAAAGTGATTCTTCATTCCCAATATGTCTCATATGTTTGTGTGTCCAACTTTCCCTACAGAACACCTTACCCAAATTATTCTACAAAATATATTCTCATTCATTTTTAGGTGAGCAAAAGCCCCCATAAGGTTTTTTGGTTATTTTTTAGAAAGCAAGCCCTACACTTCATTTCAACTAATTTAGTGAAGAAATGGCATAGCTATCATTTTTAGGTGAGGCATTATAGTAAGGGGGCAGGAGCCTCCCCAAATATATATTTATTATTATAAAGTACATTTTATCAGAACAATTTGAGTGAAGAAATCACATCTCTATAATTTTTAGGTGAGCTACAAGAATAGGGGTAAAAAACCTTGAGTCAAATTTTTATGAAGTACACCTCTATTTTATATATAATATTATCCCTCATTTGTTTCGGGGGTTTAAATGCATCTACTTGGTTGACATAGAAACTGATGCTTTTAGTCTGTTGTTATTAAGAAGTATATAAATATATTCTAATTTATTTTAATATACATATAAAATTATATACTTTTTACTAATTACTGACAAAAAGCATATGCTTTAATTATTTAAAATGATATATATATAATTAGATATATATTTACATGGTATTATTTCTGGTTTTAGTTAGTAATATGAAATAAATTATAATCAGCAAAAAAATCCCGCCGACAATACATTTTAATAAGGTGGCAATGGCAGTTTGACATTTAATACCGCTTACAACCACTGCTAGCACTGAAAACTGCTCATACTCGATCTATGGGCCAATGTGGCTATAATCTTAAGCTCAACATTTTAATAGTTATGAAATCATCCACGCTTGGCACGTGTGTTTAATCTTTTATAGAATAACCTAGATTTAATGAGTACACGCAGTATACCATTGTGGGGGTATGACGTCAGAGTCTACAATGTATTCTTATGGAGAAAATGGAATTTAAAAAATTAATAAAGTCCATTTGTACTATTAAATAAATTATAAACCAACCATTTATGAAATCAAAATAGCTTTAACTTCACAAAAAATAAGAGGAAAGTTTTGTAAAATTGTACAACTCTTAGTAATCTCTGATAAAAAAATCGTAAGCTTTGGCGGGAATTCAAATTAAAGAAACCTTAAAAACTAACGTTTAGGCAATATAAAGTGACAATTTATATTACCTAAACATTAGCTATTATTAGATATATTATTTACTAATATAATATTAGTTTTATATATATATAAAATATATAACTATATGTTAAATATATATATACCAATATTATATATATATATATGATAGATATACTTATATTATGTGTATAACATATATTTACTTATATTATGTATATATAATATATATATCATATAATAAATATTTTATGATATATAATATATATATCATATAATAAATATTTTATGATATGATTTTATTTATATTATATAATTTTTTATGATAAAATTATATATATTATATCATTTTTAATAACATTGATAGCTTTTATTTTTTATTAAAAATAAGCACACTTGAAACATTATGAAAAAATATCTGCTTCGGTGGCTGCATGGTCTCAGGCATAATTCTCGCTATAAACTAGAATGTCGATGACAGGAAGATTTGGGTTGAGTTAGAATCCTAGTTGGGTGTACAGAGGGTGATTTTCCACTCTCTCCACGCAAATGCGGGTACACTTACTCTAAATTCATTTTTCTTCATCCCCAACTCATTACCCTAATTAGTACATGTGTGTATAACCTTAACAGGTGGTAAAATGTGGTGCTAAATATATTTTTGCTTATTAATTAAATCTAAAAATTTATTATATTATTTTGGTCCACTCATTATTCACAGAGTAGCTTAATTTGTTACGAAATATTTAGAAAACCAGTTAGAATTTGATGAAGCATCAAAGAAAAATAGCTCATAAAAAATTAAAAGATAAATATAAAATAACACATAAATAAATAAATAAATAAATAAAATTAAGTTGCAGATCAATATTATCGTAAAATTAAGCTTTGAAGTAAATAAAGCAAAAGCCAGTACACCGTCAAAATGGTGGCCAAACTTCTTTTTTCTTTCTTGTTTGTTTGGATATTAGCACCGCCATAAGACGGAACGGCTAGCGAGTACTCTTCTAGGAACGCATCGAGGTTACTCTAATCTTTTAGAATGTAAATTAAAAATAAGCAAGGATCATCCATAGTTAGTTATATTGATTTGGGTTCACAGTAAATTTGTATGTATATAATATCTTACTATCACTGTTCCGTTTACCCTATTTATTTAAATAGACTCGTAGTGTCACTAAACAAAATAAAACAAACTGCATTTGCCTGGCTTAAATATATTTGCTTTAATCATCCAGGCCCACCCATAGGGGGAACGGAAACCCCTCGAGTGGGGAAGCCCTGGCGTCAAAGGGCCTAGCCCAATATTTTAACGTTTTTTGTGTGGGGAGGGAGGAAGACACGAAAGACTCACCAAATTTATTTTTTAGACATGAAAAAGGTAGTCGGATAAGGCTCACACTATTGAAATAATATATATGTTTTAAAAAGTTTTTAAGATGTAGACTATTATTAAAGGTATTTGTACATTTTTTGTAGGGAAATTATGTTGTGGTTTAGGAAAATCTTTCACAAGCTACTTTGCACGTTGGCAACACTGCGTTTTAAGTTGATTATCTTTTATTCTGTGTTTATGTTGTGAATGTTTAAAAAAATTCCAGATTTTTATAGCCAAACTGTTTGGTTTTAAATTATTTAGGGATTTGGTGTTACATTCGTGATGTGTGGGGATAACAGTTATTGTAATTGTAAGGGATCACATATCATTAAAAATCTAATAACCAAAGCTATTATATATATGTTTTAGTACGGATTTAGTCGCACCTAGATATCATATTCTGAAAATTAAAAAATTATACCTGGACACGGGAATTGAACTAAGGATCTTTGAGTTAGTACGCCAATGCTCTACCATTGAACTAGCCAGGTAGCTGTGTCTATCAAAACCTCTAGACACAAAATATCAAGTTAAAACTGGTTGAGGAGGTAAAGGTAAAGTTGGAAGTAGTTCACGAAAGTTTTGATTCTAATAGGTGCTTCACATTGGAGATAAGACGATCTACGTCTTGTAACTGGCCTCTAGTAGTTTTAGCGACACAATATAGACCGTGAACAAAGCCTGTCGGATGAATTAATTTGGGATAACTAACTTTTAATTCAGCTTCCGCTTTAACATTAAATGGTGCAGCATCACTGAGAAATAATTGTACATTGTGATTCTGTACCTTACCTGACCACAAGACAAGCAACGAGTCATTGGAAAATGTTGCAACTATAGAATGATTTAGCCGGTCCAGTATTTGTATATTCAGAAGGAATAATTTTCTACATGGTTTAGTGGACCAACTACATCACTATATACATACTGTCCGACTGCATCTGTTGTCTTATTTATTGAAACCCAGATATTTTGGTGTTTCAATGTGTCCCGTATATTACAAATTACATCATGAAAACACTGTGATACACAATTTTTTGTGTAATATAGACTCGACTATAGTAAGATTTTGGTTGGATGAACAGTAGAAGTTAGTTACTAAAATTACTAAAACAATTTTAATATATTCAATATTCATACATCATGTCATGCTATCTCCAGCTGTCACTTTTAATAGATATTATCAATACCTATAAAATAACAGAAATAATATGATGAAATATTACCAATGTTGGCCACAAAGAAATAGGTTTGAATTTTCTCTACTGTTCTTTCAACCAAAATCAGAGTATAGTTTGTGGATTTTTTTAAGAAATCACAAAGGTGCACATTATTCAGCAATGGAATGTCGGAACCCACTAAAGATAGAAAAAAAGTCTTTAGAAAAATTGACACTTGAAATTGATTGTTCAACTAGTTTGCTTGTAATAAATTAGTGATTTAAAGTATATTTCTTCTGAGCCCTATCCTTATGATGCACTATATTATTATACTAAACAACTTCAAAAATTTTCCTTCACAGAGAAACTCTTTTTGAATACCAGACACAACAATACTTTGCCGTCTTCACTAAAATCATTACTTCCAAACTCGTTTAAATATTTACGTAACAAGGTACTTTGTGATGTTTTCGTGGCTGGCATTTATCATTTAAACTAATCCACCGTTCACATCTCCCTCCTTCGTCTATCAACATGCAACTGAGACTCAGTCTGAGAGTAACGGAACACTTGATATGTCGGAAACCACCAACCATGTGATGACATACCTAGTGCTGATTGGATTTGATTAACTGCATGAAAACTTAACTGTGCAATAATATATCATAACACGCACGTAAATTCCTAGTTACATACACACACACACCTGCGTGCACACGTGGACGCTAGTTTTGTTTTATTTTACACCAACATGACTCCAGAGAGTATTAACTATTTATTAACTAGCCGATGATAGAAAAGAGACAAGTAATAATTTAATACAACAGTTACGAATAAACTATATATTTTTATCTTAAAAATAGGAGTAAAATATTCATTTTCACAGTAAAAATTTAAAATATGCATGAAAAATCATTTTCCCTCAGAGTGTACTGTAACAAACTTGGGGTTTCAAACTCCTGTCGATTATCCAATACTGGTCATTTAGACAATACAGACCGAAAAAAATTGGTAAAATCTGCTACGGAAGATGAATTGTTTCACTAATATGACGCCAAGAGCAGCATGAATCGATCGCTTGAAAAGGTATATTATTTAATCCTCTTATTTACTTCAAGGTTTGTTTTTCATCTTTAAATGTGATGATACCAACAATAATAATAACTATCGGTTTTAAATATTTTATGTCTTAAGGTTTGATATTTATACTTACGTAATTCTTTTAACCAGGTTCGGCCTCACAACAATCAGTAAAAATATAAAAATGGGGAGGGGATTACATGTCTTTCGCCCTGAAAGACATGTAATACCCTCCCCATTTTTATATTTTTCCCTTTGTGTATATATATTTTAGATAGAGGGAAAAAATTCAGTTCAGGAAAAAATAATATATCCAAACACATATTTTAGATATTATTACAAGCTCAATTCAATAACAAAATAATATAGAATGGAATGTATGTTAGTCCGTAACGAAAAACAAAATGCATTCATGTTAAATAATCAAAATCAGACTCAAGGGCAATATACAACTCCTGGCAGGCTTTGTTCCTCTGGCTCACATAGTTTTCTTTAAAAAAATAAGTGCTTTCACATGGGGAAATTTGTCACACTTGAAGAAAGGTCAAGCTTGCGGGATAACATTTTCTATGGATAATATTGCTAACGATGACAGCCTTTCATCGGTCATAGTAGATCGAAGATAAGTCTTGATTATGTAACGTTGTTACAACAAACATGATGATTTATGGTTACATCATTCACTCTCCGGCCCTCGTTGGCTCACCTCGCCAAGCATGTGGTCTTCACCAATTCCACAGGATGCACTTCAAAACCCAACTGACCCGAGGCACGTAGTTTGCATCTTACCGATGAAGAAAAATCACGCCCACAGGAAAGGAGGAATGGCTGTTTTTGGCAACACCCCTCTCCCCCATATTCTGGATCTTTCTGACTACATCTAGAATGTCGCACCAAAGCTACTTGATCTTTCTAATAGGACTCTCACCCCCCCCCCCCTCTTGCCCCTTGCTTGATCCACTCTCTGGGAGCATGTGGTCAGACTCAAGTACTATAGGCTACATGGCTAGAGTTTAATAGCATGGTTACTCATTACAATACTAGCTTCAGAGAGGTAAGCGCCGCTGTCGGAGATTGTTTAGTTTACCCGTTCTAAATTCCTTTTTGGCTTGGATTATTAAATTTATTCTAACTTGATCTTTCAAAATTATAAATGTAAAACCTATGGTCTTGACTGAGGATATTATCTTTCATTAAATTGTGTGCGGTTAGAGTAAAGCCGCTTAAGTTCCTTAAGGAAAATTCATTTCCTTGAGCTTGTGTGTAGTAATCTGTTGGTGACCTGGCGGTCTAGGGGTAAGGTGTCGGACTTCCATGCTGGGAGTATGGGGTTCCAACCTAAGTCCCGGCACAGATTGATCTTATTGCCAAACCCTTCCTTCCCTTCTGACAAGACGTGTATTAATTACAACTTGTGAATGTGTGGAATTCCAGGCCTCCACCGTGGTTTGGATCCCACGTTAAACAGTAGATTCCTCCATTTACTTTTACAATCACCCTACTATTACACTTTAGCGTAAGTGCGTAGAACCCAAACGGATAGTAAGACGTGGTGCTAATAATAATAATAATAATAATAATAATAATAATAATAATAATAATAATAATAATAATAATAATATAATAATAATAATAATAAATGAAGTAATCTGTTTTTCGGCTTCATGGATTGTTTTTGAGATATCTTTTATACAGGCGATGTCTGTAGGTTTGCTAATAAATGGCGTCATTTACTTATAATTTGGGTTTATAAACCGTCACTGGATGACAGGGATATTTTATTATAAATTTAATTGTTTTTGTTGTTCAAAGATACATTCTTGTTAAACTTAGAGAAAAGCCGTTAGAAGGTGGGATATCTTTATGACGTTATGACTTGGTTAGAGTATAAATATATATTTAACCCATGTTGAATTTGGTTCGAGGCCACCTGATGGTATCATTTTATGTGTTTATTTACCTCTACGTTAAGTTTATCGGCCACCACTAAATGGTAGGGGAATATAATTCTAATTTTAAGCTTTGTCGTTTAAATTTACATTTCCTGTTAGATTTAAATTGTGGTCACTAGATGGAAGCGTTTGATAAACGCTTATTTATTTAATGTTTAACTTGTTTGGCTACCACTAAATGGCGAGGGTTCGCTAACTGACTCTGAATATTGTTTGTTCATTATTATATGTTTCTTGCTTAAATTTAGAAGGGGGCCAATATACGGTTAGGATGCCCTCACAGATGTTTAAACCTTTTTATATCTTGTTATGGGTGAAAGGAAGCTGCCAGTTGGCGTAATTTATTCACATAAACTTTAAACATTCTTGCGAGTTGTATGTATATATATATATTTTTAATAAAATTTGTTTGAGTCGCCGTAAGAGGGCTTAAATAGTTTAACTATGCTGTAAAAATATTGTTGATAGTTAGATATGTTATTTGTACGACAGCCGCTAGACAGCTAGAACTTAAAATAGAACATTGTTATCCATAGCTTTACGTCTTCTTTGACTTTTCATAGAGTAATTATTCCAACTATTGAGTAAATCTATTGCTACTGCTTGTGTACCTCTGAGATAATTAGTCTTCACCGTGTGATGAGTTTTTGGAAGTTTCTGCGTATCGTGGCTGACATTATTGTTACTACAATACTATATTTCTATCATACCCTATTCGCAATTTGTACTTGTTATTTCTATGTTCCTTCGTCAATAAATAACTTGTTACCTATTTGCCTATTATTTCTGTTGAGAGTGGGAGTGGGGGAAGGTTGAAATCAGTTTTAACTTTGAAAAACTGCGTTCACCACTAGAAACTGTCACTGGCATGGTCACTGATCAGAATTATATTATCATCGGGCCGATTAACACATTTCCCCCCTCTGTAGGGCTGGATACCTCCACCCTTTCCAAATTATTATATATCTATACTTATAAAATAACATGTCCTGATTGATTGACTGACTGACTGACTGACTGACTGATTGATTCATCATCGCCGAGCGCAAACTATCAAGGCTACAAGCATGAAATTCGGACTGTATATTCATTTTGTTATGTAGGCACCCACTAAGAAAGGATTTTAGAAAATTCCACCCCAAAGGGGTCAAAATAGGGGATGATGATATGTATGATAATATGTATGAAAGTCCGTCATTTTGAAAGTTACATAAACAAAATTTTGTATTTCGGTTATTGACGTAAAACAAATAAATACGTGTTTCAGGAATTTTGGAAATTTTATTTAATAAGGGATGAAAAAGGGGTTAAAGTTTGTATCGGACTTGCATTATTTTTGATCTGAGGTCAAGTTATAGTCATCAACGTAATGTAATATTTTAAATTAATCTGTAAATACATATGTATATTTTCGTATTTGTATATAATCAACTTCCTCGCGAGCAAAGCCGCGGGCAACAGCTATCTAGTGTATATATATATATATATATATATATATATAAAGAGAGAGAGAGAACGAAAGGAAGAGAGAGATAAAAGAGGGAGAAAGAGATAAAAAAAGAGGGGGACAGGGACAACGGCATAAATATTATTGTATATTCAATTACAAACTACCTGGGATAGCTTATCCATCTTATACATGGACTAATTAACTAAGTGTGATCTATGCCAAAGTTCCTGGGCTTAGTACGGAGGTCTATCTATTGATGGTAACGAGATGTCTAACGGTATAGCCGGAAATGTAACCATTGTATTTACAACAAAATGAAAGGAGAAGTAGGGCTTAAAGTAAGGTATAAGGACTAGATCAGCTCATTGTAACCCTCCTTTATTTATATAACAAATAAAAGTCAGGTTGGTCACAAGAGAGTTTATTTATTCCCAACAATAACAATACTTGATGAGAAAGAGTGGGACTAGCCCAGCGTTAGGCGCAGACATCAGCACAATAAGGCCATAATATAGTTATACACAAACAAGTGTTTAGGGGCACGACCCCGAGTACAAAGATGGCCGTCTAAAGGACCCACAGCATTAAGATACATTAAAATTGATCTTCGTACAAATCCGTAGCGTATAATGGTAATAATTGAAGATCCAAACAATAACCCCAGTACTAACGATAATCATAAGATATAAACTACTCGCCATCAGCGACTTCCAATAACTGACGAGTAAGGCAAGGTGCCCACAAAGAAGTTCCCCAACAAGCTATTCAAAGCTCCACAAAACAGGGCCAATATCCATTATAATTTGGGGCTTTCAGAATTCAGTGACTTAGCCACAAACAAACTAACAAACTAACAAACTAATTGCGTGGGCTCGCGACCCCAGAGTTGACTAACTAAGCTTAGATTAATAGGAGTTCTATCTCCCCAACAATGATTAGTAACGTAATCAGCCAACATGACTATACCAAACGATTTAGCAAATACCCTGAATATAAAACATGGCGGCGATAATGGTTTCAAAACAATCCGTGAAGCGGATGAGATGTGCTACACACAGACACAGACAAAAGGCATGCTCCGATGCTTCCAGAAGGGGAGCACGAGAGCAAGTTTCAACACGTACCGACCAATTGGTCACACCATGTGGCTCGCAAAAATGTAAAAACGGGTTGTCGCGTTTCGCGAAGTTCTGGAACAAAGAAACAGAGATTACATAATATTAGTAATATGGGGGGTAAAAAAGGGGGGGTAAGAAATTGAGAAACCGAATAAGGGTTTTTTAGAGTTACGTGCGGAGACACTACTCTATGGGGGGCTGGGTGAGAGCCTCCCAAACCACTGTTGACACATCTCGCTTATCCGAGCAGGGCTTTGGGACGTCGATGGCACCCACCAGGGTCGATGACGTAGTTCCCAAGCCCCTGGATAAGAGGATTGGTGGCACCGAGAAGTCTGGCGTAGAAGGACTGCGCCAGTTTCCGGAAGTGGTCCTTGATGGTAGGCATATCCAGGTCACGATGAAGAGTCTCATTCCGGACATACCAAGGTGCGCCCACAATGATCCTCAGACACACGCTCTGGAACGCCTGCATCCTCCTCATATATGTGTCCGCCAGGTGACCCCAAGCGGGACACGTATAGTCGAGGATCGGCCTGAGCAGCTGCTTGTACAGCGTCAGACCGTTCCTTGTAGACAGGGCGCTACGCATGTTAAGCAGTGGGCCTAGGACTCCCAGCCTTTGCCTCGCCTTGTTGAGTCTTTCGTTGCAGTGTCGTCTCCAGGTCAGTTTTGTGGCCAGCGTAAGTCCCAGGTACTTAACACTGTCCGCCCATCTGATCTGTTCTCCGAACAGCCGGAGTGGGGCCGGCCTGTAGTACTTTCTTTTCCATGTGAAGAGCATTGCAGTGCTCTTCTCCACGTTAATACTTGTTCTCCAGGTTGTCAGCCACCCCTCCAACTGCGTCAGGTGCGTCTGGAGTCGCCTCTCCACCAGCTGCCCTCGCCACGACTCCGCTAATAGAGCCGTGTCGTCCGCATACAGAGCCAACTCGGTGCCTGGGGATTTTGGAATGTCGTTCACATAGAGACTGAAGAGCGGTGGGCCCACCATGGAACCCTGCGGCACTCCAGCCCGGATGCTTCTGACTTGGGAGGTGGCGTTCCCAAAGGTAGTGGAAAAGGTGCGATGGGAAAGATAAGATTGAACAACCTTAACTAGGTAGAAGGGCAGGTTCAGGGAGAGGAGTTTGAAAAGGAGACCCTCGTGCCAAACACGGTCGAAGGCCTTTGCCACGTCAAGAAAGACAGCACCAGTCAGCCTGTTGATGTTGAAGTTCCTCGTAACCTGCTAGTAGTAATAGCCAAGGTATAGGCAGTGGATTTTTACGTCACAAATAATATGACTGCTGAGTGTCTTTCGTCAGTGATAGTATTGTGACGTCAGTGACGTTCCTGAGACTATGACTGCAGCCTTGCATCTGAGGTCAGCCATAAAATAATATGACTGCTGAGTGACGTAGAGGTAGCTATGCTAGAGAATATATTGATAGTATTGTGACGTCAGTGACGTTCCTGAGACTATGACTGCAGCCTTGCGTCTGAGGTCAGTCATCTAATATGACTGTGGTCAGCCTGTGGTTCTTGACGTGGCGGTAGGTATGCTAGAGATACGATCCTGAGACTATAACGTCAGCCTGACGTTCTGTACGCCCCATTGAATGTAGGTATGGATTTTTACGTCACAAATAATATGACTGCTGAGTGACGTCGAGGTGGCTAGAGATATAGTGATGGTATTGTGACGTTCCGGTCAGCGCCATTTCTATCGTGGACCAGTTTTTTTTAAAAGTGTAAATGAAGTGTAATTTGTTTTAAATTTTTAGTTATTTATATATCAAATAATTGATAGATTTGAACATGTTTGTGACGCGTTCCGCATTTGTACGTCACATCAGATTTGAATGAATATCAAGTGTTGTTTTCATGTGTATGACGTAAGTATTAATACTCTCTACTCATTATATTTTATGACTAAAATATAACATTTAAATGTTTGGAAAATTTTACTCTCAACTGAGTTTGTATTCAGTGTGAAATCCGTCTGTTTAAAATAAAACCAGTTTTTAAAAAGGAAGAGGATAGTTTTAGATGTCAACGACAAGATCATTCCTGTCGCCGGCAAGTTTTAAGTGTATATGAATTGTAATCAGTTTAAATGTCTAGTTATTTATATATCATATTAAAATAATTGTAATAAATAGACTAGATTTGAACATGTGTACCAGCTGTGAAAACTTTAGAATGCATTCTTTTAAAAATTAATAACTTCACAGAGAACGAATTTATTAAATAACATACATGATTAAAATTAATAATGACGTTATACTTAATTACACACTAAGAAAGTTATATTACTAATATATAATTTAAAATGAGAGGAAAATATTACTAGAAAATAAAAAAATAAAATACAAGTTTTTTTCTCATTTAATTATAAAAATACACAGATTTAACATATAATTATCATACGAATACATAAAACCATTATGAACAGATATTAGTTACAAAGTAAAATTATAAATAGTGTTTTAGTTGATACTTTGATTTATAAGGTCAATATGAAATACTCTTTAGGCAGGAAAATGCCTACGATATTATCTTTTAAATAGGCTTTTACATAAACACCTCTATAGATTACACATATAATTGTTATATGAATACATAAACAAAATATGAACAGATATTAGTTAGTTACTTTTATTTCAAATTGTAAACCAGTATTACCAAAGATTGAAAAAAACTATAAACCAGTTTGTTCTATTCTAAGCTTAATAGAATTATCACCCCCTATCCCATCATAGATTATTACAGACTTTGAATTATTTACAAGGTCAATATTTGTTTAGAACAAATACCTGAATATTTCTTTGGGAGAAAAAAACCTACGATATTATCATGTAAATAGGCTTTCACATAAACACCGCGCCCATACTTTGTTTCCCTTTCATTAAAAGATATAATATCCAGTACTGTATTATCCTTTAAACTTCTTAGAGAGATATATTGAATGTCATCACTCTTGGTTGAGTTGAAGTCGTTTATGAATTTGTCCATATCTTGAAAAAAAATAAAAAAAATATATTATGGCAAAAATAAGAGGGCAAAATTTTTTTTAAAAAAATAAATAAAAAATTATAAATTACCTGATTTACTCCGCTGTGGGTGCACTCGGATCAGCCCTTCTAGCTTGTAGGTTGGTGGTATGTGTCTCAGAACTGACGTCGAAATCTAACGCACTGTCTTGCCAATTGTGCAGGCAGTCTAAGTGTATGCGATACCAGTCACTTACAACTTTGCAATAACGTTTTGACCCACACGCGTATGACTTTTTAAAGTGAGAAAAGCACTCAGAATTACAATAGTGTATAGTGCGTTCGATGCAGGACTCTTTTAGAATCTCTAACACACACGTGTAATTATTAAAACAATCAGTTGTTCCCAGCTCTACGCATCTATCTCCGTCAGAGTACTCTTCCAAAATTGATATATCACCTAAAAGCGATATAAAATGTTCTTCACCACATTTACAAGCACCACGCGCTCCTCTCTTGTTCACTCTGTCAAAATAAGATCTACTTTTGAAAATATGTCTAGATTGACGCTCAATATGTCGACGTTTAAACTCGTGTCTTTGACAGATTCCATTTTATGAATTCTAACGACTTAAATACACACGCTATTTATCGTGATAATTCTAACTCTCAAGGTGAACATCATCTACTATTCAACTTAAATCTCGCTAGCAGGTGCAGGCATCGACTCGCAAAAGATCAAGGAAAACGGTTTTACTTTCTAATTATATATTCAGGTCGCTTCTGAAAGGTTAACTACATTTAAAGGAGCGAAATCAGCACACAGGTTAGTTACACAGGTGTGTAGAAAGGACACACACACACACACATCTGACTGAGTTGCGATCTATAAAAAGAGAATTTAACTGTAGAAAGTTATCATTTCATCGCCATCTTGTCGAGTGAAAAGAAGTTGTCACGTGAATCAGCATCAACTACCTAGCGCTCGTGTTTTCTGCTAAAAGTAAGATAAATTTTACCATCTATTCTCTAGTGTTCAATTTATTAGTTAAACTAATATTTTTATATTTTTATTTTAAATATCTTTTCTAAATTTAATTGTTTTTATTTTAAATATTTAAACTAGCAATTAATTTTTTTATGGTTGTTTCTCAATTTATAATTAAAACTAAAATTTAATAGTTAAACTAATATTTTAAATATTTTATGTGTTTCTCTTTTCTAAATTGATTCTAACAATTAATTTTTTTTTCAGAATTTTAGTCTAACAATTAATTTAATAGTTAAACTAATATTTTAAATATGTTTATGTGTTTCTCTTTTCTAACAATTAATTTTTTTGTTGTTTCTCAAATTTATTATTTAAACTATCAATTAATTATTTAAATTTATTTCCTTTTTTTATAGTGTCTTACGAAAAAACATTTATACCCGACGAATCTATTGACAATGCCACACCCTATACCTCGAACATTAACAGAAAACGGCAACACATTTTTGATTATGCGGGAGGGTTTACAAACACTAATGACTTGTAATGCAATAGATTTGACCCTAAGGAGTATTTGAAAGCATTGACCATTTATCATTCTAATTATTCATATATTCAAAAATATTTTACATATAATTAAACATATTTTACTTTATTTAAATTTTACAACCTATTACGTGGCGCTTAAATCACGTCTTCCTCTAAATTATTTACTAGTTAGTTCGCGCCTCGTGGTACGATGGCAGCATCTACTGGAGCTAAACTTAAGAAATGTTAACGTCTTTTAACGTAATCCAGACAAGTTAAGATCTTTTAAAGTAATTTCCTCTTCGAGAAGCTTCCACACGCAATAGGTATTTTGGTTCTGAGTTTGTAGGTGTGTAATTTACCGTTAGAAAGGTTCCTTCGAGAAGCTTCTATTAAACTCAGATATATGTGACTTTTTGAAACTTCGTATTTTACTGTGCAATCAGTCGTGGTCTTGAATGGACGTGCTTTAAGCGATCGGTGATTATAAGTTGCTAGGCCCTCGACATGATCGTGTTTCGATTAGAATATAATAACAATATGTTTTCAATTTAAGGTTTAAATAGATATCAAACTTTATGTGATATATTAACATTTATTAAAGTCTAATGATAAGGAACGAGGCATTATAAGTAAAGCACATAGTTGCGTAATAGAAACGATGATTTACGGAGTGACTCTTAAATGATTCTGTTATGTAATATAACAAATAGCATTCCAACGTGGGGAGGAGAAATGTAACAAATGACGTCCAACGAGGGGCTGAAAAGAAGTATAACAAATGACTCCCAATCACGGGGCTATCATACGTCAATAAAAAGAGAAGTATTGCAAATGGCGACACAACGTGGGGGTTAATATGCAACTATTAACACTTGCCGCGAACACGTAACGTAACAGACTCATTTACAATAATAACGGAGACAGAACGAACTTATACTCGGTTCAACACCTTAGGCAGAGATATCTTAGTTCGTTTCAATCCATTGATTTCGAACGTGAGTCCAATGCATTATCTAATGACGTGTTTCTCTAGTCTATTAGCATAATTGCTCAGAGGTACGGCGCCTTACGATTTAATTGGACTCACGATCACGAACACGGAGAATAACCTCGACAAACCGGTCGGCGTTTCTTACCGTAGATGCGATCAAATTGATGTGACCACTATTATGAATACATTAACAAAAGTTATTCAGAGTAATGCAAGATTTGGTATAGCCGATGTGGTGAGGATTAAAGCGAATCATATCAAAATGATGAGGGGGAACGGTAATGGAGCACTAAAACGAAGGTGCCTTCCAAATGATTATCTGAGTCACCATAAAAGGAGCATTGTCGTTGTTAATTCATTGACGAATTGTTTGGCTCACGCCATAGTTATAGCGATAGCCAAAATCACTAATGATATTAATTATAAATCGTATACTAAGGGGTGGAAAATTAACAATGCTGTAGATGAGCTTCTTGCAAAAACTCGCGTAGATTTATCGGGGGGAGGGGGGCGCGAACATCTCGATAAATTTCAACGTTATTTTGGGGACGAATATAAATTGCGCGTGTATAATACCCTCTCGACGCTCAACGGATTTTGGTATGAGGAGGTGTCGTCTTCTAGTAGGTACATTAACCTACTGTACGATGACGTTACACATCATTTTAACGTAATAATCAATATGGCTGCGGCTTTTTCCGTTCAGTATTTCTGCGACGGATGTAATACCGGTTTTGAAAGAGGTGCAAGACATTCATGTAAGAACACTTGCCCCCAATGCATGTCCATACCTCCATGTTTGTATGAAAATGAAAAACAAGTGTATTACAGTTATTGTAACAGGTTCTTTAGGTCTGCCGCTTGTTTCACTAGCCATAAATCGAATAAAATTCGCGGTAAGAAAACCGTTTGTGATTTAAGACAGGTGTGTATTACCTGTGATAAAACAAAGGGGAGTAATCACAAATGTTTTAAATCATACTGCGCAACGTGCAAACAGAATAAAGAAAACCCGCGTCGTTGTTATATGCAGGTGTTGAGTCGGAAGGAGCTAGATGATAAATATCTAATGGTATTTTATGATTTCGAGACTAAACAAGAACGACCTATAGCCGACGATTGGTTTTTGCACGAACCTAATTTTCTGCACGCACAACACTATTTTGTAAAATGTGAATTTATCGATAATATGGACGAGGATTGTGACCAATGCGGGAAACGATCTCATTCCTTTTGGGAAAATCCGGTAGACGGCTTCATCGACTACCTGAGACAACCGAGGCCGTTTGTAAATAAAATTGTTTGCGTTGCGCATAATGGGAAGGGGTTTGATACTATATTTATCCTGAATAGATTTCTATCACTAAACTGCACCCCTAAAATTATCGCGGACGGAACTAAAATACTCTGCATGACAATGGACCACATACAATTTAAAGACAGCCTATGTTTTCTGCCCATGCCACTGAGACAGATCCCGAAATCGTTTGGACTAGACTGTAAAAAAGGACACTACCCCTATTTGTTTAATACAGAAAAGAATTTAAATTATATCGGTGAGATGCCCGGTCCCGAAATGTTCGGTGAGGATTATATGAAACCGGATGAGCGAAATGACTTTATGGTGTGGCACGCTGACAAATTGCGGCAGGGGTATATATTTAATAATAAGGCAGAGCTGGAGGCCTATTGTGTGGATGACGTAAATGTATTACGCAAGGGTTGTCGTACATTTCGTCATTTATTTCTAAATATAGGCGCGACAGACGTTTTTAGAGAATCTATAACAATCTCGTCGGCGTGCAATAGATTATTTATAAAACTGTTCTTAGCCCCCGATACGATAGCCATACTGCCCAAGGGGGTTACAGGTGCGGTGACAGACAGTCTTTGAAAGCCATAAAATGGTTAGTCTATCTGGAGAAAACCCGACCCGATATTCGGCACGCCTTCAACGGATGTGAGATAGAGTTTTGGGCAGGAAAGTGGACGGCTACTGTGACGAGACGAGAGAGATTTTTGAGTTGGACGGATGCTTTTTCCACGGGTGTACATGTCTTTCAAACCGTGACGCGACTATAACAGGGACGAAAGAGACTCTCACCGAGCGATACGAGTGCACTCTGTTGAGAGATCGAGCATTTAGAGCCGCAGGGTACACTGTTACAACTATGAAAGAGTGTGACTTTGACAAATTACTGACTGAAGACCCACAACTAGATCTAGAGCTAAGCAATCACCCTATGATTCAAACTGCCCCACTCAATCCACGTGACGCACTGTACGGTAGACGTTGTGAGTCTATGACATTACACTACAAGACAAACCCCGACGAAAAAATAGGCTATCTTGATGTCTGCAGTTTATATCCCTGGGTATGCAAATATTTTAAATTTCCTGTAGGACACCCTATAAATATTTTTGTCGCCGACGATTGCCCCGTCGACGTGGTAGACCGAGAGGGCGTAATTAAATGCACTGTTTTGCCTCCTAGAAATTTGTATCACCCCGTACTGCCCTACAAGACACAATCAAAATTAATGTTTTGTTTATGCTCCTCTTGCGCAAACGAGATGAACCAAGGTGATTGTTTACACAGCGACTCTGACATGACTATTACAGGCACATGGATAGTGGACGAGGTTCGACTAGCGCTAGAAATGGGCTACACAATGGTTAGAGTACACGAATTTTGGGAATATAAAATTACCCAGTTCGATCCCCAGACCAGAGAAGGGGGACTGTTTGTAGAGTATATTAACAAGTTCCTCAAGATCAAACAGGAGGCGTCTGGATACCCTGGATGGGTGAAAACAGACACAGACAAAGACAATTACGTTAGCGAGTATTTTAAAACAGAGGGAATAGTGCTGGATAAAAACGAAATTGTTAAAAATCCAGGAAAGCGCGCACTCGCCAAACTGTGTTTAAACTCTTTCTGGGGACGATTTGCATTGAACGAGAACAAAACGCAGACCACAATTGTGAACAACCCAAAAGACTTTTTCTCCCTACTCACCAGCCCGGGGACAGAGGTTCGCAACATTATTTTCCCCAATGACGAGGTTGCTTACGTCTCGTGGACATACCGTGACGAGGCCGTCCTCCCCCTGGATACGGTCAACGTACCTATAGCCGCCTATGTGACCACCGGTGCCCGTATGAAATTGTATTCATATCTCAGGCACTTGGGCGCTTCTTGTCTTTACTGTGACACAGAATCTATTATAAGTGTGATAAGACCGACAGACACGTACACGATACCGACCGGCGACAAGTTGGGCGACATGACAAACGAGCTGACCGCCTACTCTGAGAGCGCCTACATTACAGAGTTTGTTTCCGGTGGACCAAAAAATTATTCTTACAATGTGTTTGTCCCCGAGACGAATGAGTTCAGGTCCGTCACAAAAGTCAGGGGTATAACACTAAACTATGAAAACACAAAGATTGTAAACTTCACAACTATTAAAGACATGATTTTGAAAGACATGGACCCCGTACACGTGACTAACCCACGAAAAATTAAAAGAAAAAGAGGCGCCATCGTCCTCTCCCAGTTGGAGAGAAAAAATTATAATATTGTATTCACTAAACGTAGGAGATTAAATAACAACACGTCCGTACCCTACGGCTATAGTTGATGCTAACCCCGGCCGCTGGTATAGAAAACTATCATGATCTAATATATATTGACATTGTTCTTCTCTCTCTCTGATTCCAGTGTCATCCCTATTAAAGTTCAAAAAGTTAAATAGAAACGCCATATCACCGGTTAGAGCCACCACAAACTCTGCAGGTCTAGACTTGAAAAGTCCCTATAATTGCTGTATACAACCCTCGTGCAGGCGTTTAGTTAAGATAAATATTTCTATTATATTACCGGCGGGAACGTACGGTAGAATATCTCCGCGATCTAGTCTGGCTCTTCACCACGGCATAGATATGTTGGCCGGCGTTATAGACGAAGACTATCGTGGTAATATTTGCGTGTTACTAATTAATCACGGCCACACTGTTTTCACAATTAAAAGGGATGATAAAATTGCTCAACTAGTATGCGTGAAAATTGATTACCCTAGAGTTGAACACACTGATTCGCTATTAAGCACTCAGAGGGGGGAGGGAGGGTTTGGATCGAGTGACATCACTATAAAAGATTGTGTCTGGGATAATTGTAATTTAGTATAATGGATCAAATCAACGCGTCCATCCTCACGTACTCAAAGAAGCAGGATTTGTGTCTGATGTCTGCCGCGGAGTTGAATAATTTACCTATAGAATTTATAAAAACATACGCGTCTAGAGATATAAATGGCTCTCGGAACTTACTCTCTCCCTCTGCGCAGCACGAATTTAAAGATTATAAATATTGTTTGGAACATTATAATAGGGGCGTAACGAAGATTGATGGTCCGCCGTCTATAAAGAAAAAATGTCATCAATGTCTGACATCATCGTGATATTTATGTACGTGAATGGGACCTGTTTTTTTTTACAGTTGTCTCCGCACACACAGTGACTGTTAATTGGTTTTTTTTTTCCTTTACCGTTTTGGATCAACACCACCACCACCATCACCACCACTGACATGACAAACATAATTGTAGACTTGCAAGGATTCAAAGACGAGAACAATACATTTATTTTAAAAGAATGTAGTGTTATGTCAATGTGTGGAAGGGTGACTCACCACTGGACTTTAAGTCCCCCTATTGTTTTTCCAAATAACCCCGCCATGGTCAAAAACAGTGCGATTGGCTCACGTACAATCACCACGGTCTCCATTGGGACGACGGTGATACGAGCGCCGATCAATTTAATTCACTTTTTAAAATGGCCACTCTCTCGTGTACTATAATTTATGTGAAGGGGGAGGAGAAGAGAAAATTTGTAATGGAAAATCTTGAAAAAAAACCATCTTGTCATCGACATGATGGAGTTGGGGTGTCCCTCCCTGAAGGATAGGATCTCAAATAATCATGATAAATGTTACGGTCACAGGAATAAAAAATTAAATTCGATTTGCACCCTGGCTAATATCAAATTTCTCAGGGAATGGTTTGTTGGAACCCCCCCCCCCCCACACCACCACCACCTGGGAATAGTTTAAAGCGAACATATTTTTTAAAAAACCTTGTTGGCTAAATTTGGCCACTCTCTCTCTCGCCTCCTCTACTATAATTTATGTAAAGGTGACGAAATTGTAGATAAAAAAACTTGTTATTGATATGCTTCCTTTACAAAATTACCGCGCGGCATAACATTGTGATTGCCTCTGACGATGAAATCTGATCAATTTTTTAAAAAATGGCCACTCGCCGTCTCTACTATAATTTATGTAAAGGAAAAGAAAATGTGGATAAAAATAGAACAACAACTTGTTATTGATATGCTAGACTAGGGGTGTCCATCATAATTATGATAAATATTTTGCCCATAAAAAATTTATTGGACTATAAATTTGAAATCGTAATTTTTATTTTTTAGTTTTATAGCAACACTAGACGGGTGCACATCGATGTCTGTGTTTGTACACCCTTTCACACTGATATTAGCGGGACCGTCTAATTGCGGTAAAACTACTTTTGTAGAAAATTTTCTGTTAAATTTAAAACAGGTGTGCAGCGTGGATAAATTTGATAGAATTCTGTGGTGTTTTAGTGAGAATAATTCTATTCCCTCGCGAATAACCAGTCACGTCACACTACACAAAGGTGTACCGGACAATTTCAATTTTAAGGCCGGCGGGCCTCAACTCATCGTGCTGGACGATTTAATGAACGAGGTTTATTCTAAAAAAGTGAGTGAACTTTTCACCAAGGGCAGTCATCATAGAAACCTATCGGTTATTCTGATCACACAAAATCTTTTCCATCAGGGGAGTAAGTCACGTGACATCTCACTCAACGCTAAATACTTTGTGGTGTTTAAAAACCCGCGTGATCAAACACAGATAAACTATCTGGCTAGACAAGTTTATCCGGATAATCCGTCCGAAATACAAAGAATCTATAGGAAAGCAACCGAATCCGCTCACGGGTATTTACTATTTGATCTGAGTCAGAACGCGGACGAACGCTTGCGCTTCAAAACGGACATATTTGACAGTGTTTGCAAAGTGTTTGTCCCCGCTAGACTACTAGATGAAACTAGTCAAGAAAAATAGACACGTACTGTCTGTGTTGAAAACGGCCAGTCCTAAATTGCGCAAAGTTATTCTTAAAGTCGTCGACCCGGATGTTATAACAACACTCGGCGAATGTGCTCTAAACACATTAAACAATAATATTAAAATTAGTAAAAAAGATAAGGGAAAATTAATAAAGTATAAAAATTGTATGCGTAAATTGGCTAGCAGCGGTGTTTCGTTGAAGAGAAAAAGAACTATCGCCGTTCAATCGGGCGGCTTCTTGAGCATCATACTACCCGCTATTCTTTCAGCTCTCGTAGGCGCATTGGTTAAATAATAATATGTCACAACTTAAAACAGATGCTTCTAGTCCCGCCAGAACTATTTCACAATAAACGCGATGACAACGCCGCCACCACAGATTTTGTACAGATGAAAAAAATTCTGAAATCTAGGAAAAAAATGGACGATTATCAAAGATTGGCCAGTTTTAGAAAACATCAACAGCGTTATTTAACAAACAGGGAGAGAGCGAAACAACCAATTAAAATACCCATCGTGGACCCACAGTATTAAAGCGTAGACCGGTTGACCTTGCACGACGAAAAAGAAAACGACCTAGGAGACAGCCGGCGGTTCCACCTCCTCGATTCATTTCAGACGAGACCACATATCAAAGCAGTCCTATTAGTGTTGTAGACTCGCCACAGGGTGGGTGGGTGGAAGGGGAGTCGTATTTTGTACCTAGATCAGAATCTGATGAAATTGAAACAGGTTCCTCCAAATTATTCGGTAAGATAGCGGGAAAATATTTATCACCTTACGTCCACCGGAGAGTGTCTACTGACCCTGTATTTGGAATTATAAAAGAGGGGGATACTTTTAAAATAGGCAATTCGAGTTTCACCGTAGACGATAACGATATATACCTGGGTAACACACACTATAAAGGCACGCAAGGACTTTGGGAGTTGTTGACCAAAAGAAACGTAAATAAAGATATAATTAAAGAGAGTGATTTAAAAAAATATAAATACATACTAATTGCCACGAGCGCTCATCGACAAAACTTTGATCCCGACGCGAAAATAACGTCCAGTAGAGGATTGAAATATAAAACAATCATTTCTAAACTGTTTCCCGCCAGACCACGCTGGAACACACTGAGATGAGCGCAACGTTAAAAAAATTATATTACAATCTCCCGCGACCTTCGGCTTTCTCAAGCGCCACCAATCTTAAAAAGTATAGTCGGTTGGATAAAAGAAAAGTAGACGAATGGTTGACCGGGCAGGATGCGTACATTCTTCACAGTGGTTTAAGAAAAAGGTTCCCACGTAACCCGTACAGAGTGTCCAATATTGACGATGTGTGGGAGATTGATCTAGTAGATATGAGAGCTTTAAATAAGTACAACCGGGGCGTCAACTATATTCTAAACATTATTGATGTATTTTCAAAGTATGCGTGGTCTATACCGCTTAAAACAAAATCGGGCGCAGACATCACCGTGGCTATAAAACAGATTTTTAAGAAAGGACGACGCCCCCTTTCGATTCAGTCGGACAAGGGTAGGGAATTTTTAAATTCTAAATTTAGAACATTTTTGAAACAAGAGGGCGTTCATTTTTATCATTTGCATAATCCAGATATAAAGGGGGCCGTCGTGGAGCGTTTCAATCGCACACTGAAAACTAAAATGTGGAAATATTTCCCCGCATTCAACACTCACAACTACGTCGATGTGTTGGGCAAGCTAGTTCAAAATTATAACGCTAGTGTTCCTTCGACTATAGGAATGCCTCCGGCTTCGGTCAAGCCTATTCACGTACTTAAAATATTATTACTCCTGCGAAAGCGGTGGGCTAAAATTAAATTGGGAAAATTTTTGTTTAAGGCGGGCGATCATGAGCGCATAAGTAAAGAAAAAATTATTTTTGACAAAGGATACGAGGCTAATTTTACACGAGAAATATTTAGCATAGTTAAAGTAATTCCTAGACTTTCCCAACCGGTCTATTCGTTACAGGATCTCCGCGGCGGCCTATTGAGGGACATTTTTATAACTACGAACTATTTCGCGTGCGTCGTCCTACAATTTTTCAAATAGATAAAATAGTACAGAGTAAGTGAATTAAGGGCATTCAACATCATCTGGTCAAGTGGAAAGGATACGACAGTTCTTTCAACAGCTGGGTGGCTGCGTCTAACATTAAACAAATATGAGTCAGTTTTATGTAGCACTGCCGTCGGATTCGAGCGCCGAATATTACGAGAATAATACACTCTCTTACTATACTACAAAATTGGCACAGTCCATACGGCTAGAACACGACCGGTGGGAGGTGGGACTAGCTGAATTATCCTATCCCGTGGGTTTTGAAACTCTCGAAGATAACATTTTATCCAAAGATAAAGAATTGACGGCAAACGTCGTGGTGACCCAAATGGGGCGTGTTTCGTTTCCTCAACAAGATTTCACCTCCTTTAAGGAGATTTATAATAAAATTAAGAGTTCGATAAGTGATAAAGGAGATCTAGAGGTTTTAATATCCGAATTTCAATGGTACATTCCTCGCGATCAAACAATGTTGACTGAGATTAAAAAACAAAAGGGTGCATGGACGCCCGACAAGTCACCCATAACTACACGTTTCAAAAACACAATTTCATTTACGGTGGCGAAAAAAAAATTTTAAATAGAATTTCCTGTTCGTCTCTATGTGGGCATCGGAGACTTAATTACAACCATTCGAAACAGACTACCCAACCTAGAGTCACTTAATGCCGTTAATACACACATGAGGGATTTAATGAGCGAGGATATTAAGGGGGTGTTTTTGCGACCCAATCGTAAACTTCCCGGCTCTGGTTCAATCGAAACGGAACGCGTATTTGTGTACACAGACATTAAAGGACCGCAGTTGCTAGGCGACTCTTATGTAAGATGGATTAGAATCATACAGTTCCCCTCCGCCACCGCGCATCACGTGTTCTTTCCTATATTCTATTTTCCCGTCGAGAAATGTAATTTTGACTCTATAAGCATAGGCTTATACACAAAGTTTGGCGAACGAGTGAATTTTCAATCGGGTCCCGTGCCCACCGTAGCGGTTTTACATTTTAGAGAGAGAAAACTAGATAAATAGATACGTGACGTAGTAATTTGACTTAGTCTTAACAATGGAGGGAGAGAGAGAAAACATCGGTCCCGTCTATCACGCCAGTTATAAAATGCAACGGGGACGCGGTCTCGGCGCGTTTTTGGGCGGATTATTTCGATTTGTCAAACCGTTGTTTATGAGGGGGCCGAAAGCGGTGGGAAAACAAGCGTTACAAACAGGTTCGCATATTTTGGCCGACATAGCGACACGCGAACCCGGTCAAAAAGTCGGTGATATAGTTAAAAAGCACGTCACTCAGGCGGTCGAGGGACGTGGCTTAAAAAGGGTAAAAAAGCGTAAACGACTTCATTCGAAGGTGGGCGCCAGACCAAGAGGGAACAAGAGAGCTAAAAAAGATATTTTCAATTAATTATGAAGTGTTCAAAAACAGAACTCGATCTTTTCGACGAAAAATGCATTCAAACGGTAATTAAAAATAATAAAGTGGTCGAATACAAACCCATCACTTCCGTGGACAATGACGCTCAGTTGGAGTTTTTTTGCCCCAGGGACGGCGAGTACTTTCGGGACCTCTCTTCGATTAAATTATATCTTCGTATTCAGCTGGTGAGGGGGGACGGGACACCGGTCGCAGCCGACAATAAAATCTGATGCGTCAACAACTTGTTAAATTCATTATTCAGTCAAATCAATATCTCTCTCAACGAAACACCTATTACAACCTCGACAGACAACTATGCCTACAGGGCTTATTTTGAGACTTTAACTAATTACGGTAGAGACGCCTCCGACACCCACCTGGTGAATGGTATGTGGTTTTTGGATACCCCTGCCGTTAACGGTGAACTCGGCGCATCCACAGAGAACAAAGGCTTCGCCACGAGATTAGACTTGTTAAAACATCCGGTCGACTTGGTGGAACGTTTACACGCCGACATTTTTAATATTTCACATCTGCTATTGAAAAATGTATCGTTGCGCGTTAAATTAATTCGCAACAAAAGAGAGTTTTATCTGCTCACAGACGCGGACAATTTAAACACCGACGTACGGTTGCGAATTTTAGACGCCACCCTCTTTGTGAAACACGTGGAAGTGTCGCCGACTATTTCACTCGCTATAGAAAAGACACTGTACGAAAGCCGGCCCAATACCACCTCAATCGGGTGGACGTCAAGTCTGTGACCGTACCCAAAGGATCCAAGTCTGTGAGTTTAAACAATGTTATTGAAGGGGTGATCCCTAAAATTGTTTTATTCACAATGGTGTCAAACGATGCGTTTGTGGGCAGTTTGAACACGAATCCGTTTCAACTGATTCATAGAAACCTTGATCGTTTCGTCCTGTATGTAAATGGAATCCAAAAACATTTGCCCATTTTGATAAATTTTGAATACGTCGGCACGTCCACCCTCGCCTATGACACATTGTTTTCGGGATTGGGCATACACCATCAAAACAACGGGCATTTAATCACGCGAGACATGTTCAATAAAGGTTACTTTATGTTGGCCTTCGACTTGACTCCCGACAGTGCAGGACAGGACTCGCACACCAGCCTTCAGACAGAGGGGAACGTGAGATTTGAGTTACAGTTCAAGACAGACCTTGACACCGCCATAACCTGTTTGTTTTACTCTGAGTACGAGGGGACGGTGTCTATAGATTCTAATCGTGAGGTGAAAATTAATTATTAACACCATGAATTCTCATCAAATAGACACACTACTGCGGGGCAAAATTTCAATCTATAAAGGGACATTTCCTTCGGACCAATTACCTCAAAATTTCACTCGTCCCGCCTTATTTGTGGTCAATTTAGACCCTCACACTAAACCCGGCTCCCATTGGGTGGTTCTATATTTTTCCAAATTTGGGGAGTATTTTGATACATACGGCAGACGACCGAGCTTAGTGATGACTAGACTCTTGAATAAACACTCGACACGATGGAGGTACAACCGCAAACGACTCCAAGGCATAGCCTCCGGTGTGTGCGGCCACTATTGCTGTCTGTTTGCCGTTGCCAAGGACGCTGGCTGGAGCCTGAGGAGATTCACAGACCTGTTCTCAACCGCCAACTTGTGCAAGAAGGACCGACTGGCCGTCACGCTGTTCAAACGTCGCTTTGGCCGCTGTCCAAGATGTACTAGCAGGGGTGCCCAGACGTGTGTTCCAGCATTAGATATAAAAGGTATACTATAATTTTATTTAATCATTTGTATTCAATTATCTGACATATGAACATCATCATGTCGGCCATCTTTGATTTTTCTTTTATCGTAAACTCGAAAAAGGAGTGGGTGATCACTGAGCTAGGCATAGTTTTCATCGACGAGAAACAATCGTCGTGCTATCAATTCAATAAAACCACCGGCTTGTGTTACTCCAAATTGGATGCAATTCTAAAACAAAATTTAGATAAAGCCTTCGTGCCTTACGCATATAATAAACAAAAAGGGAATTTCTTGTCCCGTCTCACCGGCCGGACATTCATCCCACTACGTGAGGACTATAAATGTCCCTTTGTTGATTTGATCAACTCAAATTGTTGGGGATGTACCGCCCCTTGTCACGACATCACCCCGTGCGCATTAAAAAATGCAAATGCTTTGGCACGATTCGTCAGATTTCACAGCGCCGAGAAATTGTATAAATGTTGTCCAATCACCGACGACGACGACGACCACCACGATACTAGCTTTAATTGTGACGACTGTTGATTACAGGTCATCAGTCTAGACGCAGACAGCGATGAAGACGTGCAGCTGTAATATGGTGCAGGATGAATCACCCTCGTTGCTAACCAAGACTTTCTACCTAAACGACAAACAGAACAAACACGTGGCGGTGGGTCTCTTCCCTGACCGCAACTTTTACGCTCACGTGATGTTTTCATCGAGTTCTAATCGTCTAATACTCACCGTCCCCCAATGGAACTTTCTCGTCAAAGAAATGCCGTTTTGGTCCGAGTGTGTGCAGACGTGTGTAAACTTCGAGTCCACCATGGACGACTTTATCATTGTGGTGAAAAAACTTTTCGGCGTGTGGAAATTGTGTCTGAGTGATAAAAACATTCAGATCTACCTGTCTACGGATGAAATAAAAACTCTGTACAATCTTGAAAAATATATCACACGACATGTAAAATATCTAAACCACCCAAATGTTTCGACGTTCATAGACAATACGCTCACCTCCAAATCGTTTGTAGACCGCCCGATCCTATCCCATATTTTGACTATCTGTCACTCTATGACGATCTTTGTATTTTTATGGATAACAATAATAAATTGTGAAAAATGTATATTTTTTTTATAATAATTAAATGTTGAAAAAACTTGTACTTATTTTTTCATTTCTAGTAAATATTTCCCTCTCATTTATATTTTATATTTGTAATAAGAGCAATATATATATATATATAACTTTTTAGGGTTTAATTCAAACCTCAACACTTGATATTCATTCAAATTTGATGTGATGTACATGTTCAAATCTATCAATTATTTGATATATAAATAACTAAAAATTTAAAACAAATTACACTTCATTTACACTTTAAAAAAAAACTTGTCCACGATAGAAATGGCTCTGACCGGAACGTCACACAGGATGACGTCACAATACCATCACTATATCTCTAGCCACCTCGACGTTACTCAGCAGTCATATTATTTGTGACGTAAAAATCCATACCTACATTCAATGGGGCGTACAGAACGTCAGGCTGACGTTATAGTCTCAGGATCGTATCTCTAGCATACCTACCGCCACGTCAAGAACCACAGGCTGACCACAGTCATATTAGATGACTGACCTCAGACAAAAGGCTGCAGTCATAGTCTCAGGAACGTCACTGACGTCACAATACTATCAATATATCTCTAGCATAGCTACCTCTACGTCACTCAGCAGTCATATTATTTTATGGCTGACCTCAGACGCAAGGCTGCAGTCATAGTCTCAGGAACGTCACTGACGTCACAATACTATCACTGACGAAAGACACTCAGCAGTCATATTATTTGTGACGTAAAAATCCACTGCCTATACCTTGGCTATTACTACTCCTGCTCCACGAGTCGGACAAGTTGATGAGACGTAGCGTGTCCCGCCCTAAAGCCGAACTGCTCGTCCACCAAGATGCCCCCCTCGCGAACATGTCGGGTCAGTCTCGTCAGTATTAGTCTCTCGAACAACTTGCCCAGACAGTCGAGCAAGCTGATCGGTCGGTAGGACGAAGCTAGGGCAGGGTCCTTACCCGGTTTATGAAAGCAGAGGACGTTGGCATGCTTCCAGAGCTCGGGGAAGTGACTCAGGAACAGGATGGCGTTGAATAACTCCACAAGGAAGTTAATCGCCTCCAAGGGCAGCTTTCTGAGGACCGCGTTACTGATACCGTCGGATCCGGGGGCCTTGTTTTGTCTTAGAGCGGCTATCGCCCGTGACATTTCTGTAACCTCCGTGGGTTCAGGTTCGTCCAAGGGTCTGTACGAGACCGCACTGATGACCTGCGCCACGTGCGCAACGTGCACCGGGTCTGATGGGTTGTCAGTCGGTACAAATTGCGCCTCTAAGTGCTCAGCGAGAGCATCGGCCTTCTCCTTGTCGGAGTAGGCCACCCCGTTGCGACTCACAATAGGTGGCCTTGGTGCGGGGACCCGCATCAAGTTCCTCGTCATTTGCCACAAGGACCTGTCCTCCACGCACAGGCTCTCAATCTTGTCCTCCCAGACACTGTTCCGGTATTCTCGGACCATCTCCCGAACCGCATGGACTTTGCGGATCCAATTGGTCTTGTCTACCGGGCCCCTCGATATTTGCCAAGCCTTCCTCAGCCAATTTTTCTCCCGGACGTGCCTGAGGATAGAATCGGGCAAAGAAGCCTGTGGCGCCCTCTTAGGACGGTGCCTTGGCGTCGAAGCTTCGAACGACCCCTTGATGGCGGAAGTTATGAGCTCCGCACCGCGATCGATTTCTGCTGCTGTTCGAAAGGTAGGGGTGGGTCCCAACCTCTATCTCAACACATTCGTAAACCTGTCCCAGTCAGTGCGCTTTAGGTCGGGTTTTTCGGGGGGGTCTATGAAGGACACCGCGCGTCCCAGGTTCAAAAGAACGGGGTTGTGATCCGAGTCTAGCTCAGCTAGAGACTTCAGCACCAACCACCTTCTGATCCCTCTGGAGACAACGAAGTCTAGGACGTCCGGGAGATAGCCGGGATTGAAAGGGAAGTGGGTAGGGGTCGGAGGCCTGGAAGCCACCAGGCCGTGTAGATCTATGACGTCGCGGAGCAATCCGCCGCGAGCGCACATGATCCTAGAGCCCCATGAAGGGTGCTTAGCGTTGAAGTCACCACCGATTAAAACAGGCGTGGTACCTCGAAGCAGCACCTCCATGTCAGCCCTCGTAGCCTGGTCGAACCGGCGGAAGGGAGGGAAGTAGATGGAAATGAGACGCACTGGGCCGCTCGAGGTCACCAGTTGGATAGCCGTTGTTTCCATGTGTTGGAGGGGAGGAAGTGAGACGACGTGGTGGTCAAGGCCCCTTCGGACCAGAACCGCCGTCCCGCCCCTTCCCACATCCCCCGCTCGGTCACTACGATGGCAGATAGTCTCTGCTAACGAGAACCTCATTGCGGAGCGCAAGTGGGTTTCTTCCAGCAGCATTACATCGACACGATGCTTTGCCAGAAAACTTTCAAGCTTAGCCTTCTTCCCCGCGAATCCGTTGGCGTTCCAGAGTGCGACCGTGAGCTCCTTTAGCACTGGTGGTCCTCTATTCGGGTGCACTGCCATGAGAGACCAGGTAGAGGATGATGTGCTCCATGAGCAGGTGGCCACGGTTACTCCTCGGAGACTCCTGGACCTTCCTCAAGAGACTCGATGAAAAGTCCCATGGGTCCAGTCCCGGAATACCCTTGAGTAGCTCAATGCAATTTTTGAGCTTTGCAGCATCATCCTCGGGTGTGGGGGTTACAGGGGTGACAAGGGTAGGATTTGGGAGTGGAAGGAAAGGGTTGGAAGGGTGTAGGATGGCAGTGTGGATTGGAATAGGGAGAGGAGCGGTCTCGGGCGGGCCCTCGACCAAAGGGGTAGAACCGGATTCCACCGGTTCAGGTTTGGTGGCTTTGGCAGGTGCCTCGGCCTGAGGTGGAGGGGTATCTCTCTTTGACAGCACACTGGTGAAAGATTGTACCAGTGGCTTTGGTGTTGGAGCTGGAGTCACTGTCACCTCCGTCCCGCAACGTAACTCGAGGGCTTCTGGCCTTCACTTAGCCCATCCGTCCTCCCTTCTTGAGGCTTGGAGACACGCACATTCCCTGCCATCCGCAAGGACTTGTACGTGGGACAGCCCCGCCACGCCGAGGAATGAGCTCCTGAGCAGTGCAGGCACTTCGGGGGGATCGTCTCTCCTCCGGGCACCCGCCCCTCTCGTGGTCACCACCACAGAACCCACACCTAGGGTTAGTGCGGCAGTCCCTCCGCACATGACCAAACTGGAAACAGTTCTTGCACTGAACCAGGCCGCCTGGAGACTTGTACTTCTCCACCCTGACGTGGAGCCCACACAGGACTGATATGGAGTACAGCCTTGCGGTGTGCTCCCCGGGCGTCAGAGAGACAACGAAGTTCGGCAACCGCTGCCTTTCTCCGGTCTTCTGATCCCGCTTCCATTGGGAGAGCATTTGTGTGATGGATTTCACGGGGAAGCCCATCTCCACTAGCTCCTCCTGGATGTCGTTAGAGTTTTTCCGTGTTAGGAGTCCCTTCACCACGACCCTGACCAGTCGCTCCCGTCCCAGCTCGTAGGACCAATGCTGGATCCCCAAGCTCAGCAAGAACTTCTGGAGGGCGTGGTAATCCTCCTCCGACCCGCACTGGAGGCGCACTCGGTCCCCCAGCTGCCTGACCACCTCCACAGGCTCTCGAACCTTGGACCGGATGGCCCTCGCCAACTTGGAGTAGCCCTCCACATCACACAATGGGAGGGATCTTCCCCTTCGCTTTGCCAGCCGTCCCAGAGCCACTAGTACCAGGCTGGAGTGAGGCACGGCTTGCGTTGTTACCCGTAGGTTTCCGCCGCTTCCCAGCTTTACCCAGCTCTGGCGCACCCTGGCCCGGGCCACCGCTGACCTCGCTCTCATCACCAGAGCTGCCACCTAAATGGTTAGGGTTGCCCCCCAGCAGCTTCCTGGTGTTGCCGGCCTTCCCCCTTCGGCGGGGTCTTACGGTCTGAAATCCTTCAGACTCATCATCGGACCCCTGGCTCGACTCATCATGCATCAACGGGAGGTCTGGTCCTGAAGACAGTCCCTCCACGTCCACGGACTCGCACGAGCTGTCAACACGCGCGAAGCGTGTGACCCGGTCTTCTGAGTCTGAAGAAAATTCAACCGGGGGTTTCTTACCTACTGACACCCCTTGGCGGGAGGTGTCGGAGTTGACGCGGGTTTTTGAGACCCTTGCGATAACGCTTGCGTCGTTGCCGCTTACAGCGGTCTTTACCGGCGGAGGACGGCTTGGCTCCCCCTGGTCAGGGCTTGTGTTGGCACCGTTAGGTTTCCATCCATCGTGCTGGCGGGAGCTTTTGCCATCCTCCCCGGTTTGCGGGCTGTAGGCCCTAAAAAGGGCCTCCAGCACTGATTGGCCATCAGCGGCACGCTCACCTCCTGTAGTCGGAGGGGCCCCACTGGGCTCGCCCGCATCGGCATTGATGCCGACGCTTTGAAGGGGGCCAGCACTGTCCTTCTAGCCGAGGCCCGATGGTGCAGTACCGGAAGCCCCCGCGGATCTACCAGTGGTACGCGTGCCTCCAGTAGCTGGAGGGGCCCCGCTTGCTTCACCTTGGCCATCTGCGCCCACCTCACCGGTAGTTAGCGAGGTAACGCTGACCGAGATGTTGGCCCTAAGAAGGGCCGAAACATCACCTGAGGGTGACACCGACTGAGTGTGGTTACCGGCACGCTCACCTCCGGTAACTTGAGGGGCCCCGCTATCTTCACCCGCTTGGCTTTGTAGTGCGCCCACCTCCCCGGTAATTGGGGGGTCATGCCAGCCGCGTTGGCCCTAGAAAGGGCCGATTTGTTGGCCCTAATAAGGGCCGATTCGTCACCCGGGGGCGACAATCGCTCGCCTCGGCCAGCGGCACGCTCGGCTCCGGGAATTGGAGCGGCCCCGCTGACTTCGGCAGCTACCACCGGCTTGTTTCCCCTCGAAGGGACAGCTGCCGCTGAAGTTCCCACCTTCGGGCTTGTGGTGGACCACTTGCCACCCGGCACGAGCTCCTTCCTGACCGGGGAAGCCTTCAGTCCCCGCGAGCGGAAACTTCCAACCTCCCCAGAAAGGACGGGCAGCACAAGCCTGCCATTGATGGTGGATCCCCCGCCGCTCGCCGCCAACTTCTTCTTGACCGGGGCCGGTCGCTTCCTGGGCCCGGGATTCTTCCTCGCCTCATCCGGTGGTCTTCTCCCGACCCCGATGCCAACACCTTTCTTCATCTTCACCGCGGGCTCCATCAAACCGTAGAAAACAGCAGTCGCAAAGTACGCTCAGAAGCAGAGAACACGTAAGGGAGGCAGGACGACACCTTGCACTCCCATCGAGATGTGCTAGCCTGAATAGTAATTTCTTTGAGTCCAGGTTGCCCCGCCATGATCTCTACCAAAAAAGAGCCCGCAGCCTCAATATATAATAAACAAAGTCAAATCATAAACAAATATCGCCCAAACAGTAATTTTGAACAAATACAGGCCAAATAATATTTTGAAGTAAAATAACCTAAACCTAAACCCAAACAAAGTGCCTCACCTAGAGAATGTGGAGAAATGCGTACCATGGTTATAGAGTACTGCCATTATATACACATAGGTAGAGTCACGTGTTCTCACAGCGCGGGAAGCAGAGCTGGGAAAGGGGGGAAGGGAGTGCACTGTTCTGGAACAACCTCACATATTCCGGACGTAATTTCAAATTGCGCGCCGCCCGATGACCGTTGATATCACTGCACTGTTGCCGGTGCGCACGGGTCTGCGCACGTCGACTGTCTCTTGTTTCCTCTTGGAGTGGGGGTAGGCCTAGAGGTGTGACCTCGGTCATGGTTACTCGGCTCAGTTGAAAACAAACTGGGCCGCGAAGTGTGGGTTGTTTGGAGCCTCGTGGAGTAGCCAAATGGAGACAGAGTTGGTGAGTCAAACCACGCCTTTTCCTTTCATGTTGTGACTATGTCACATCATTATAAGGACTTGGCGATGGACGTCCTTTTTATCCCTATGGAATGTCCTGAGACACAAGAGTATTGTATTTTCAAACCAACAAACCTAAAATAAGGTTCACGTTGTCGTCATCGTACGTGGGTCGGAGCAAATCCTTTCGAGGACCGCATCCGGACCACGAGCCGTAGGTTTGGTACTTCTGATAAAGATTATTAAGAGCGTGCATCACATCCCAATCAATTCTGTGATACAGTCAGCCAGAAATCGTAAATTAACACAAACACTATTGCACGTAGATAATTTCTGATTAAACATTAATGGAGATAAATAGTTAACAAAAGTTCCTAATACAGAACATTGTTGAAATATTAAACGATATCGAAATAAAAACTGCATTGAATAGGCTGTTTTTGACTATTTTAGAATGGCTTCACCGGGGCCGCCTCAAGGGGCGAACAAAGCGGGCGACTGCCCGAGGCGCCACGCTACCGATGTCGTTTTTAAAAAAAACTATAAATAATAATCTTGAAATACCACTTGTAAAGCGCAAGCACAGATAAGAAGGTACTAATGACTTTGCACAATGTTTATAAGGGGTACAAACATCCCACCCTCTTTTTTTCCAACCCTTAAACATTGGCCAATTAACTGTGGTTTTTACAGCCTATGGACTGTAATAACTAATACGCAAGCAGCAAGCCATCTATAAATAGCTGTAATAGATTGTGCTGTGGTTTTAATTCTAGCATGAAGGATTTCTTTTAAGTCTAATATTTCTTGTGCCATACATTATTGACTGGTAAGTAAATGTGAATTTTATAGTGGCGTTGATTAAATAATCCCATAAGACAGGATTGAGATCGAACAATTTTTAAAAGCATCAGCTTTGATATTACATTGTCATATTATTTACTTTCTGCAAAAGATAAATGTTCATGCATGGCTTAGCAATAGAGACGGAGAAAGTAGTGCCTACCCCCTTTGTTAGACCAAAATATAATTCGAGGTTCATGCATCTAAATAAAAATAAAATGTTGTTCCCAGAATCTCCGAATACAGCCATCAGTGATATGGCCTAAGCACAGTTGGAGACAAAAGGTTTTATTTAAAGCAGAATGAATGTGAAATAATCGTTGCTTGGAGTGATAATGTGCATTGTTGCCTAATTTTACATTTAAAATGTCTATCAACTGACTTTATTAAAACATGTGTGTATTTAATTCATCTACATTTTAACATAAGAAAGTCATCCATTTTGTAATGAGTTCCTTTCAAGTTTATACGACGTTAAAGAGGAGGGAGCGTTTAAATCAAGGTATGCCCGGGCTAAAACTTATGCTCGAGGCAGCCCTGGGCTTCACAACTTAGCATTGTGCACAGATCTTCATTCTCTCATAACGGGGACATACTGAAGTTATTAATTGTTGCATATTTCATGATTCACTAGTTTGTTGCATATTTCATTATTCGCTAGTTTCACTTGGTTATTTCCACCCCTATTCCCCTTCACTCAACTCGGCGTGCCTGCAGATTTCTTGGAATTAGCCACCCCTCTACCCTCTTTCTACTCCCAAGTAAAAACCCTCTAACACCTGTCGCGTACTCCACATCGAATTGTATGTGTTGAAAACAAAGCGATTCCTCAAAGATAATAAGTTAATAATGTTCTCTGTGTGTGTTTTTATTTAATATAATATGTACTCACTAAACGCGAGTGTTTAGGGGAGCTCCTCTCGCAAACTAATATTCTTAAGAAGACCATCCTCGAATAAAGAAGATCAAGACCAGCGCTCCCAGGTATTCTCGGATCTCCAGTCAACGACACCCCTCAAAGGTGGGCTCTACACAATACACCTTTTCTTCTAAATCAACATTCAACTCCCGTTTCTGTTTTAGTATACCTAAAACTGGTCCTCCGAAATCAAATTACTTTTTTTTTTGTTAGTCTTAACTACATTAAAGAGACAAATCGCTCATACATTTTGGTCCTATGGGACGGATAACAGTGTTCACGCGCTATGGAAATAACATTAAATTTTTGTCTTCTTGCTAATTCATTGTTAAAAAAACAAACAAAAAACTCTTTGTTGCACTAAGAAATAATCTCGTGTGTATGTGCATTTTTATCTTTAACAATTATCAAGTGTTATATAATTAATTTGCTACTCAACTCTCATTACTCAAGATTGATATTGTTGCATATTAATTCAATTAACTTCAAGTGTTAATAGCTCAGTGACTTTCGTTTTGCTATTGTTTTATTGTTGTTAAATTTATTTAAACTAGAATTTATCTGAATTTTCACGCTCCAACTAATACTCTCAACAATGAAGTTTAGTACATTCAACGCCAATGCGGCTTAATTAGTAATAGGCTGTCCACAATCATTAATTACATTGACTCGGTTGAAGAACTCCAACAATTAAATGACGCGCAAACTAAAAGATTATTATCTACTCCAAAAAGAAGCTAAATTTAAAACCGTAGAATTCAGTGCTCTTCTCGATTAGTTTCTAGAATATGATCCCAAAGACTTTGATGAAACTTTAGTAGCCACTTTAAAAGACTCTATATTAGATTTACACACAACAATTGATTGTCGAATAAGAGTATTAATTCCAGCTATTCAGGAACCACTGTTTAAGACCAATGTGACTGTACCTACCAATCCTGGTCCTCACACCTACGCAGTCCAGTTGCCTAAGTTGAATTTGCCCACTTTTAATGGAAGCCTGCAACAATGGATGGTGTTCTCTAACTTGTTTGAAACAACAATACACACAAATACATCATTATCTCATGTAGAAAAGTTCCAATATTTGTTAAGTTCTCTTCAAGGTGATGCGCTCAAGGTCATACAAGTCATCCCCATTTCCAATGATAATTACCCAATCGCCTGGAACTTACTTCAAAAAAGATATCATCAGGTTCGCCGACTAGTTTCTCTCCATCTTAACAAGATTTTAGACCTTCCCCATATTTCTCATGGCTCTCTAGACAGTTTAAGACATTTCTTGGCTGACTACTCTGAAAATAGCCAAGCTCTAATTGTTCTAGATTATGATATTATGAAGAAAACGCTCTTAATCGCTTCTCTTCTGCGAAAGTTGACCACTAAACACGAGAGTGGTTTGAAGATTCTCGTGGAACTAATTCAAGTATGCCAAATGCGCTTGAGTTAATTTTATACTTAGAAACAGAATGCCAGCATTTAGAAAATGCAACAGCAGGTTCCAGATTTACTACAATAAATTCCCAACCCTCATACCACACACATGCCACTTCAAAACCTCAACTATATAGTTCAAGATCCCGATACACTCAACCAACCTCTAGGCCTACTGCCTTACTAACTGGCGTGGGCAAAACCCCAAAGAATTGTGTATTCTGCCACCAAAGCACTCACAGTATATATCAGTGCACTCAAATTCAAAATAAGACTTCTAAAGAACGATTTGACTTTATACGTTCTAATCAATTTTGTTTTTATTGTCTCGGAAATGCCTACACTTTAAGAGACTGTAAATCGACGCGAACCTGCATACACTGTAGCAAAAGACACCACACATTACTTCACTTGACCTCCTCCTCAAACCCACACTAATCCTAAGGTCACGACGCTCACCAGTCAACAGAATCACTCCATGGAAATCATTCAGGGGATACTACTCCACCTATTCCCTTTATTGGTCTTACAAGTCAACCAAAGACCACAGTGCTTTTAGCAACTACTCTTGTTCAACTCACTACGCCTTTTGGTCCTCCCCAAATAGTGTGAGGGGTACTAGACTCTGAGGCTCAGTGCAGCTTTATCACCGAGTGCTGTGTCAGCTTTTGAACGTAACTAGGTCCCACTTGGCACAAGACATAAATGGCATATCTCTTTGCCATGTAAACACCAAGGGAATGACAAAATTAAATCTGTCCACCATTAATGGCACTGTTCTAGCTCATTCACATCCAGTAACAATCTTGGACAAGATAACTTCGGATTTACCACGTACCTATATTGACCCTAATATCAAACAAAAACTGAAAAGCTTTGTTTTAGCTGACCCCACGTTTGATATCCCAAGTCCGATTGACATTCTAATTGGAGTGGACCTCGTTGCTAATGCTCTCACTGGTGATCGCCACACTCTTGGCCCTAACTTGCCTGTGGCATTTGGATCAATATTTGGTAATGTCATTATGGGAACAACTCCTTCTTTGCCACTTTCCTCAACAACAAACGAAATGATTTTGGTGGTCTGGTGACGCTCCTCTCAATCTCAGATCACGACCTTCATGAATCCTTACAACGGTTTTGGCAAGCTGAAGTACCACCCTATGAAGCTGGACCAACTAAAGAAGAAATAATGTGCGAAGACCATTTTCTATCCACTCATTCCCGGGATGACACCGGACGGTATGTCGTGCGACTTCCGTTCAAAGAATCTCACTCCCGTCTTGGAACGTCAGACATTGCCGCCAAACACAGATTCAACTCTTTTGAAAGAAAACTGCAAGCTCAGCCTCAACTAATAAGCATGTACTCTGAATTCTTGCAAGATTATCTCGACTCTGGCCATATGATTTTGTGTGACACTCAGCCCTCTCCAGACGTGCCACACCATTTCTTACCTCATCACGGTGTTTTCAAACAAAATAGTTCCACCACGAAACCTCGGGTAGTGTTCGATGCTAGTGCTCGTACCTCAACTAATGTGTCCCTTAATGATACGCTCTTGCCTGGACCAAAGCTTCAAAATGACATTTGTGACGTCATTTTCCACTTTTGACGACATTCCTTTGTGTTCTCGTGTGACATTCGTCAGATGTATCGCCAAATCAGGGTTCATTCTGAGGATCAGATATATCAACTCATTTATTGGCGTGATGATCCAGACACTCCACTTTCCATTTACCAGCTAACGACCGTCACTTATGGTATGTCAAGCTCACCATTTCTGGCACTAATAACTCTACGTCAATTGGTCCAAGATAAAGGACATCTATTTCCTCGAGCTGCATCCGTCTTACAAAACCAAACTTTTGTGGATGACATCATCGCTGGATCGGACACGGTTGAAGATGCGCTTAGTTTACAAGTCGAACTCACTACACTACTCTCAAAAGGGGGCTTTGAACTTAGAAAATGGTCCAGCAATTCACCCCAGCTGCTGAACTCCGTGCCAGAAGAACACAGAGAAAAGCCTCTCTAATTTCACACCCGAGAACAACCTCATATTAGCATTCTGGGTCTCCAGAGGACGCCAGGCTCTGATACCTTTTCGTACAATATTAACATTGTTGAGACTGTACCCACTAAGCGCAATGTTCTCTCAATCGTTGAACAAATCTATGACCCATGTGGTTGGCTAACTCCGGTAGTATTTTGAGCGAAATCTCTTCTACAATATTTATGGACTCTTGGACTTCAACGGGACTCACCCCTTCTAAGTGAAGTGGCTAACCGTTGGAAAACCGTGCTCAAGGAACTACCCTCACTTCAACAAGTTACGGTGCCATGCTCTCCTCACTGTCTCAATCAGTAAATATACAACTTCATGGATTCTCAGATGCCTCAGAACAAGGATACGCCACCGTTGTGTACCTAAGATGTACTTATCAAGATAACGAGGCCAAGGTCACTCTTATCTTGGTAAAATCACGTGTTGCACCTCTCAAACGCCTCTTGATACCTCGCCTAGAATTGTGTGGTGCTCATCTTCTGGCCAAACTCTTGAAATATTGTACCTCTCTTCTCTCTTACCAGTGCCGCATAGACTCAACCACTGCATGGGGCGATTCATCCATTGTCCTGTCATGGATACAAACCCCTCCCTACCACTTGAAGGTGTATGTTGCAAATCGTATTGCACAAATTCAAGAATGGGCCCCACCTCACATATGGTCTCACATTTCATCGACTCACAACCCTGCTGATTGTGCTTCTCGTGGTCTCTCACCACCCCAACTCTACGACCAACTTCTTTGGTGGCATGGGCAACTCTGGCTTCGCTCCTCATCCCAGACTTCGCCTTCACCGCAATTTACGCCTGTGCTGGACGCACATCTTCTAGAAGTGAAACCTTCACCCTTCAACGTGCTGATCTCATCTCCGTCTCAAGAATGGGAGCTACTCTTCAAGTTCTCAACGTGGACAACACTCACGCACGTCACCGCCTACGTACTGCGATTCGTCAACAACTCTAGGGATAAACCCCGATTAGCCGGACCTCTTACCCCTGAAGAAATTAGTGAATCTACCCTGACAATTTGTAAACAAATTCAAATTGGTAATTTTACTGAAGATATTTCAGCTCTCCAAAAGGATAAAAGTTGTAGTCCACGACTTCAGCATCTTTCACCATTTTTAGATGAACATGGTGTAATCCGAGTTGGAGCATGGCTACGACACTCTAACCTTCCTCATGATTCTAAACACCCCATTGTTTTGCCCAAGTCTCATCATGTCGTAAATCTGATTATCGATCATTACCATCATGACACCCTACACTCCGGTCCTAAACTCCTGCAAGCGACGGTTTGCAAGAAATTTTGGATTATGTCCGCTCGCAGCATAATCCGCTCGAAAATTCACAAGTGTATTCGATGCTTCAAATGTAAGCCAAGACTCATTCCACCTATGATGGGAGATCTACCCGAGACACGTGTCACCCCAGCTCGACCGTTTCTAAAAACTGGAATGGACTATGGAGGTCCTTTCTTGGTGAAGATACACTCTCTCAGACGCCTCCAGTCTGTTAAGGCATATTTGTGTTTGTTTATTGGTTTTTCTACCAAAGCCGTGCATATCGAAGCTGTCACTGACTTATCATCAGATGCTTTTATCGCCGCCCTCACTAGATTTGTGTCACGGAGAGGATTGTGCACCGATCTTTATTCTGACTGCGGCACAAACTTTGTTAGAGCATCTTCTCAACTGACTTGAATAGTTCGTGGTTTTCTCAACCAAACAAAGACTCAGCAAAATTTGAATCACTTTGCGGCTAAACATTCCATCCGATTCCATTTTCAACCACCTGCAGCTCCTCATCAAGGTGGATTATGGAAACGAGCAATAAAGAGCGTCAAACATCATTTAACCCGAGTGATTGAAACGCAGATCTTGACACTCGAAGAGTTCATCACACTCGCAACAAAAGTAGAAACAATGCTCAATTCTCGGCCTCTCATTCCTATCTCAGCGGATCTCTCTGAAATCGATTTTTTGACTCCAGGGCATTTTTTAATTGGATCCCCTCTCATCTCAGTTCCCAGAGTCTACTTCGCAGAAGGTACAACGAACCGTTCGCCTGAAGAGATGGCAACTAGTACAGGCATTTTTTCAGCGTATCTGGAACAGGTGGCAGATGGAATATCAGCATACTTTTCAGCAACGTTCAAAGTGGACAGTGAAGACTAATAACCTGAAAATTGGTGACCTAGTGCTAGTTCATGGGCAAACGACCTCTAACCTCTCATGGTGCATTGGAAGAATAACCGCAACATTTCCAGGGCCTGATGGCGTAGTAAGAGTTGTAACCCTTCAAACTTCTTCAGGTTCTCTCTCTCGACCTGCAGTTAAGGTCTTCCCATTACCCCTCAACTAATGCATTGTCTTGTCTAGTTTTTCTACTAGTTTCCCTTCTTGTCTCTTAACTCTCTCTCCATCTCTACCATTTGATTGGATCGACAATTGGTTCAAGGGGGCCGGTATGTTGAATATTTCATGTCGCTAGTTAGTTGCATATTTCATTATTCGCTAGTTTCACTTGGTTATTTCCACCCCTATTCCCTCTCACTCAACTCGGCGTGCCTGCAGATTTCTTGGAATTAGCCACCCCTCTACCCTCTTTATACTCCAAGTAAAAACCCTCTCACACCTGTCGCGTACTCCACCTCAAATGGTGTGCGTTGAAAACCAATCTCTATCACAACTCGGTGAACCTCTCTTGCTCGGTTTTGTTTGAATATGAACTCGTAAAAAAAAACGTGGAAAGTGATTTTAGTGCTCGACTCCTCATAGATAATAAGTTAATAATGTTCTCTGTGTGTGTTTTTATTTAATATAATATGTACTCATTAAACGTGAGTGTTTAGGGGAGCTCCTCTGGCAAACTAATATTCTTAAGAAGACCCTCCTCGAATAAAGAAGATCAAGACCAGCGCTCCCAGGTATTCTCGGATCTCCAGTCAACGACACCCCTCAAAGGTGGGCTCTACACAATACACCTTTCTTCTAAATCAACATTCAACTCCCGTTTCTATTTTAGTATACCTAAAACTGGTCCTCCGAAATCAAATTACTTTTTTTTGTTAGTCTTAACTACATTAAAGAGACAGATCGCTCACACATTAACAATAAACTTTGTCGCTTTGTCCCTCATCGTCACCGTGGAAAATGTCCAGTAATCATTCAAATACGAATGTACTGCACACATTTCTGTTAGATCTCCCATACCTCTAGCTGACGCGCGCTCACGCAGATGAGAGCCGGGAGCTGAGTTGGGCTTGCTATGATGAAGGCTCTTAAGTCTTGTTTGCCGATGACAGGGACGTTTGGGTTTTAAGAGGATATTATCAGAAAGCTCAATGCTAGTTCTGAAGTTTCGCAGCCCGTGCGCGTGCGAGGGAGGTGGAGCTTAGACGAATACGTCAGAGACAAGTCATCCAGTATAGAGAGGAAATACTCGGTGAACTGACAATCGCCTAGTCCTCTTTTACTCTGTCATTCTTTCTTCAAGAGACAACACTCACGAGCACACAGAAGGGATGTGTAATTATCTTGGGGAGGACAGCAGTGTAAAGAAAGAAAAGAATAGTAAAACGGCATTGTACTCTTCGTTTGCTCTTTCGGGTTCTTACAGGCGCTGGACTGGTTGTCTTTGTTTAACCCAAAGGTCTCGGCCCAAGCGTGGTCCTTTTTCTACCACCTAAGTAAAGTTGCCATTTTGTAGCTCATAAACGAACATATCTATTTTCAGAAACTAAAAATACTATATTTTATACCATTCACTAATCCATCTAGTAAAAGAAATATAACCTAGAGAAAAAAATGGTTGAGACTTTATTTTGATGAAAGTGTTAGAATCTACATTAGGCCCCTATGCCCCCGTGTAACGATGCACCATCTATTTAACGCCACAAGTCTTGTTTCAATCGTGCGGGGAAACCAATAATTTTATGGCCGTTGTAGTAATAGTAAAAACGCTTGTAAAATCTGAAATTGACATGTTTTACACGAAGTAAACAAAAAAAGATTTAAAATTGTAAAACCTCTTAATACGCTTTTAGCAAAACATGAAACAGTCGACTAATGATTTTTAAAAAATATATTTTGAGTTAACAAGGGTTAATTATGTTAGATTACAAAAATTGTTCAAATTTATTTCTATAAATAAATATATATATTGGTTAGAAGGCCCCTTTCCCTTGACACGTTGTGGCATTTTGAAGTGGTAGAGCATATGTCACGACTTCAGATCCGCATGATCTCGAGTGATTTTAGACAGTTGAATTGGTAGGTAACGTTGAAAACTGTACTCTAGACTAGGGCAATGCCACCACATCTCGTCCAAACACTAATTTATAGTACATGTACAAAGTGTATTCAATTTTACATTCATATAATAGCAAAAACACTTTTAGTTTCCTAGGTTAAAAGGCTAGACAATATTAAATATTTTGAAATATATTTTATGTGTGACACAAGCCACAAAACATATTTTACCATGACATAGTAATTTATTACTAAGGATAACTTTTAAAAAAAATCTGGAACAGTCTTCAAGTCTTCATTACATCTTGTATTCATTGGTAATAAAGTTAAGATTTGAATTTCAGTCAAATTTATTTTAGGGAAGTTGTACACTTTAGAACAGCCGGTAGGTAACGCGTGTGCCTACTGATCTAGGGATCACGGGTTCTAATCCAGGCATGATTGAAAGTATATCATTGGTTAGTTATTATCGGCTGGAGAACTGGGTGATGTTTTTGCTCTAGAATTAGTTTAGTTTGTAGAAAAATCAGTGTGTTCATAAAATGTACGATAAAAAATCTTCAAATAAAAAATACTGTGGTCGTAATTTATAAAATAAATTTTTTCCATATTTTCATTCAATTGCTAGTGCACCTTCACTTTAAACCCTTCTCACCCTTACTCCATTATAGAAATGATTTAAATTAGTGAAAGATGCTGATATCGCAACAAAAAAACTTACGATAGGCCCAGCTTTGCTGAGCACCATTGAATTACACTACTGTTAACAGTCAGGAATGTAAACTTATATAGGCTTTTTCTTGAAAAAGCAAAGGTGATCTCTTTTTGCTATTAGTGTTGTGTTGTGTTCTTTATTTTAGTGTAATCATACATTCTGTTTGGGTTGTTTGTTTTATTTTATTTGTTTATCATCACACCTTACTACCCTTTAGGGGTGCATGCATGTGTATTAAATGTGCTAACTAGTTAGGGATAGGAATGGTTCAATTTAGAGGAAGTGAACTCACATTTGCGTGAAGGGAGAGTGAAAAAGTGTTTATGAAATACCACCCTCAGTACAACCAACCAAAATACGAACCCAAGTTCTGCGTCTGCGGCAGTCCAGTTTATTTCAAGAGCGATGCCTTAAAGTTTAGACCATGCGGATACCAAAGCAGATTGTTTGGTTGTTTTGGCAAGATTGTTATAGAATGTTTGATCGTAATCATATTCATGTTTTTCTATACTCAATAAATATTATTTATTTGATAATATTTAATGTTATCGTATATATATTATTTCTGTTGTCAACATTCCTTTTTCTCAACTAACACACAGCCTACAGCGATGAATAAGGTCTCAGTGGTTAGGATTTTTTTTTCCGACTTCTGTCATAGCATACTCAGTTTACGTTAAAACACATGTTTTTTTTTAATGTAAGTTAAAATAAAGTTGCTTTTGCAATGACTATCAATATGTCTAAGGGATAGACGCTTCCAAGAGCTGGATTGTACTTGTCAAATGCTGTATTTACTCATGGACAACTATATGTAGCTTTTTCAAGAGTCCTATATCTAACAATAATTTTATATTAATTACCGAAAATTAAGTAGATGCCTCTAGCAGATGTTTGAAGTGATCTTCCACTGGCCAATTTTTTTAAATTAAAGGCTTTCAAAATTCATTAATAGTATTTATAGCAAGAAAATTCTTCAAAATTACAACCATTTTAAACTTATCTTGAGTGGTCCTTGCCTAGATTGATTTATTTATTTATTTAGATGACCCTAGAAGCTATTTAGAGCGCTTCTAAACTGATTTTTTTTTACAGTTACATTATTCTAGAAGTTATAGGGTGTGGTCTTCTCCAGTTAATTTTTGAAAATTTAATGCACATAGAAATCATTTGGAGTTCTATTTAAAGCAATCTTTTAGTTTAATATTCAATACTGTCGAAGTGTTTGAAATGTATCTAGGAGAGAGAAACTTCTTTCCATGGGGGCTAATTCGTCCCATGGGCAGTGCCTCCCCTTACCCGTCGGTTCCACCGCCACTGACCCAAAGTTTTTTATAAGAATATATTTAAATATAGCTTTTCTTTATGGAAGCTATTCAGAGTAGTCCATTCCCGGATTTTTTTTATTCCATATCTTTATATTTTATTAAGTGTGATCAAATCATAAGACTCTGGAAGTTATTTAGAGCTATTTTTAAATTGTAATAAGAATTATATGCATCCTTCTCACACGAAGCAATAATTTCTTACAGTTGTGTGTGTGTGCGTGCCCGGCTCATTGAACACAATATTTGAAGGAACAAAAGGGGGGCCTACCTGTGCCCTTCTGTGGACACGTCTATGGGAAAAAAACTGGAAGTTTTAAAATGTCTCGGTAGTTGTAAAATTGCGACTAAACTAGCTAAGAAGTTTGTAGTTGGAAAAGCATCAGTGACAGAAATTAAATTAATTCTAAAATGTAATTTTTTGGTTCCTCAACATTAATTTAATCTCTGGATAGTCGTCGAACATTGAAATAGTAATTGTTTGCCAAGTTTAATGGGGCACTTTTTTTGTGGCTAACTCAAGAAAGGGGTAAAGGATTGCCAATAAATGGCCCCCTGATCAGATTATCCGGAATCTCGGACTACCAGAGTTTTATTCTAATTGGTTGAAGTCAATTAAAGTGTATTTAAGTTTGGCCTAGGATGTTTATATTAGTTTGCATAGTTTTAGATAAGTTCACTTACACAAAATAAATTTATTGAAATAATTTTTTTCTAGAAATAAAATATAAATAAATAAAAGTTAAAACTCCTAATTGTTTTGAAAATTATTACAAACATATGTTTATTTTATTTTAATATTTAGTGAAGAGCCAAATATTTTGTTTAATGTTTTTTATTTACGTATTGTTTAATATTACAAACAAAATGGCAATTTTCCATTTCCTATGAAAGTGACTTTAAGGTTACTTTACATACGCGTTAATTTCCAATTTTGATCATTTCTCCGCTACTATTTGAGATACGAAAATACTTATAACTGTATTTTTTTGTACTGTTAAAAATAACAAATATTTTATTCGAAACATATTTCAAAAAACCAATAGTTTCTGAGATATAAGCAAATATAAAAACATAAATTTGGAGATCTTTTAAATATGAAATTTATTGTTATGCTCTTTGGTGGACAAAGATGTTCCCCTTTTATTACATTTCTGCAAGTGTTCTGAATAATCTATTGCCATGGAGTAAGGAATTAAATAGCTAGCAGTGTATATTATTTCCTTTATGACCTTTGGTGGAGTGTTTCTGTAAAAATATGGGGAATCTATTATTTCGTTTCACAACTATTACAAGTTTTTAGTAAATCAGTCCATTTTAATATGAGAGATGGAAAAAGACTGTGCGGTGCACCGTCGTCCGTACAGTTTATTTTTAATAAGTAGAGTAACAATGTTGATTGCACATTGGTGTGTATTTTTAAGGTTTATTTATTCTTCCAACTTCCAACATATTACCTAATTTTTAACAACTGAGATTATCTTCCATTATCTTTGAGAATATAATTAACGAGCTGGCTTGTGTACTGAGTGACTCAAACGCTCAGCCAATCAGATGCCTCTATTCATCTGTTGCTACTTTTCGTATTTTTTACATTGGGTGAATCTACAAAAACACTATTTCAATCGCTGAAAATTTTATAAAGTCACCTGTGATTTTATAAAATTACCATCAGTCACTGGTGAATGTGTAATAATTAAAACGCTAGCCTGATAAGAAATGTCTATACGCCATCGTAAGGGTGATATTATTTTAATAATTAATTATATTATTTTATAAATTAAAAGTTCTGGTGTTTTTTTTTATAGTTTTTTATTTTAATTTTAAATGAATGAACTGTTTACTTTTAGCTAGATATCACACGCATTTTATATTTTGATAAAAGCCCGACTATTGCGTTTAATGAATCTTAGCTATACGTGTTCTTGTCGAGAAGGAAGGATCACCAGCAGTGAGGAGATGTGCGCATTTCAAGGGGTATATCAAGCGACATTTCCTTCTCGAAGCTTCCTAAAAGAAAAGGGTGAGGTCATCCAGGTGCGTCTCTTTCCACGGAAAGTGCATTGTATTTTTAAATAGAGACGTAGAAGGATTTCACCACACCTTACAACTCGACAGTTCTGCACAAATAAATCTTACTACCCGCTCGAATATTAAATATCGTAATTTTGAATATAGATTTAAATAATAACATATTGATATGTATAATTACATATCATTACAAATGTTAATAAGCTAGGTAAAGGTTTGATTAGTTTCGAGTTATGTTTTATAATATATTAAGCATAACTTATATATTTTATAAAATCAATGGTAGATGTAGAAAATACCGTTGATGTTTCATATTTTCACCAAAGTGAATAGGTATATTAAAAAAATTACTGGTAAATTACTTTTACTTTTGGTGATTCTATACATTCACCAGTAATTTTATAAAATAATGAATTGAACACATTCGCATTAATATATTCAACATATTTCTCTTCATACTATAGTTATTATATGAAATTTAAAAACATAGTTGGATAAAAGTTTTTCGAAATGTCAATATACGCTCCAAAACAATCATTTACCCGCATTTTACCACTTAGAAATGTTGTGATTATTTTATTAATTAGTTAAAAAAATTGTTTTATATAATTTTATGGGAAGCTAATAGCAATTTATTTGACACACCCTTATATAGAACGCTATAAAACGATCACAATCACAATTAATACAAGACATTTGAGCTTAGGTAACTTTTCAACAAACACAGTCGACAATTTTAATTTTATAACTATTCATAATTTTAGAGATTATATATTTTGTTTTTTAGCACATAATCACGAAACGATTAAAAAACAAGTCAAAATTGAGGTAAGGAGAGTTTAGCTCTATATTTGCGTTTGGAAGCCTAATAACTAAAACTTTCACCTCACTTTAGGTTTTGAATTGGAATTCTCAAGGGCCATTGCCTTACATTTGTCAGCCTTTTGTTTGTCTTCAATAGCTTTTGTTATGTAAGGTGGATTTCTAATCGGCATGGATCGTCTGCGTCTTGGATCTACAAGCTCTGGCAGGAGACAATCTAGATAGAACTGGCTCAGTTTTTTCTCCATGTGGCTAGCCCAAAATGCATCGTCTCTGAAAATCTTCTCGACCTTTATACCCACATTTTTCCATAAAACAAAGAGGCAGTAACTTCTCCTGGTCACGTGAAGTTGGCCTTTCACTTGATAGTAGTGTGTTTTTTGTTAATGCACGTAATTTCTTTTTTGTCCTTGCTTATGTTCCAAAAAGTAAACTTTCTTTTTAAAACAGCTTCTTCTGGTGTCATGTTCCTTGCTGAGGGTGGACACTTCACTTCAATAATGGTGTCAGATCCTATTAGACCATCGGGAGTTGCTCCCAAGTAAGATAATTCCGGATCAACAAAGAGCCCACAAGGCTCAACTTTAATATTCATTTTATTTTCAAGAGCCAATATACCATTCTTCTCATAATCTCTACCGTACAGCATTGCATCTGTGTCAAAATCATCATAGAGCATTCCTTGAACAGCATTTTCACAAGATGTGTGAGGAAGTCTTCGACAAACGGGTCCAAAGTTAGAGGCAGTGAGCAGCTTTCACCGTACTTCTTTCCATCGACCACTATTTCTTTGGAGAAGTGTCCCTATTTCAAGCTCCTCACGTTGCTCTGATGTGCTTGGTAAAGTAGCAATAAATCTAATTTTTTCTCTATCAAATTTTTCCGTAACCATATCAGGCTTCTAAGCACAAGGCCCATAGTCTTTGTCATTATTAGTCAACCTAGGTCTAAATGGGTTCTTTTTCTTCACTTTTGCAGGCAGACTTCTTGTTCTTTCAATTTGACGAAGTCTTCACATCTCCATCTTCTTAGTAAACTTCCCGGGACTAGCTTGGTACATTAATTTGTGTATTTTATATAGAGGAGTTTTAGTATTGTAAGAAACTACAGCAGCATGACTTCTAGAAGAGTAGGACCTCTTAAGGCAAAATGAACCCTTTTCTCACCGATAAGGTAAGACAGTGGTGCACAACCCATGGCCCGCCATGCCATTTATTGCGGCCAACCAACTAAATGAAATTTGCAAAATAAATTCCTAGCATATTCTCATATTACTTAGACTAGGTTGTCAGCGAAATATGATTAAATGTTTCGTCCCTTAATAAAACTTTTAAAGTTTATACTTAGTAAGTCTACCGATACTTCAACAGCAGCTATGACGAGTCCGTTTATTTATGGGGGCTTTGTGAATAATTGTTTGGTAGCCGTATCTTAAAAACCTTGTGTTAATTGCGTGAAGAAGTTTGAGGGAATATGTCTTGATCGAATATCTATGTAACGCAGTGTCACAGATATTTCACATATTATTGCATCGAAATTTTTGAAAATTTCAAAAAATTGGCATATATTTTTTCACTAGCCATATATGAGTTCTCTGACATAACATCAACCATTCAAATGAGCATATTTGCTCCAGGTGTGACGTAAGAATTCTAAATTTATTAATAACTCGTCTTTCTGTACTCCATGGATGGACAGATCAAGGGTCCTGACCTGCTGCAAGGCATCAAAAAGGTATTTGTCTAAATTTGTCTACAATGATTGGAGCAAACAATGGAATAGTGTCTCTCCTCACAAAGCATATGTGATAACTTTGCCACGCTAACACACTTATCGCATATCACTGCATTATAGGCTTACACCAGTAAAATTTGGTTGTAAAAGATCTGGGCTAAAGAAATCTGATACGGACATTAGTGCAAACAGATAACTTCATTAAATCAGAGGACTTAATCACCGACAATTCAAAAGCTTCCTCAATGGAAACCGAGGCCAAATGGGGACGCGGCAGTTGGCCTAAAAGGCATTTGGCCTAAAGGCATTTGGCCTAAAAATGAAACCAAAAGTCATTTGGCCTAAAAGGCATTTGGCCTAAAAGGCGTTTGGCCTAAAGGCATTTGGCCTAAAGGCAGTTAGCCTAAAAGGCATTTGGCCTAAAAGGCAGTTGGCCTAAAGTCCTTTGGCCTAAAATGTAAATTTAAAACCTTCGGTTATCTTCGGAAAGTAAAAGGTACTGTTAGTTGTTTCATCTGAATATAGATAGCACAACTGATGCAAGGTAGTTACAATATTTCTAAAAACATTGACAATATCCTACATACAACTAGATCATTAGTTCACAAAACACTATATCACCTTTTTTATATATAAATTTCCGATATTATTTCCTTGTTAATATATCTCACGGTCATAAAGTTAACGAAAAACAATAAGAAAATCCCATTCTCAGCATCGTTTACGCTCGGTATAATTATATGCGTACATTCAAATTATGGGGACTTTTGACAACTTATTCCGAAAGGCAAAATGAAAGTGGAAACCAATATTCAACCCACCCACTTTAAATTTGTCTGAAATGACGCCCGATTTTCGTTTAGCGCTACTGAGATATATATGAACATATTTTTTTTAATCTATTGTATTAATAATTAATATATAAATAATAGTGACGTATTAAATAAATTTTGCCAGTAAATATTACAATGGTCATATATATATATATATATATATATATATATAAACTTAAATGATGGTTTTGACTAGATCCTTAACTCTATTATTATTATTGTTAGAATTATTATAACTATTATTATATAAAATTAGTACAGTTATTTTTTTCAAACAGTGTAACTATTTTTATTACGGTGATATTATTTACAACATGGGCTATGTTAACACAAATAGGTCCTTTGTTTAAAAACTATATACTAATTTCCCTCCTAGTAATTTGCAAAGCATTCTCAGGAATTATTTCAACTTGTGAAAAAAATACAAAAGATTTTATGGAATTGTCGTTGGTCTTTTTTTAAGTCTTCATAAAACGTAAAAATACAAAATGTGGTAGCCTTTACAGGATGATAACTTCCTAGGGCAAGAAAAACGTACGTGTAAGCAAGTGGACCTCCGAAATGCCAATGGCTGCAGCAGAGGCCAGAGGGATAAATCTGATGAGCTTTGGTTGGTAAAAATATCTCACCGCTAGGATCGCTTGTGTTCTCCCATTCCAAAAAGTGACACTCTTATAGCCTAGATGCAAACAGACGTGACTCAAGTTGGCCCGCCACATTGCCGAAAAAAAATCTTTTTTTGTCTAATCGTTTGTGCTCTATTTATGCTCATATGTGCCCGAACATGAACATTTGTGCTGTTAAACTGGCCATTTTAGAAAATATTTAATGTGGTGGGCCAACTTGAGCTCAAGCTAGCCCGCCACATATTGAAAAACACAACATAACCAAATTTATTTAAGTCAATCCATTGTGTTCCATTTGTGCTCATATGTGCCCGAAAATGAACATTTGTGCTTTAAAATTAGAAAATCTAGAGAACATTTAATGTGGCGGGCTAACTTGAACCTTCCCTATATCATAAACTGTAGAAAAATATAGTTCAAGCTGGCCAGCCACATTTTTAAATATCAATTTAACAAAATTCTGTATTCACCATTCGTTTGTTCTTAGTTTGTGCTCATATGTGCCCGAAAATTAACGTTAGGGCTGTGAATCTAGGCCTTTTAGATAACATTTAATGAAGGCGATCCAACTAGAGCTCAAGCTAGCCCACCATATTAACTGTTTTCTAGATTTTCTAATTATAGAGCACAAATACTCATTTTTGGGCACATATGAGCACAAACGAAAAACAAACGAATGGTGAAAACAGAATTTTGTTACATTGATATTTAAAAATGTGGCGGGCCTGCTTGAATTCAATTTTTCTACAGGTTATGGTATAAGGAAGACTCAAGTTAGCCCGCCACATTAATTGTTCTTTAGATTTTATAATTTTAAAGCACAAATGTTCATTTTCGGGCACATATGAGCACAAATGGAGCACAATGGATTGACTTAAATAAATTTTGTTATGTTGTGTTTTTCAATATGTGGTGGGCTAACTTGAGCTCAAGTTGGCCCACCACATTAAATATTTTCTAAATTGGCCAGTTTCACAGCACAAATGTTCATGTTCGGGCACATATGAGCACAAATAGAGCACAAACGATTAGACAAAAAAAGATTTTTTTTCGGCAATGTGGTGGGCAAACTTGAGTTACGTGGCAAACAGGCTAAATCTTCTCTTTCTCTCTTCTCCGTCGCACTCTACAAGATACTTTGAAGGGTGGGATTAGGCAGCAGTCCTTTCCTCCCTCCATTCCTAATAATAGCAAACGACCTTGAAGTAAACCATAACAAAAATTCATTGTTCCCCGGCAACTTTCCTTTTGTTCTTTTTCAAACCCACTAACATAATTTGTTTTGAGTTTCACGAGTTGTTGGCGGGTACCTCTGTCTTGCTTCATCCTTTGATTTATATAGATTAAATAATGTATTGATTTGTATATTTTTGTGTAAAGTTTAGTGATATCTAATTTTTTTAAATATGTATTTCATCTTCATTTTTGAAAGAAAGATTTTTACTATAAAATAATGAATCGAGGACAAAAATGTGCATACCGCGCCTGCTCAATTACACGATGTACTTAAGGTAATTTTTCCCGTTTTTCCACGCAAACGAGGGTACTTCTCATAATTCTATCTTCCTCATACCTACCTTCTAATTGCTATTAAATGTGGAAAGCATTGACTGGCGTGAAGATACAATGAAAAAACAACACTACTAGAGCTTACTCTATTTACTTGAAAAACATATTTTAGACAGTGAAAATACATCATATTCAAATATAACAAATGTACATTTTTGTATAATTATAATTACATTTAAACTTTATTTAACATTTTTAAGATAAATACTATACTTACTATGTTGACTTAATAATATAAAATGAGAGACTCCTTTAACACACTGGCTCAAAAAGTATTCATTATTAACTATATATATAATCTAAACCTTTTTTAAAGGGTTTTGAACTAAAAGTTTGTTGCCCTTTAATTAAATAAAAGCTAATGGATATACTTTTGATTTTTTCATTTGACGAGAAAAAGGGGCGTTATAAGTTCATAAAAACCATTTTAATAACTATCATATTTTATAAATTAATTATATCTATGATAAAATGACCTCTAACTAAGCGTTTACTTAGAACCAGTGGCGCACTTATTGGGGTGGAGTAAACGGGGCACCTTCCCCCATAACCTCTAATAATTTCAATACAAACATAAATTATTTATTTTATAACTAAAACATTAGACACAGAAGATGAGTCGTATACATAGGCTCCTTTTTAAGACTTGGTTTAAGACTGTATATTCAAAACACACACATATTAAAAGTGCCACTTATATTCTCATTTGAAAAAAGCACAACCATAGTAGCTTCCATACATTGTATACAAGAAAATGTATATAGCTAGTAGCCACCATTCTGCTAGTTAAGTTCGTTTTAGTTTTTAAGTTTCTTAACACAAGATATGGGTTATTACATCGAGGACCTCGCTTATATAGAGACTTCAGAATCACTCGCACCCCACCCAATTTCGGTTAAAATTAATACTAAAGTACTTCGAACTGACAAAGCTACCAGAGCGTGTTATTCAACACATTAACATATATTGACTTAGACCAGGGGTTCTCACATTTTAGACCGAAGGAGCCTTTGTACCAGAAAAAATGAATGGCCGAACTCTCATAAAAATATTTACACTAGTATTATGATCATTCAATAAATACATTTAAATCTCACAAGTCTTTTATAATTTAATACTTGAATGAATATAAAAGAAGAACTACACTACACCCCGACCTCCGCGTCACTTAAAAACAAGTTATATTTTGAGTGCGATGACTTATGAGATCTGGTAGTTTATAGCGTTAATACCAACGTACCAGTGTTTATTTGTGTACAGAGGTGTAATTTTTTTATCACGTAATATAGAATTATTTTGCTAACAACACATAAACCGTACTAAATGTTGATCTCAATACACAGTCCGACACTTTATCTCAGTTGGTAGCGTGTTTGTATACTGAGCTAAAGGTCCCGGGTTCGATTCCCGGAATGTCCGAAAAACGTATCATTGGTTGACTGTGCTTTTCCCCTTTCACAATGATGAATTAACTGTCAGGGGGCTGGATGTTGTATTTGTTCTAGATTTAAGTTAGTTTGTCAGACTCTGAGGAAATAATCTACTTTCTACGGTTTGTCTGTCACTAGTTTTATATCGAGTGTCACTCATTGAGCGTGAACTGGGAAAGAGGGAAGGGTTGATAGGGTGGGGTATTACCAAATTTTTCTCCCCCCATCGAAATGTGCCTCCCTCCATTTTGTTAAACTTCCCTCTGATATACTTGAATTTGAAGCTGAAAGATGGTTTGCATCAAACTTCAAAAAGATTATATAACAATCTATTATTATTTCTAAATGCTTAAGGAATACCCCAAATAGCTTTTAGTGGCATTCCATTTTCAAATATTTTCCACTGGCTTGGAGTCAAGCACCTAAAAACTCCTTAAAAATAGTTTTTTACAAACTACCTCGCCCAACACTTATAAAGCTTCGCCGATACTCTTGATAGTCATCACAATAGGTTTTTTTTCATTGTGACTTACTACCCGTTTGAGTTGTACACATACATCAATTTACCCTAATGAACCAGGAATGAGGAATGTTACATTTTAGATTGAATGTACCTACATTTGCGTATATTGAGAGTGGGGTACCATTTTAGGGAAAAATACCCTTGTTACACCCGGCTGGGATTTGAACTTCAATCTTAGAGGACAACTTTATTTCCAACTGAGGGGGGGCGGGTGGGGATATAGGTGGAGGACACACATATTATCTCCAACTTTGAGGGGGGCATATATTATTACCAACTTATATAACACAAATATAGCTGAATCTAATATTACCCTTTAAATATATAGTTTGACACACTCAGTTGAACATTAATATAAATTCACGATTTTCACTATACTACAAATTGGTTTATGAATAGGCCTACTTACAAGAGGGTTATTAAATTTATATTGAAAAGTTAACACATAATTTAAGTGAACATTTACGTCACCAAATACCTTAATGCTTTCATTAACTTGCGTACTATATACATTTGTTCATGTACTACAATAATTTATGTTCTTGTATAAAAACATATTCATGTGTGTCATACAGCCACGTGATTTAATAAATTTAGAAATAATGTTTCTAAAGTATGTTTTAAGATGGCACGGATAACATAAAACTATATCCACCTTGCATGGGAGATTTTTCTTATAGACTACTGTCCACATTAATGAAGCAAGATCGATTTGTTTAATAAGGTTATAAAATGCATATGTGAAATCTTGCAGTTAAGTAAACTATTTAAACAAATCATTAAATTCACTATAGAAGGGGACTTTTCCATAAAGTAAAACTATTGGGGGTGACACGTTTACACGCCATGAAACCACTTACTATTTGTTTCGTAAATCTAATACAATGCCTAGATTCACGGGTGATATATTTTCCCCTTGGATAACATTTTCGGAGACATCACAAATAAGGGCGATTTTAATTTGCTTTTTTAAGGAAATTACAGCAGTTAGGACTGAAGGTCTTGTTCATATCTATTTGGTGAAAAAATGTTATGAGCAAATAAAATATGAATCATGACTCCATTTTCCATCTCGTTCAGAAGGGAATACATCATCATCTGACATCAGAATCTTTAGGGAAGTCATGGTGTATAACACCATATCTCTGAACTGGGGGGGGGGTTCCTCAATGGTTTTCCACTCTCCCTCCACGCAAATGCGGGTTCACTTCCACTAATTCAACCTTCCCAATTCCTAATCCATTAGCGTAATTAGTACTTAGGCGTATAACCCGAACGGGTAGTAAGACGTGGTGCTGAATAATAATTTTAAAAAAGTGCTGCACTACACAGTCACATGATCTGAACAGAAGCAAACTTGGCTAGGTTACGATCAGACGTTACAGCAGCGCTGCGTGTTAGGGTAGAGCTGAATGCTGGCCGGTAAAGTGAACGAGCCTTCCCTACAACTCTAGTAGCCTTAGTATAAGGAAGGACCCATCAAGATGACCAAATAAACCTTAAAATTTGAAATTTCTCAGTGAGTTGAGTAATTGCAGGAGGAAGGGGAGCTTGGAGGTCAACATTTCAAAAAACTAATATATTTAATTACTTCTCTGTATTGTAAATAATTTAAATTTATTAATTAGGTACGGGAAACAACACAAATATACATTTACATAATAATAATAATAATAATAATGATAGTAATAATAATAATAATAATTATTATTATTATTTAATATTGCATTCTGAGAAATAGTGGTGATGGAGTATAATAAAGAAAAAAACTTTTTGAGATTAGGAAAAAAATAAAATTTTGACAGATAAATAAATATAAATCAAATCCCAGATAGCCAAAATAACATTAGACTATAAATTTCTCAAAGTGGGTTGGGGAATAAGGGGTCCAAAATCTACAAAATTAATAGAAACTACTACATCTCAGTGCAGTGTCGTTAAAAATTGAATTTTGGCATGACCGTAAATGCACCACTCCAAATAACTAATAAGTCTGAGCATTTTAAAATGTAACTCCATGAAATCAAGGGAGGGGCGGGGGGAGTTATAAAAAAAACTTTTATCTATAGTTTAAAATCGAAATTTGGCTGGCAGGTAGAAGAACAACTATAGATAAAGAAAGTATTCTTAAAACTATGTGTTTAAATGGGAGTTAGAGAAATTATGATTGGGGAGGAGAAGGGAAAATTTTCAAAAACCAATAGAAACAATTACTAACAGAACAATTTATTTGATAAGCTGAGGTGCTTAGTACTAGAGTGATTCTTTCAAATTAATTCATGTTTAGTTAGTAAATTTAAACTTTTTTTTTTTGGTGTTCATTTCAACAATGTCTCTGCGTAAGCGAGCAAATATTGATGCAAAGACTGCATATATATATATATATATATATATATATATATATATATAAAATAGATTATATATATATTTATAAAATAGATTTTACTTCTTATAGGTAGTAGTTAATTTGTGGCTTCATAAACATACAAAGTTTTCGCCTCATACGTGTCTGAAATTGTATTTTTGGTAGTTTAGATCAGGGTTTCTCAAACTGCGAGGCGCGAAGGGATTTCAGATGAGGTGTGAACCAATTTCTCACTTCTTTCGACTTGCCTAAATTATGATTGACTAAAAAATTAATATTCTGTTTGGCCTATGAAGCAATAAAATTAATTAATATCTTACAAAACCTTACTATTTTTATAAACTTCTACAAAGCTCTTATCAGAAAATAACTAAATCAATTAAATAATAAATGTCTCATTTTTGTATTTTAACGTAAACAGGTTTTTTTATTCTAAGAATAAGAGTCTTAACAATTAATTTTATGTTCATATAAGGCTCAATAGTATAGAGTTTGAGAAAACCTGGTTTAGATGATTTGCTAAAAATAAGATAATTTACCCAACCAAAATGTGAGCGAAGCCGTGGGCAAAATCGAGTAAGTTAATATGATTATAAAAAAATGAATGATTGATTAATTCATTTAGCAAAATTAATAAACAAATATACTTAGAAAGATTGATAAAATATACTTTGGCACTTAAAAAAAAATATTCAAAATTCAAAATAAAACAAAATTATTAAAATGGTGTAACCACATGTATGTGCTAATTAATAAAAAACGGTACGGGTACAAAACTTTTTATTTCTGGTACAAAACGGTACAAAAATTATTATTATTATTAGCACCACGTCTTACTACCCGTTCGGGTTATACGCACTTACGCTAATGTGTAGTGGTAGGGTGATTGTGAGATGAAATGAAGGACCTACAGTTTAACGTGGAATCCGAACCACGGTGGTGGCCTGGCACTCCCCACATTAACAAGATGGCTTGTCAAAAATTAGTACAAAACCTTGGCAATGTAAAAAGTTCAACATACAAAAGTGGTACTACAGGTTAATGGACGTGCTGCTATACCTTGGGAAGTAGTAAATTGAGAAAAGACTAATATATTTTGAAACGGTAGTATATACTATTTAACTAAACACTACACACCTCGCCATCTATTAGCATCACTACAAATCTTAACGAATGTTTCCGGAGACAGCAAAACATATTTTAATAAATGGTCTAAAAATTAACTTTACAAAAAGTCGTTTGGCCTAAAAGGCATTTGGCCTAAAAGGCGTTTGGCCTAAAGGCATTTGGCCTAAAAGGCATTTGGCCTAAAGGCATTTGGCCTAAAGGCGTTTAGCCTACACTTTAGGCCAAATGCCTTTTAGGCCAAATGACGGTTACCCGGCCAAATATGGTGACCGTGTTTACTGCAGCAGAGGCAAGGTTTTGACTAGATTTGGATAACTTCCAGAGGAAATCAAGAGAAAAATAATTACATCTCAGATTTAGCAAACAATGTATCAGTATTCCAGGCAAAACTAAGATTATTATAATTTGAAGTTAAAAATGTACTAATTTCTGCGCTGTAAAGAAATGTTTCCCTCACATGAAATTTATTCCAGCTAGAAGTATGCTGGGCACATAATCCGAATCCATGAAACTTTTGAGAGAAGATTTGTGATTTAAATTGTGACAAATTCCTATTCAAGATATTTCCCAAACTCTTATTTTGATGTTAGGTTATGAAGGAGTTTGGGCAAGGGAAATGGTAGAGTCATTCTTTACAAAATTAAAGTAAGATATTATTTTCAATATTTTCGATTTTTTTTCTTTCCGGGGGGGGGGGGGGATCAACCCTATCGCCCCCTCCGGAATCCACCACTGTTTAAGATATGTTGATGATCGTGTTGATGCTATTTTTAAGCACTACATATTATGTACGTATATATTTATTATTTTTGGGCCACCTTGCCCCGGAATAATACTAGCCTCGTCGTTAAAACAAAGAGCCTATACTGTACATCACTTTTGTGCAAAGGAAGACTTATTTTTTTATTACAAGGTTTTATTGCAATCTATTCAATATACAAATAAACTTATTTTCCTTTTGTAAAAATATTGATCTGATTACAAACGGTTTTTTTTAAAAAAAATAGTCATTGAGCTTATTTAAAGCTTGCTCATTCTTAGCTTGGTTTTATGATTTGTTATTATTATTATTATTATTAGCACCACGTCTTACTACCCGTTCGGGTTATACGCTCTTACGCTAATGTGTAATGGTAGGGTGATTATGAGATGAAATGAAGAACCTACAGTTTAACGTGGGATCCGAACCACGGTGGAGGCCTGGCATTCCCCACATTAACAAGATAACTTGTCAGAGGTGAAGGAATTTATGATTTGCAATGGTAGATTCTGGTAAGAAGGGTTTTATATAAAATACACCATTTTTTTGTTGGTCAACATTGATAACATTTTAATTTATTACCAGTGTTAGTTTATAAGCAGGCCTATAATATGAATAGTCTGATAAACATAAAAACCAGTCTAAATGAACTATATTAAAATGTGTCTTTTGGATCCACCTACCTTTGTGGTTCTGTAAAAGCGCTATCATTATCCATATCAAAGTAATGTTCTGATGGAACGCCATAACTAACATCATTCACAACTACAGTATCAATAGATGTGATGTGTGGACTCTCAGATCACCGTTATCTGCCTCCAGAAACTTTTGTTTTTTCCTATTACAATTAAAATCAGTTTGCAATTGTCTCCAAAATGCTCTTTAATGGTATGAAAAATTAAAATTGAAAAATACGGTAAAAAGTATTTTCTTTAACACCGCGTCTTACTACCCGTTCGGGTGTTATGCTTATGTACTAATTAAGCTAAGGGTTTTGGGATGATGAAGGTTATATCAATATTAAGTATGCCCTCATTTATATGGAGGGAGAGTAGTAAACCATTTTGGAAAACCACCCTCAGTACACCCGACCTAGATTCGAACCCTTAAACTCCCCGTCATCGACAGTCTATAGTCTATTGCGAGAGTAGCGCATTAGATCACGCTGCCACCAAAGTGGGTGTATAAAAAAAAAAGTCTCTTAGTGATTTTTGTAGGCACTACAATTAATTCCCTAAGGTCCAATAATTTTGTAATTAATAAAAATTACCTTATTTTTTCTCGGGGTCTTAATACCTATCCGGGAAACATGCATTTTAATAAAGCTAATAGAGTTTGAATGGGTAAAGTAAAACTTAGTTAAAATGTACCCAAATTTTCAAGGAAGAAGTGTATGGAAAACATTTAAGATAACATTTAAAAAAATACCATAGCTACACCCTGCCGGGATTTGAACCCCGATGACTATGTCAACGGGAAACCACGTTAAATGAACTTAGCGTGTACGTCATTACAGTTTAGGTTTCTTTCACAAGTTTGTAATATACAGTTAGGATTCACGACAGCCTATAGTAGTCTTGGAAGAAAGATATGTTTAGAACAAATAATGAGAGATACAGTATTTATATCTTTATTTATATAGGATTTTTTTAAATTGTCATTGATAGGATTTATCAAAAACAAAGTTGCAAGATATAAAAATAGTTTTTAAACCTGTCAAAGAATGGTTCTTTATGAATGTTTTTCAACACATTTATTATTTCACTGAGGTGTTCCCATACACACTACAGGCAAACGCTGGCATATTTGTTTCGATATCACCTTTAATATATCCCAAATCCTAAATTTAGTTTATTGGAATATTTCAATCGGGAATCGTTTAAAAAATCCCAATTTATTAGGACGGTATTTGATATTTTCTCTAGCTGTAAATTATAATTTTATAGATTAATATATAAAATTCAGCTTCTCTTATCTGCCTTTAGCCCAAAGCATCAGGCGTGGGTCAGGCGGACACTATTCACATTCCTTTTGTGTTTACTTCCTTCAACCAACCTCCCCTGCCCCCCTTCCCAAAACCATTTACTCGTCACGCGTTCGGGTAGTTAAGAGTCTTTCCTCCAGATATCAGAACAACCGTTAAAAAAATAATCATTTTAAAATAATATTTATTCCGTTTTTTCTGTTGTGACTATGGATTTTTTTTTATGGAAACGTCTTAGTTAGATAATTTTGTATATATATAGCTTTTAGATTTTTATTATTTACTTCTGAACCACGATTTATTTAAACGAATCTATTAAGGATTTATGAGCTTTTCAAACATATAATGAAATAGATTAAAATATAGGTACGTCGCCATATTCTTACGCTCTTCAAAAATGCAAAATAATATATTATAGCATTTTTCACTGTTTCGTAAACATGATTTCCCTAAGAGTCTGCACGGTCTTCTTTGCCACATTTGGGAGCAATAGCGGTACAGGTCTAATATCCTCTTAATCCTGGTCGAATATATTAAGGCTGTTTTTTCCTAAATGGTTTCCCACGGTCCTTCTATGCGAATGCGGGTAGATTTACTCTATAGTCTACCTTTATAATTCTTACAATAGTAGCATAATTATTATCCTACCTACACGTATAACCCAATAAGTATTAAAACGCGAGTAAATAAAATAAATAAAAACATATCACATCTTTTGGTGGCTTTTAGGAAATAGTTTCTGCTGGTGGTTTACTAACCACCTGTCGAGCGTTATTTACGCCTTTTTTTAAGATTTGACATGTTTTTATGTAACTTTTAAGACTACTATTATATTAACAACAGGCCACTACTATTTTACCACTGATTATCTTCTCTTTACACAACCTTTCACAACTTTGTATTAACCAATAATTCTGTTAACATTTGATGTATGACTTTAAACTTTTCATACTTATAAAATAATATATTGTGTAAGTGAGTGAGTGAGTGAGTGAGTAAAGTAAAGTAAAGTAGGTAAAGTAAGTACGCCTTTGTGCGCGTTTCTATCAGTGCGTTAAAAAGAATGTTGTTTTAGGACTTATGCCGACATGCTATAAAGTTAGGTCTTGTGCTTGTTGCCTTGTGAGGTTGTCTTGTGGGGTTAGGTCTTATAAAATTAGGTCCACTGAAGTTAGGTCTTGCGAAGTTAAGTCTTATAAAGTTTAGGTTTAGTGCCTGTATGTCCACCGCATGTTTGAACAGTTAAGGATATTTTAAAGTAATCTATGAAACATTAATTTTAGGTTTAGTGAAGTTAGGAGCTATAAAAGTAGGTGCAGTGAAGTTAGGTGTCCTGAAGTTAAGAAATTTAGTTTAGGCGTTGTGACTTTAGGTCTTATAACTTTAGGTCAACTATGTCCTTATTTCTCAGTAATAAACACAAAAATGTAATATTTTCTTTTTATGTTTAATATTATTATATATAATCGTATTGATTGATTCAAAAACCGAAAAAAATGGTTAGTTACAAACAAGACATATGACTACTACAAACCAGGGCCATTTTACAGAAATGTGAGCCCGGGCCAAAAAATATGGGGCCTCCTTTGTATGGCAGTTTTTCAGTTTAAGTATTAAAGTAGAAAGGAAAGTCATGTTTCAGAACGAAAGTTGATGACGTCATAGCCCCCCTAACCCCATTTCCTCCCGCGCCGTAGTCTCGCGTGTTCTCCCTTCCAGCGGCATGGATTCGCGGGTACAGGAGAAGGAGGTGTGACATTAGAGAAAAGGCTTACACGATTGGTCGAGAAAAAGAATCTCGTTATAAGTTTCCCACGGACTAAAAAGGGTTAACCTTTAATCCTGACTTCTCTAAGCCTGAGTTGAGAAAAAGGTCCTTCTTTCCGGTGGTGATAAATGAAGAATGTTTTCCTGGCGGCTTAGTCCACCTCGCTCTTTCCCTACTCGGCTGACGACACGTGAAAAATGTTTTCCTGTAAATTAGTGGGGTCGGCTCTGCTCCCCTAACCGAGAGAGTGCTTTAACTCGGGAAGTTAACATCTGTTTCGCAGGAAGTTAACATCTGCGTGGGTCTCAGACTCATTTTGGAAGGAAATGGTCTGTGAGAATTTTACAAGAGGGGGACTTCTCACGCAGTAAAGAGGGCGGAGTCAAACCCTTTTTTCGCGCCGCCTCCTGAAGAGGGGGAGTAGTTTATTTCTATATATTGAGTTACCCCTTTAAGTAGAATCCATTATCTTTTAAATCTTTATATTCTAAACAACATCATCAAGAATGTCTAGTGAATATTCAGCTGCGCTTTTGTCAGCAATCGGCTCGAGTGAGATAGTATCAAGGAAGCTGACAGATTTAGAGATAGGTCATGGTTATTATATCACTAATATAAAAGGCGTGACGACGAGATATGGACGCAGAGTGCTCGCTTTGTTGGAGAACAAATATAACGTGTGGTTACCGGCTCGATTTTCCCTGCTTACCGACGCTCAGCTGAAGGAGCTCTCCAAAGCCGATCTACTCCTGCTCTACCGGGGTATTTCCAAAAACAGCAAGACGGCGCTGATAAACTTCGAAGGTATGTTTATTACAATCTAATCAATCGAAATATGTTTGTACAGAGTATGGGGTTTTTCAAATCTCCCTCTACGCAAATGTGGGTTCTTTTCCTCTAATTTCTGTTCCACGTTAAAATCGAAATATGTTATTTCAGCTCTCCCTCTATGCAAATGTGGGTTCACTTCCTTAATTTCTACGATTTTACAAATGATAACACATATTTTCCTAAAAAAACCCTTCCTTCAGGTTATCTTGTGAATGCCAGACCTCCACCGTGCTTCGGATTCCCCGTTAAAATCAAAATATGTTTTTCAACTCTCCCTCTATGCAAATGTGGGTTCACTTCCTCTAATATCTGTGATTTTACAAATGATAACACATATTTTCCTAAAAAAACCCCTTCCTTCAGGTTATCTTGTGAATGCCAGACCTCCACCGTGGTTCGGATTCCACGTTAAAATCGAAATATGTTCGTACAGAGTATGGGTTTTTTCAACTCTCCCTCTACGCAAATGTGGGTTCACTTCCTCTAATATCTGTGATTTTACAAATGATAACACATATTTTCCTAAAAAAAACCCTTCCTTCAGGTTATCTTGTGAATGTCAGACCTCCACCATGGTTCGGATTCCACGTTAAAATCGAAATATGTTTGTACAGAGTATGGGTTTTTTCAACTCTCCCTCTACGCAAATGTGGGTTCACTTCCTCTAATATCTATGATTTTACAAATGATAACACATATTTTCCTAAAAAAACCCTTCCTTCAGGTTATCTTGTGAATGTCAGGCCACCACCGTGGTTCGGATTCCACGTTAAACTGTAGAACTTTCGTTTCATCTCACCATTACACATTAACGTATAAACCGAACGGGTGGTAAGATAATACATAATAGTCTATGCTTCTTCATTGATTCGTTCAAAATCTCAGTCATGCTGAATGATGGCGCTAAAACATTATCAATGTTAGCTTTAAATAACCCATATGATAAAAACAATAATAGTAAATGCAAGTATTTAATTGTTTTGTGACGAAACAAGACAAAAAACTTGAGATTGCCTTTAAGCTTAGATAATGTGATAAACAGTCAAGCTATACAAGTAGTAGGAATAGAGTTTCACAGGCGCTGCTGCAAGTAGAAACCAAATTTGAAAGATTTCCTTAAAAGTTTTTAACATTAAGTTGTGCTAAAGCGTTATATATAAATCACGTACGGTAGAGAGTTAAGTTCTAATGTATAATCCTCTAACAAACATTACTTCGAACCCCTAATCTTACTGCCTACCTCAGGACAATCGAATGTATTTTCGAGTCATACATTTAATATGATTTTAGTTAATCTAATTAGAGGTATTCAGTTCCTAGCATCACGTCTTACTAGCCGTTCGAGTTATACGCTAATATTTTTAGATATAAGAAGTGTACTCGCTTTTGCATGAAGTAGAATTGTAAACCTTTTTTGAGAAAATCACATCCCAGTACACGCGTCCTAGATTCGAACCTTGATCCTTCTCACTCTTACTCTACGTAAATGCAGGCTCACTTCCTCTACACAAACGATCCAGGTTCGAGCCTTGCTTTAACCCTCCAACATTATTTGGAAAAAAAAACTTTTTTTCTTTACAAGGTTTGAAACTCAGTCATGATGAATGAGGAGAAGGAGGTTTTTTACTCTACGTAAAAAAGGAGGCTCGCTTCCTCCACACAAACGATCCAGGTTCGAACCTTGCTTTAACCTCTCAACATTATTTGGAAAAACTTTTTTTCTTTACAAGGTTTGAATCTCGCACTATCAATGTTAGAGCATTAAAAAGTATTTTCGAGTCATACATTTAATATGATTTTAGTTAATCTAATTAGAGGTATTCAGTTCCTAGCATCACGTCTTACTAGCCGTTCGAGTTATACGCTAATATTTTTAGATATAAGAAGTGTACTCGCTTTTGCATGAAGTAGAATTGTAAACCTTTTTTGAGAAAATCACATCTCAGTACACGCGTCCTAGATTCGAACCTTGATCCTTCTCACTCTTACTCTACGTAAATGCAGGCTCACTTCCTCTACACAAACGATCCAGGTTCGAGCCTTGCTTTAACCCTCCAACATTATTTGGAAAAAAACTTTTTTCTTTACAAGGTTTGAAACTCAGTCATGATGAATGAAGAGAAGGAGGTTTTTTACTCTACGTAAAAAAGGAGGCTCACTTCACCTACACAAACGATCCAGGTTCGAGCCTTGCTTTAACCTCTCAACATTATTTGGAAAAACTTTTTTTCTTTACAAGGTTTAAATCTCGCACTATCAATGTTAGAGCATTAAAAAGTATTTTCGAGTCATACATTTAATATGATTCTGGTTAATCTAATTAGAGGTATTCAGTTCCTAGCATCACGTCTTACTACCCGTTCGAGTTAAACGCTAATATTTTTAGATATAAGAAGTGTACTCGCTTTTGCATGAAGTAGAATTGTAAACCTTTTTTGAGAAAATCGTACCTCAGTACACGCGACCTAGATTCGAACCTTGATCCTTCTCACTCTTACTCTACGTAAATGCAGGCTCACTTCCTCTACACACAGACGATTCAGACCTGAATTAAACATACATTAGCTTCAATGTTTGTATATCATGTCTTCATGAACGGCTAACTAGACGTCCCTGTTTGTTTTTATAGCTGTCTCAGAGCCGCTCGAAGAGATCATAGAGCAAGTTGACCCGAAATGAAGAAGATAATACTGAGGGGAGAGTAGGGCCTTTTTAGAGCATAGTGCATCCCGAACATGTCAGAACCACCGACAAAACGTTTGCGTTTATCACCTCCTATAATTGTATCTCGGCAAACTAATGGGAATAGGGTGTACACTCTCACAGATCTAGACACAAATGAACAACTCTTAATTAGATACTTGAAACATGACGTCGCGCTTCGTGAGGGGAAGTTGTATAACGCTTACATTGAACATATACCTGGCCAGATTAAGACCTCGAGTCTACTGATATCAGACCATGACAATATAGACGTACAGATCCAAAGACTTTTGACCTTATCACGAGACTTAGGTACAGGATTTACTCAGTTTAGGCTTTACCTGGAGCCGCTAGGACTATCCATTAAACTTATTGAACAAGCATACGCTCGACGTATAAAGACATACTCAATCAGTAACGAGTTACCCTACAAGGATGTTGTACAGTTTCTCGTTGCGTGTGGAGATATTTATGTAAAAACTGTAGAAAAAGAATCAAACGCGAACGGCCCTATAAAGGTAAATTGTAGCCTCATTTGCGAGTTTAAGCATCCTACTGATGATAGAATTGAAAAGGGTTATTTCAATTCTTCTCTATGCAATATATTTAACACACTAAACTTAGAGGAGAAATATGAGAATAACGTGGTCTTCCCACTCCTTGCTCAGATTGAGGGCTTTGTTTCTAGAGACTCAGGGTGGATGTACAACGGTACGTTGGAAATGAGAGTAAATTTCTCGAAAAACACGGCTTTCACGATCGGTGCCCACGTTCGAATCCCTGAAACTATTGCCAGACGTAGAGCGCTGATAAATGTTCAAGCCGAAGAAGGACTTTGCTTCCCAGTATCCGTATTGGCGTGCCTCTTTGAGCCGACAGGGTTAGCTCAGCGTTTATCGTCTTATCCTAATTTTCGTGACGTGCTGAATCTAGATGGGATCCCGCTTCCGTTCGAAATGAGATATATTGAACGCTTCGAAAGGCTTAACGATATATCTGTTAATGTGTACACTGAAAAACACGAAGGTACTGATTCTTATGTGGACACTGCAGACAACTCTAAAAAGTTAGTGATCGTTCCCGTTCATGTCAGCACTAAAGAGCGTGCTAGACATGTTCATTTATTCATGATAAAAGTACATGGGACGGAAAAATATCATTTCAGCGCAATCAAAAATCTGTCACGATTAATAACCCCTCAACTAGCCCCCTTGTCTGATACAAGACGTAGGTATTTTTGTGACCGTTGTTTGGGCTCTTTTCCGACTGAAAATAAACTTGTAAAACATAAAGAAACGTGTAAAAAATTTGGAGCGGTAAGGAGTACATTCCCTCAAGGGGAAAATAAATTCCTGTCGTTCTCACAATATAAACAACAGGAGAAAACAGGATTTATTGTGTACGCTGACTTGGAGAGTTTACTCGTGCCTATAGAAACGTGTGATCCTGACACGAAATTTTCTTATACTGAGAATGTACAGAATCATGTAGCCTATTCTGTAGGCATGTACACTAAATGAATTTTTAATGATAATCTCTCAGAGTACCGTCACTTCACGGGAAAAGATTGTACAGATCAATTTGTTGAAGCTCTCGTAGATACAGCAAAGCGCGTACTAGATTATTATAGTACTGTAGTTCCAATGACGCCGCTAACGCCTGCTCAAAGAGATGCTCACAATACGGCTACACATTGTCATATTTGTGAAAAACCCTACGCGAATGATGATATCCGCGTTATGGATCATTGTCACTTGACAGGACTTTACCGTGGTAGCAGTCATGCAGGGTGTAATATTAATTACAAGAACCCTAGTCATCTGAGCGTGGTTATTCATAACGCACGATGCTATGATAATTATTTCCTTCTCGAATCACTTGTTGAACGTAGAGAAACTGATCCGTTCACAGGGGAGAGCGATCTTGTCAATCCAGGGAAAGTTAAGGTTATTGGCGAGACAATGGGTAGATTCAAAGTAATCATGAAATATATTCAGCACGGATTTCGAGGGATCACAATTAAAATTATAGATAGTTTCAGCTTTCTGTGTACCTCCCTAGAGAAATGCGTATCTTACCTCGAACCTGAGCAGCTTAAAATCACTCGTAAGTGTCATCCTGATGATGAACGTTTCAAACTAGTCGCTCGTAAAGGGGTGTTCCCCTATGACTATATAGATTCATTTGAGCGACTGAACGAGACTCAGTTACCGAGCAAAGATAAATTTTATAACGCGCTCACGGATACTCATATCTCTCAGGAAGACTATGGTCACGCCCGCGAGGTTTGGCGCCTTTTCGAATGTAAGAATCTTTGGGATTACTCGAACCTCTACCTTCATACCGACGTAACACTACTAGCTGACGTCTTTGAGAACTTTCGTGATCTTTGTATGAAAACGTATAGGCTCGATCCCGGATGGTCTCTTACGGCCCCCAGTCTAGCGTACCAAGCTCTATTGAGAATAACCCAGGTACGGCTCGAATTAATAGATGACGTAGATATACATCAATTCATTGAGGGAGCTATTCGAGGAGGGATATGTTTCGTAGCTAATCGTCATTCTGTAGCTAATAATCGTTATATGAGTTCATTTGACCGTTCCAAACCAGAGTCTTACCTCGTTTATCTAGACGTGAATGGACTCTATTCATTTAGCATGTTGAGCTCACTACCCTATGGAGGGTTCAGATGGCTTGAAGATGATGAAATTGAACGTTTGAACGTGCTAAACGTGGAGGACGATGCGGATACGGGCTATATCTTGCAGGTAGATCTTGAATATCCGCAAGATGTACATGACGCTCATTCTGACTTGCCGTTCTGTCCTGAGAAAGGGATTCCACCCGTAGGGAAACACGAGAAATTGTTAACGACTCTAGCTGATAAGACTAGGTACGTCATTCACTATCGTCATCTAAAGTTATGTTTAGTGAATGGGTTGAAACTGACGAGAGTCCACCGTGTTCTCAGTTTCAAACAATCTCCGTGGATGGCCCGTATATTAAGCTGAACGCGGAAATGAGGAGTAAAGCGAGCAATCAGTTTGAAAACATGTTTTTCAAATTGATGAACAACGCCGCATTCGGCCGTCTTATATCTAACAAGAGGGCCTACCGTACGGTAAAAATAACTACCAGGTGGGAAGGTAAATTTGGGGCTGGTAACCTTATAGCCAGTCCAAACTTTAAAAACCGTATGATTGTATCAGAAAACCTGGTTATCATTGAGATGGAACCGCAGGAGATTTACTTTGATATGCCAATTTATGCGGGATTCGCCATTTTGGAAATCTCTAAAGTAGTCATGTACGGCCTACATTACCAGGTCATGGTTCCGGCCTTCCCGCCAGGTACACTAAAACTCCAATACACTGACACAGACTCGCTCCTCTACTATATAACAGTCGAGGACGCCTACCGACGACTTATCCCGTTAGCTAACGACTATCTGGACACCTCCACTTACGGACAAGACAATGTTTACGGCATGCCTGTAGTAAATAAAGGGGTACTCGGTAAACTAAAAGATGAGACTCGAGGTCAGGTCATCACTGAGTTCATAGGTTTACGCCCTAAACTCTATTCATTTGCAGTACAAGGGGGTGGTGAGACGCTCAAAGCTAAAGGTGTCAAGAGTAGCGCGTTAAGAACGCTCTCTTTAGAGGACTATCGTAATTGTTTAATTAATGAAACAGTAGTCATGAGAGAAGCCCGTTCAATAAGAGCTGTAGGATTTAAACTTTTCACTCAAAAATTTAATCGGGTTGCACTTTGCTCTATCGATGATAAACGATACGCGTTACCCGGATCGGACAGAACTCTACCTTGGGGTCATTACTCAATAGGGGAGCAACCGACTACTTCCCTCCAAGAGACGATGATTGAAGCTGGACCATCATGTACGGGTGTCAGTGAGTGATCTACAAGCGAACAGGCATCTACTATTCCTCTTGTCAATGTTAGTGCTCTTTTTTAAAAAAAAAGACTTGAGAAAAAATAAACTAATTTAGCACATATCTGTTTTAAAAAGAGTTTTCTGTAGGTATAGTTACTAGAAAAAAATGTTAGTGCTTTAAAAAAAGCTAATTTAGTATGTAAATAGAGTTTTGATTAATGTCACTAGAAAAAGACTTGAGAAAAAGCAGGCGTATGTTTTGATTAATGTCACTAAAAAAACACAAATGTTAGTGCTTTAAAAAGACTTGAGAAAAGTATTCTTGTTCTGTAACTTGACTGAAGAAAAAAAAAAAAAACTAATTTAGCGTGTGTATCTGTTTTAAAAAAAAATGTTTATCATTATATTCATTAAATAGAGTTTTCTGTGTATATATGTTTTGATTAATGCAAAAGTGAATAATTAATGTCACTATACCTTTATCATTAGTGCTTTAAAAAAGACTTGACTGAAGAAAAAAAAAATATACTAATTTAGCGTGTATCTGTTTAAAAAAATGTTTATCATCATATTCATTAAATAGAGTTTCTGTGTGTGTATTGTTTTTTTACCTGACCTCTCCAAGATTACAACACGGAGCTCCTAGAGTACATAAGGTAACAGTTAGGGTTAGAACTTAAGTCTCTCTGAGTACAGGCTGGTACAATAACCGGCCCCAGTTAGGGTTACAAACCTTTCCCCCCCCCGGGTTACAACTCGGACCTCTCAGAGACTGATCTGGTACAATAAAAGTCGCTCAGTGTACAGACTGCTACAGTCGGGGTTACAAAAAACTTGACTGAAGAAAAAATATACTAGTTTGGGATGTATCTGTTTAAAAAAACTATGCTATAAAAAAAACTGATTTTTTTTGCTGCTATGTATGTTTCATTCGGAGCAAGAAAATATCATTTTAGATATGTATTTTTTTCCAGCCTATTCGAGGGAAGGAAGGCTATACCCGTCATCTCCTACTCTGAGAGAGGGGAGGAGAGGGAGAGACGGAGAGATAGAAAGAGGGGAGAAGAGAGAGAGAGAGACAGAGAGATAGAAAAGATCATTTTAGATATGTTTTTTTCCATCCTAGTCGAGGAGAGGAGGGCTATACCCGCCAGCTCCTACTCCGAGAGAGAGAAAGAGAGAGAGAGAGAGACATTTCTCTCCCTCCTCTATACACATGTTAAAAGTAGTTTACGTAGCTGTTTAAAATTGAAGGTCTAATTTTCATGGAAATAGCTTTATCTGACGGCTAGAAAAGTTTCTAAAAGGGAAGGAGGGCTATACCCATCATCTCCTACTCTGAGAGAGAGGAGGAGAGGGAGAGACGGAGAGATAGAAAGAGGGAAGGTGAGGAAGAGAGAGGCAGAGAGAGAGAGAGAGGGGGGGAGAGAGGGAGAGAGGGAGAGAGGGAGAGAGGGAATGAGGGAATGAGGGAGAGAGGGAGAGAGGGAGAAAGGGAGAGAGGGAGAGAGGGAGAGAGAGAGAGGGAGAGAGAGGGAGAGCGAGGGAGAGAGAGGGAGAGAGAGAGAGGAGCTGAGGGGGAGGCCAATTATATTTAACTAGGACTGATTGCTATTATTGATATGATTTAAATTTCTAGACCTAAGTACTATAGTTGTATTTGTAAGCAAAATTAGTTACAGGTTCATTTTGTTTACACTATCATCATACAAGCTGATCGATAAGCTGTAAAAAAATATCTCGTAGGCTAGATGAGACATGTAGCCAACCCGATTTGGAACAACTGGTTGACAGGTTCATGCTTAGGCGAACAAAGTGACGGCAAAACTGGCCGACCAATTGGGACTCCAGCTAACTGATCGGCAGCACACTGGTCAACATGTGTGTGTAAAAAGTGGTCTACAGACAGGTAAGTGACTTGTCATGCAAAAGCAGTGTCGATCACGTGGTCGTTAGAACCCGAGTCTCTCAGAGTACAGTACGAGGTAGCTAGTTACAGACTGGTGCAATAACCAGCCACAGTCGGGGGGTTACAACCCTGAACCTCTCAGAAAAAACGGTCTGGTACAATAACCTGGATCTCTCGGAGAACAGTCTGATACAATAATCTGGACCTCTCGGAGAACAGTCTGGTACAATAACCTGGACCTCTCAGAGTACAGTCTGGTACAATAATCTGGACCTCCTAGAGTACAGTCTGATACAATAATCCTAACCTCCCAGAGTACAGTCTGGTACAATAACCTGGATCTCTCGGAGAACAGTCTGATACAATAATCTGGACCTCTCGGAGAACAGTCTGGTACAATAACCTGGACCTCTCAGAGTACAGTCTGGTACAATAATCTGGACCTCCTAGAGTACAGTCTGATACAATACGCCTAACCTCCCAGAGTACAGTCTGGTACAATAACCTGGATCTCTCGGAGAACAGTCTGATACAATAATCTGGACCTCTCGGAGAACAGTCTGGTACAATAATCTGGACCTCCTAGAGTACAGTCTGGTACAATAACCTGGATCTCTCGGAGAACAGTCTGATACAATAATCTGGACCTCTCAGAGTACAGTCTGGTACAATAACCTGGACCTCTCAGAGTACAGTCTGGTACAATAATCTGGACCTCCTAGAGTACAGTCTGATACAATAATCCTAACCTCCCAGAGTACAGTCTGGTACAATAACCTGGATCTCTCGGAGAACAGTCTGATACAATAATCTGGACCTCTCGGAGAACAGTCTGGTACAATAATCTGGACCTTCCCAGAGTACAGTCTGGTACAATAATCTGGACCTCCTAGAGTACAGTCTGGTACAATAACCCAGACCTCTCAGAGTACAGTCTGGTACAATAACCCGGACCTCCCAGAGTACAGTCTGGTACAATAACCCAGGCTTCCCAGAGTACAGCCTGATACGAACCTCTCAAGAGTACAGTCTGGTACAATAACCCAAGCCTCCCAGAGTATAGTCTGGTACGAACCTCTCAAGAGTATAGTCCGCTACGAACCTCTCAGAGAATGACCAGGATTAGAACCTACTCCTCTCAGAGTACAGTCTGGTACGAACCTCTCAGAGAATGGTCAGGATTAGAAGCTGAACCTCTCAGAGTACAGTTTGCTGCAATAACCTGGCCTTCTCAGAGGATGGTCTGATACACTAACGGTCGGGGTTAGAACCCAGGCCTTGGAAAAGAGAACATCAATGATGGTACATAACCTTTTAGAGTATTTAAATGGGATCAGCTTAAATAATAAAGTCATGGGTACACTCGCATCCTTACCCTGTAAAGAAAACAAAAATGTTAATCGTTAATTCTTTTTATTTTAAAAAAGAGCTCGTTACATTTCTAAGAATAATCGTTAAAAAGTTTAATACATTGCAAGTAACTGTGAAAAAGTTTTTTTTTAAAAGTGTTCACTCAACCCGTCTTGCAGCTTCTTTACCGCAGGCTCCTCGTTCGTTTCCTCAGTAGTTTTACTCTTCTTTCCACGTGAACGTTTAGAAGCGTCAGTAGTTTTCTTCCTCCGTTTGACCGTGTCAACCTCGTCTTGACCGCAGAAGCATGATAACTTATTGAAATCAATACACTCTTTATACTCGTTTATCAAGACTATCATATGAAGCAAAGCTGGAATAACCGAACTCGTATCGTTCCGCATCGCACTCTTGGTCAGATCGCAAAAGTTTTGTCTGATCAAACTTAATATTCTTAAACCATTCGCTGAGCACTCAGACATTTTTTAAGCTTTGTACTTGTCGCTATCGGCGTTGTTGATACTCTGTAGCTGACTCAACTCTTCAGTTCCTTTAATATAGATTGTTGTGTACTGAACTTTCCACCTCCCCTCCACCAGTTTTGCGCAATGTTGCCTCATTTAAGATGTCATTTTGGTAACATCACTGCTTGAAGGGTTATAGCGGACAACTCTATCGTGTATGATTAGACAAAACGCCTTGGTATTTACCGGGATATTTTCCTCCGTCTCGAACGTTATACGGCATGTCACCATACCGTCCTTGAGAGTATATTCCTGTCGGCTAGCATCGAACACGACAATGGGTGCATGAGACTTGAAATGGGAAGGATCAAGTAAAGGTAAAGAGGCGCTCGTTCCGTAGTACGAAGTCTGGAAATTAGCATAGTCTTCGTATAATTTCGAGAAGGAATCCTGTCTAAAGTTCAAGTTCATATCCTCGTAAGGGTACATGTTAGAATTTCGATAGAGTTTAGCATTACGTAAATTACAATGATCAAAAATACTTCTATCTGCAACCGTCGTATTGTTCCGTCCGGTCTGAAGCGCGAAAACAACGTAACGAGGTTTTTCCAGCAAAGTTGACGTTTTCACGGTCCAATCATGTTGATTGGAGGTGGGCACGTTAGGGTACTCGTACAATTCCCAAGTACGGAAAGGTAGCTCGATGATCCTCCCGCTCTTGATGAAATTAAGCAGGTTGAGACGATTGATATCGTCAGTCTTTATATGCGGTACAAGCCAAGATATTTTACTTAACTCGATCCTAGAGGGCGTCTCTGCAGCAGGAGGTGGGGCTCTTTGTAAAGCGTTGTTGTCACCGGTCGAACGAACTAGCACCAGCTCTTGTTTCGCATTGATCAGTATTCGAGAATAATCTTCGACGAATCCTAGTATGAGACGTAAAGGGATGCATACGTCAAAGATGCCTGTTTCAGCGTGTACGTGAACTCCTTCAAGTCTCCAACCGGCGTTTGAAAGATGAGTCTGCCAACCATTCCTTATAGATAGATAGTTTTTAAGCTGAGTCGAAATACCCACATCTCTCGATTGATCAATCTCTACGCCGTTGATCTCATAGGCGATTCTTGAGAATAGATGCAGTATTCCGTTATTAACAATCCTCGAAGTGCTTCCAGGTTCTCCCGTATTCAAAAGTAGTCGTCCTTTGATATGCAGCAGAGATCGGTGCGGTAGTGTGCATAACCCTTCTTGTTGGATAGATATCCTAAGCTCGTTCCCGTTAGCTAATGGACCGGGAATATACGAGGCGTAGGAATGATACTGGAAACTGCTCAAGGCCGTATCGAAAGCGGCAGACTCTCCAATGTTCAGAATATCCGCGGTGTCATCCATTATTTTCGTAACGAGTAACCTAGACGTCTTAAATAGAGTTTATTGGCAGGTGTTAACACTTTCACTGTCCTTCTCTCAATGTTTCGAGGAAGACTTCGCCGTCTTGTTTTATCTAGTACGAGTCCCATCCCCAGCGACTCGTTTCAGATGCAGACGTAGTGATATCGTCTCGTCCCTAAAGTTGATGATATCACCTCGTTCGTCAACAAGTCGTACCGCGATAGACTCTATTACTCGCTTCGTTACCGGAAGGTAAATGATATTGTTAGGCGCTTCCACTATCTTATAGCCTGGCGGGACGGTCATGCTGAACTCGTGCAAGGTATGACTCGGTTCTCCGTTGACGTAAGCTCCGCTAGCGAGACTGCATTCTACGCGGATCACATTCACATGAAGAATATTCACAGTATTGGTAGATATGTGCGTCTTCCCTGCAGGAAGTATGACCGAGTCGAACCCTAGCAAGGATGCAAACGTGCCAGGTCGGGTAAAGTCGATAGGTTTATTGCAAGTGATATAGCTCTTTAAAGTGCTAGGGTCACCGATAATCGAGAGCTTTACGTTACTCGGGACTTCCCTTCGCAAGAATCGATCCAACGCCTCAAGTTCATAGGTACCCGAAGGCACTGTATACTCTTTACCATCACAATAAAATTTATTATTACGCTCGTCAATGTTCGGTATGGAATTGAACGTGGCCAGATTGATCAGTCCGATGAACCATTCTTCTTCACGATTCTCTTCTCCGAGCAGGATATGAGGGAAGTAGTTCTCGGTCAGATTCGAACTCTGACCTGTCAGTGTAAGCGTCATAGACATATTTACTAAGTTCGAACGTCAGCGCGAGTATTTAAGGAAGGCTAAACAAAGATGACCGCATAAAACGGTACCGTACTCTTGATACCGAGTATGATTATAGGTGATGGGTATTCCTCCGAGATAACGAACAAGTTCGAGCGGCGGCCTTAGATCACCGAAACTATCGAAATAATCAGCTCGTTCACCGTTTTTCTTATACGCCACCCAATGCGTACCCTTACCGCTATCATCGTCAAGATTGATGATGGCGTTCTCCATCTTCCAAGGAGTACCGCTAAGTAAAGCATCTCTTGCAAATACTCATCTAAAGAAGGGGATTTTTAACTCGGCGGCGTACTTGCGCAGATCCGTTTCGGTAAGGGCACGTTTAGGTAGTCATTTAATTTTCGGGTAAGGTCGTAGATACATGCCTTTCCCCATGGCAATAGCTTCGAGCGTACGATTATGTCTCTGAGCCTCGTTCAATTGTTTCGTATTGGCCTTAGCACTTTGTACCGCCTTCGTGATTCCTGCAGCTCCTCCAGCGACGGCTCCAAGCGCGGCGATCAGAGGTAGTATAGGTAGAATTCCACCCTTCTTCTTACGGCGTCTAGTAGTAGTAGTAGTAGGACGCCGTTGACGACGTTGAGTCTTCTTCTTCTTCTTCTTTAGACCTGAACCCATCTTGACTTTAGCTTTCATCGCGTTGGTGACTGCCCACGCGGCGGCTTTCTCACCCAACTTTGAGTCAGGCGCGAGTAATCTTTTCCACGATTTCTCGATAAGTTCACGATCTGCAGTATGACGTCCTGCAAGATCTTTCACCTTGGAGTATGCGATATCGTGCTCTTTACAGTGTCGATCTAACTCGTTTATTCCAGGATCACCTAGTTTCAATCGTTTTTCCAACTTTGTCCCCGGCCCGCAGTACTGGTATCCAGGTATATGCGCTTCAAACGGTAGATTATTGATTATCTTATCCAACAATCCTCCCCCTCTTCTTCGTCTCATGACACGTACTGATTAGCATTTATATAGGTGTGCGCATTATATAGATGAAGTAGTAGTCGACATGCGGCTCGAGAAACAGACAGATTCTTTAACTGTTCACAACAACGATCACGATGAGGGTAGAGCTTTACCTCAGAGACACGGTACGTTGTTACCCGATACTATCCGCTGCATCATCTGCGGGCCTTCGAATTGCGGTAAAACCAACACCATGATCAGTCTGTTGGAGGAACCTAACGGCCTACGCTTCAAGAACGTGTACGTTTACTCTAAATCGCTGTACCAGCCCAAGTATCAACGTTTATCGAAGGTCCTCTCACTCATTGAAGGTATGGGCTATTTCCCTTATTCCGACAACGCGGAAATTATTCCACCGTCCGCGGCTGAACCCGACTCTGTATTCATTTTCGACGACGTCGCTTGCGATAAACAGTTTAATATACAGGCTTATTTCAGTATGGGTAGACATAAGTCTATAGACTGTTTCTATCTCTGTCAGACGTACTCGCGCATCCCGAAACAGATGTTGAGAGATAACGCTAATCTTCTCATCCTATTCAGGATGGACGATACGAACCTGAGACACGTCTACGATGATCACGTAAACACAGATATGACTTTCCAAAAATTTAAGGAGGTATGCTCACTGTGCTGGAAAGAAAACAAGTACGATTTTCTGGTGGTGAGCAAAGAACATGAGTTCGATAAAGGACGATATCGCTACGGGTTCGATACCTTTATCTTGCACGATTAACAAGAACGTATATTCAGTACACGGTAAGACATCATGTCGTCCATATCTAAATTCGGTCATAGCCTCTACAAATATAGATCTCTCATCGAGCCAGAGGGAAATCTAACTCTAAACTCTCAAGGGTATTACGATGCTAGATCGAAAAGGATCGTCAACGTCGAGTCGCCCGTCACATCTAAGGATGTCTGTAACAAGTCTTACGTCGATAGGATGGATGCGAGGCATAGTAACGAGCAGATAGTTGCTCTCAACACCGCCAAGGACCTCATCAAAGGACAGATGGAATCACTGATTGAGGATTTGGAGAAGGATCGAATAAAATACGTTAACTTTGAGAAGAGTGTTCGTCAAGGGATGGAGGAAGTGTGGAAACTGGCTCAAGATCGTCTCGTCGAAAATAAAACAATGCTTGACGCTTTAAGTTCAAAGCTGCTAAGCCTAGAGGAAACTTTCGAGATACAACGAACCATTTACAACGATTTTATAGTCGGAGGTGTACTACGCTTAAGAGGACCGGATGACAACAAGCTTTACGATGCAGACGGAGTAGTTTTGCGAAACATAGGTATGCCCTCATTACCTTAAGACGCTGCGTCTAAAGCTTATGTAGACTCTACGGTTAATCGTAGTTTCATCTACATCTACTTGGATTCGAAACCTATGCGGAAGGATGCAAGACATTTCGAATTGACTCTAACGGGTGAACGTGGTTATAAGTTCAAGAGGGCGGGCATCGTTTCAACGATGGTCATGAACTTGAAAGATATTATTTGCTTGTTGAATCTTAAAATTATCGACGATCCGCCTTTTGAGGTGTCCAAAGATGACTCTATATCTTTCATGATAGAAAAACGCCCGACAACGTCTCAGATATTACACGTAGAATTAGGTTTTACTTACGTTTAGATATAATGAACCGTATCTTCACGGTGAGAGACATTCACACCTTACATCATGACGACGAAGGTCGCGGAGGATATCATAAAAGCTAGTAAGATTATTAAACGAAAGTATAAGCAACTACGTGATGCTCGGCACGAGTCTGAGCACGTCGTGAATGAAACGTTCAAACCTATCACGGATCCTCTAAACAAGATGGTGAAGGCGCTCGCGGAACCTGAGGAGACGGAAGCCTTACCTGAGACATTGGAAAACAACCATCTATTGGATACTTATCTTTATTCATCTCACGCACATTCCGATAAGACCTACGGAGTCCGTCATGAAGGTGACTCTACCAAGCTCGGAGATAGCCGTATCGTATTCAACGGGAGAGACGGTACAATACTCCTTAACAATAAGACGGTACCGTATACTCGAGGACTATTAGAATTACTTTTCAGAAGAGCACCTGCCCATTATACTAAGGACGATCTGAAAGTATACAAGTCTATGCTTGAAGAAACGAACGCGCATCGGTTGAGAAACGAACCATACGCTCGTATCAAGATGCGAGCCGGATCGAAGTATTCGTTAATCATCAAACCTATGTTTGAGGAGGAGCTTGAGGGTGAGGGTTTATACAAGATGGAGTCAGGAAGAGGGGTCGATTATACCTATTGGGACGATCCTAACGAATTGGTCGATCGATTACGACTCTTGCGCGCATCTACCGAGGCTGGTCATTCCGCTCACCATAACGAGATCGTTTCTATCATTGAGGAATTACGCGAGGCGGGAATCATCGTATAAAGACGTACATCTCTTCTGTACTTTATCACAATCATGTCTGGTGTCAAGTGGGAGATTGCGCGTGAACTTCATCGTCCGGCAAGACGACGATTTCCTCGAAGACACGTTAGCGTACGAGGCTTGAACGAGCTCCTTCAGGCCGATCTAGTGGAGATGATACCTTACTCTGGATCGAATAAGGGCTTCAAGTACCTTCTCACCGTCATCGACGTGTATTCCAAGAGGGCTTGGGCCGCACCCGTCAAGACTAAGACGGGTAAGAACGTCAGTGCAGCTATGGCTCTCCTCCTCAACAAGGTGGGTTTACCTCGCGTACGTCATCTCCAAACGGATAATGGTACAGAGTTTTACAACCCTGAATTCAAAAGGCTCATGAAGAGAAAGAGAATCAATCATTATTCTACATACAGCAACGTCAAGGCTAGCGTCGTGGAACGATTTAATCGTACTCTCAAGAACATGATGTGGAGGAGGTTCACGGCTAAAGGTTCATATCGATGGATCGATATGATCGATTCCTTACTGGACGAATACAACCGTACAGTACACTCGACCATAAAGATGAGACCTATAGACGTCAAGGACGATAGACTTTTACATACCGTCTATAAACGTTTCAAGATGTCAGATTCCACGCCGAACATTTTTAAAGTAGGTGATATAGTTCGCATCAGCAAGTATAAGGACGTTTTTGAAAAGGGTTATACCGCGAACTGGTCGACCGAACTGTTTAAAATACGTAACGTCGTCGAGACTAATCCCAGGACCTTCCTACTCGAAGATATGAAAGGTAATCCTATCACGGGAGGTTTCTACGGTAAGGAGCTTAGAAAGACCTCGTATCCGGATGTTTACCTCGTAGAGAAGATAATCAGACGTTCTGGAAATAGAGTATACGTCAAATGGTTAGGGTTCGACTCGTCTCACAATTCATGGATCGAGGCGAAGGATATAGTGTAGAAAGAGGGGAGGGCGCGTTCCCCTCCTCCATCCCGAGCGTATAAAGCGGGCGTGAGGCGGGGAGACGTATCTCATTCAACATGTTTAGCCGGTTGGGTTACCGTCTGGAGGACATGAGCGATATTAAGATTTCGAACGGCAGTTTAGAATATCATATCACGAGTGTCGATAAAGGTTACAGCGAGTGCTGTGATTCTTCCGTGCACTGGCTCGGATGCCATAATCCCGGAATGTGGGAATCGAGTCAGTCTGTCGAACGCTGTTCTACCGCTTGTCCGGTCTACAATCTTAAGGAAGGAGACGACCCGCTAATTCTCCGGGAATCGAGTCGGTCCATCGAACGCGGTTCTACAGCTTCCCACGAGGATGAGCCGGAATCGAGTCAGCCCGGTACTGCAGCTTGGGGCGCGGAGGAGTCGCCAGAGGAGGAAAACGCTTTGTGCATCGAGTTGGACCGAATCGAGCGTGAGGAACTCGATCGGGTCAAGCACGTCTCTGAACTTGAAAAGTTTCGTACGTACAACGTTCGCCGCCTAGAAGGAGACGAAGAGATCAGTGAGGATGAGGATGAGCCGAACATCATAACGCTAGACTATGTAGGCAAAGTGCATCTGCCTGGTAAAAACTTTGGTGCGCGCTACAGGAGCCGCTTTAACGCTTCACAGAGAGGACTGTTATATCTGGGTGAAGGCGAGTACGAACTGTTCAAGTGGTGAAGTGTTCTAACATGTTTAGAGAAAGATATTTTTTTGTACGCATCAAGTGAAAGACTATGAGGGACTTTGATGTGCGCTACAGGAGCCGCTTTAACGCTTCACAGAGAGGACTGATATTTCTGAGTGAAGGCGAGTACGAACTGTTCAAGTGGTGAAGTGTTCTAACATGTTTAGAGAAAGATAATTTTTGTATGCATCAAGTGAAAGACTATGAGGGAAAGAGAATTTATATGTATGTATGTATCATCATAATCTTAAGAATATACTCGCTAAATTAAAAAAGTTGTACTATTTATTTAAGCCCTTGATCATAGAAATAAAAGCTAAGGTGGTATGTATGTTTCATTCGGAGCAGGAAAATATTATTTTAGATATGTATTTTTTTCCAGGCTGTTCGAGGGAAGGAGGGCTATACCCGTCATCCCCTACTCTGAGAGAGAGGGAGAGACAGAGAGATAGAAAGAGGGAGGGGAAGAGAAGGAGAGAGAGACAGAGATAGAAAAGATCATTTTAGATATGTATTTTTTTCAGCATAGTCTAAAAACTGTTCGAAGGAAAGAGAGAGAGAGAGAGAGGTAGAAAGAGGGAAGGAGAGAAAGAGAGAGAGATAGAAAGAGGAGAGAGAGAGAGAGAGAGATAGAAAGAGAGAGACATTTCTCCCCGTCTCTACGCACCCGCGAATCCACGCCGCGGGACTCCTGGAACACGCGAGACTACGGCGCGGGAGGAAATGGGGTTAGGGGGGCTATGACGTCATCAACTTCCGTTCTGAAACATGACTTTCCTTTCTCGTGAATGTACCATGATGAGAGTATGAAAAAACATTATTCCTGGAAGTGTAGCCTCATTTGCATGGTGGGAGGATGGGAAAACAAACACATCATCTTCCGAAAAAAGTTTTATTCGTGAATGTACCATGAGTAAAAACATTCTTCCTTGAATCGGAGCCTCAGGGAGGATGGAAAAACAAACACATCATCTTCCGAAAAAAGTTTTATTCGCGGTACGTAAAATCATCTGCACCCATACCCCCTCACCATGTCGTCAGCGTGCCACCCTTCCCCTATCTGCCCTGAAACATGATGCCTGTATAAGAGTGGTATAGCCGAAGGAGCGAGAGAGAGAGGGAGAACTCCAGGCCGAGGAAGGTACACTCCCCGTATTCCTGAGGGAAAGGGGTGAGGGGGGCATTTCCGTTCTGAAACATGAACAGCCTTCCGAGCGAGGGAGGGAGAGAGAGAGAGAACTCCAACATACAGGGGGGACTCCCTGAGCCAACGGTGCGGGAAGGAAAGGGGGCGAGGGGACTTCATCATACTACCCAACCCTCACGACCACCGGCTCCTCTCTCTGACGAGTCTGGATAACACCCTCACAACTCCCCACACCCTCTCCCTGCCTCTGTCCTGAAAATCCTATGCAGCTATAAGCCCTCCATAAGAATACCTCACCCCCTCTGTGATCCGATAGTTGAACCAATCATACAACCCGCCCCCCCCCACGACCACCGGTTCCTCTGACGACTCCACGTCGCGGGAGGGGAAGGGGGGAACATGTGAGACTACGACGCGGGAGGGGGGGAGGAAGGGGAGAGGAGTGAGGAACGATCAATTACCTCCCCCCCTCGCCCTCTACCCCTCTCCCCCCTCCTCTATGTTCTGAAACATGACTTTCCTTTCTACTTATTAAGCCGTTTAAAAAAATAATCCGTACTCGGTACTTGTGTTACTTAATAATTGCTTATGTTTTATATAATATTGACCAACCCATTAAATGACTGTACACTAATGAATGCAAACAAATCAAGTTAACAAAAGTAAATTCCTCTTTGCACCATTGCACTGTTAATTTTGTGTGGACCGACAGCGGTAGTACAATGGTGACGTATTCTACTTACTCGGTTAATGTAAATCTTAAATTACATAAAGTTAGGGTTTTCAGGAATCTAGAATGGAACTCTATCACTAAGAGAATACTTATTGCTGTTAATTATCTGTACACTATTTAATGTGAAATTTAAAATAATAACTGTAATTAAATTTAATAATGTTTGGGGGAGATGTGGCCCCCTGGAATGTGAGGTCCGGGGCAGTTGCCCTCTTTACTCCCACACCCCCATAGATGCGACCATGCTACAAACCACTTCAAACAATAAAACAGAAGAATCTAGTTTTCTTCTGATGTGTATACTGGCGTTTATTTGTCAAGAGAACTCACATTCTCAATTCTCATAGGTTAATTCAAGGCTCGTCTGGTCTTAAGGCAATTCGGCAATTAAAATCTTAGTGCACCATTTTAACAAAATTAATGTATAGTTATTAGAAGCTATAAATAGTGATTAAATGTTACAGTTCACGAGCTATGTGGAGGGGGGGGGGGGTCAAACACGCAATTTTATGTTTTTTGCGTACCATTTTTAAAGTAAAGTAATTAATGTATGGAGCTGAAATTTAGTATAATTAGACACTCATTTGAGGTGTACACAGTGAGTCAATGACGTATACATTCAATCAATAATCAAATAGTCATCGCTATTATTTATTCTTTTTTAGTGAGGAATTCTCCATATAAGATATCATATTCTGAAAAATGACACCTTGACACGGGAATCGAACCCGGGACCTTTGACTTAGTACGTCAATGCTCTAACCACTAAGCTATCCAGGAATTGGCCCATGCCCAGGGTCATTCTTCACTCATATTTTAAAGCAGAGTCTATGATGGACGTGTGGAAATCGTCGGCTACAAATGTGTGATTTATTAATATCACGAGCTATAAGATAACCGAACGCAGCCACCTGCATATTCCTAGATAGCTCGGTGGTTAAAGCATTGGTGTACTAAGCCAAAGTTCCCGGGTTCGATTTCCGTGTTCAGGTGTCATTTTTAAATTTTCAGAATATTCAATCAAATAAAAGTCATCGTTATAAGAAATAAGAGTTGTATTGAAGTCCACACCGATATAAAAACCCTGATAAATAGATTATACTTCAAATTTTCTGGTGGTCTAAAGATGGGTGGAAGATATACAAACTAAGGGAGATCCAGTGGGCAATAGGAAAATATTAAACAATTATCTGTTATTATTTTATTAATTTTGGCGTGTTATGTCCAGGTGTCATTTTTTAACTAATTTAAATGATTTTAATTGTGGTTTTAACTCTTGTTTTGCCAGATTATACTACTAATATTGTGGTATGTATCAACGCACGGGGCCTATATCGAACATGTTTGCTTGTCATTGTGTTATATTTATTATTCTATGATTTTTTACGTAATTATTATTTCACTTAATGCAGTAACAAGACACTTATTCTGCGTGAAGTTGGAATTTTCTATACTTTTTATTTCTAGCCATGTTTATATGTTAAAATAATCTAAATACTGTATTTAAAGGAATTGTTTTGTAACATAGCTAGTCTAAATATTGTTTATGTCGAGCTCTTATTAACAAGTATAAAAAGATTTAAGTAAATAAAACGAACACAATAAATACCTTAAAACCCAACCACATGAATGTACTTCATCAAGGTTATGCTACAATCAGACTTTCCAAATACATTACTTTTTACAGTGTTAATTCTGTGATTGAAAAACAAATAATTTTAAGACAAACTTGGCTGTCAACACTATTTTAAACATAACGTGAAATCCTATTGGAACCACTCTGCAGTTGACGTAAATCTAAAAGTACGGCAATCAGAGCAAGATGATTAGTATACGCGCTTGGTTAAATCCAATGAGTTTTAATTTTCCCGCTTTTGTTTTTGGTTAAAATTCGTCTGCTACTTGGCGCTCATTCGCCATGTTGTGGATCGATACTTTCGGAGGGCTGGGCATAAAGAGGATAGCATATTATAGTAAACAAATTCAATTTCTATAGTTTTTGTGTTAGTTTTGGATTGATAAGAATGAAGTGATGCCCAAAAGAAGTACACATTATAGCAGGGTCATTCAAAAGACTAAGTGGAAACCCAAGTTAATCAAATATAAACCAAATGGCAAAGCTATAGAGAATATTTATATTGGTACTGGCAACGCTAGAAGATGGATTATTTTAAAGAAAAAATTAGAGTATAGAAGTGATGTAGATTTTGTTGCATTCTTGCTGGACCTTGCAGAGCCGTTTTCAAAGTAAGCTTAATACTTAGAAGTTATCATTTCGTGACATAACAATTTAAACTATAGTTAGCATAAAATTCTATTGTATTGACATTTCTCAAGTGTATTGGTGGGGGTGTGGTTTGTGAACAAAATCTCTATTTATGTTTGTGAGCTAACCAATGATGTCACTTATTAGTAATATATTTATTAATAAATCTTATTTATCTAACTTACCGGAATATCTATTTTCGTGTAAAAAATATGCTGGTATTTTAATATTTTGAATTACTTGAGAGACATTGTTGTCATTAGATCGTTTAACATTATGTAGGTACCTATGTTTTTTTTCTATGGCTATACTTGGGGATTGTACGCTATATCCGTCCCATTCTCGGGCATTTCTTTCTTAAAATAACCAAAATATTGATATCACTCATATATTATTTCAAACATAAAAATGTGTAGAATAGATTTTTAAAAAAAGGAGTCGTGGACGCATTATTGGTTCCACATTTGGTTGCTTTACACTGATATGGTGCATAGTGTGGTTATTTTATTGAATTAGATGCACTTACAGGAGTCTGTAGAATTGTGTGACACAAAGAGTAGGGTAGGCATATAACCTTTCTGCGTTTATAATAAATACTACAGTAGTCCCATGGCTTCTTTGGTGCTGAGTGACAGCTGACGGCTTTGAAAAGTTACCAGACCAAATTATGTATCTCCATGCCGAACCATATGATCTGCAAAAACATGTGTTTAGCAGCTGTCACTTCTAACAATCAAAATTTAGGTATATATTGACTTTCAGTATTCAGCTGTGAGCTGTCAATAAGCACCAAAGAAGCCATGGGACTACTGTACATTTACGTAAAATGTTGATATTGACACTGAAGTGTTACTTTCCACTCATGTTTCTGTGATCCTGCACACTTTCAACTCATGTTTCTGTGATCCTGCACACTTTCCTCTCATGTTTCTGTAATCATGCACACTTTCCACTCATGTTTCTGTGATCCTGCACACTTTCCTCTCATGTTTCTGTGATCCTGCACACTTTCCACTCATGTTTCTGTGATCCTGCACACTTTCCTCTCATGTTTCTGTAATCATGCACACTTTCCACTCATGTTTCTGTGATCCTGCACACTTGCACAATTTCATCTCATGTTTCTGTAATCAGGCACACTTACCTCTCATGTTTCTGTAATCATGCACACTTTCCACTCATGTTTCTGTAATCCTGCACACTTGCACAATTTCATCTCATGTTTCTGTGATCCTGCACAATTTCCTCTCATGTTTCTGTAATCAGGCACACTTTCCACTCATGTTTCTGTGATCCTGCACACTTTCCTCTCATGTTTCTGTGATCCTGCACACTTTCCACTCATGTTTCTGTGATCCTGCACAATTTCCTCTCATGTTTCTGTAATCAGGCACACTTTCCACTCATGTTTCTGTGATCCTGCACACTTTCCACTCATGTTTCTGTGATCCTACACACTTTTCTCTCATGTTTCTGTGATCCTGCACAATTTCCACTCATGTTTCTGTGATCCTGCACAATTTCCACTCATGTTTCTGTGATCCTACACACTTTCCACTCATGTTTCTGTGATCCTGCACACTTTCCACTCATGTTTCTGTGATCCTACACACTTTTCTCTCATGTTTCTGTGATCCTGCACAATTTCCACTCATGTTTCTGTGATCCTGCACACTTTCCACTCATGTTTCTGTGATCCTGCACAATTTCCTCTCATGTTTCTGTAATCAGGCACACTTTCCACTCATGTTTCTGTGATCCTGCACACTTTCCACTCATGTTTCTGTGATCCTACACACTTTTCTCTCATGTTTCTGTAATCAGGCACACTTTCCACTCATGTTTCTGTGATCAGGCACACTTTCCTCTCATGTTTCTCTAATCATGCACACTTTTCTCTCATGTTTCTGTGATCCTGCACAATTTCCTCTCATGTTTCTGTAATCAGGCACACTTTCCACTCATGTTTCTGTAATCCTGCACACTTTCCTCTCATGTTTCTGTAATCATGCACACTTTCCACTCATGTTTCTCTAATCATGCACACTTTCCTCTCATGTTTCTCTAATCATGCACACTTTCCTCTCATGTTTCTGTAATCATGCACACTTTCCTCTCATGTTTCTCTAATCATGCACACTTTCCTCTCATGTTTCTGTAATCATGCACACTTTCCTCTCATGTTTCTGTAATCATACACACTTTCCACTCATGTTTCTGTAATCCTGCACACTTTCCTCTCATGTTTCTGTAATCATACACACTTTCCTCTCATGTTTCTGTAATCATGCACACTTTCCACTCATGTTTCTGTAATCATGCACACTTTCCTCTCATGTTTCTGTAATCCTGCACACTTTCCACTCATGTTTCTGTAATCCTGCACACTTTCCTCTCATGTTTCTCTAATCATGCACACTTTCCTCTCATGTTTCTGTAATCATACACACTTTCCTCTCATGTTTCTGTGATCCTGCACACTTTCCACTCATGTTTCTGTGATCCTGCACAATTTCCTCTCATGTTTCTGTAATCATACACACTTTCCTCTCATGTTTCTGTAATCATGCACACTTTCCTCTCATGTTTCTGTAATCATGCACACTTTCCTCTCATGTTTCTGTAATCATGCACACTTTCCTCTCATGTTTCTGTAATCATGCACACTTTCCTCTCATGTTTCTGTAATCATGCACACTTTCCTCTCATGTTTCTGTAATCATGCACACTTTCCTCTCATGTTTCTCTAATCATGCACACTTTCCTCTCATGTTTCTGTAATCCTGCACACTTTCCTCTCATGTTTCTGTAATCATGCACACCTTCCTCTCATGTTTCTGTAATCATACACACTTTCCTCTCATGTTTCTGTAATCATGCACACTTTCCTCTCATGTTTCTGTAATCATGCACACTTTCCTCTCATGTTTCTGTGATCAGGCACACTTTCCTCTCATGTTTCTCTAATCATGCACACTTTCCTCTCATGTTTCTGTAATCCTGCACACTTTCCTCTCATGTTTCTGTAATCATGCACACCTTCCTCTCATGTTTCTGTAATCATACACACTTTCCTCTCATGTTTCTGTAATCATGCACACTTTCCTCTCATGTTTCTGTGATCAGGCACACTTTCCTCTCATGTTTCTCTAATCATGCACACTTTCCTCTCATGTTTCTGTAATCCTGCACACTTTCCTCTCATGTTTCTGTAATCATGCACACCTTCCTCTCATGTTTCTGTAATCCTGCACACTTTCCTCTCATGTTTCTGTAATCATGCACACTTTCCTCTCATGTTTCTGTAATCATGCACACTTTCCTCTCATGTTTCTGTGATCAGGCACAGTGACGTCTTCCCATGATTCTGAGTGTTATGAAGTTGTAATTGAATAACGTTTACCAACGTTAATTTATTAAATCGAATCCTTGATTTTATATAATATAGAATTTGATTTATTAACACATCAAAGGTTAGGTAAAACTCGATAGAGATATTGTCATAATAATGACAGATTAGGTTGAGCTCTGTTGATATTATGTCATGATAAAAAATATAAATAGTAGTTTTATTTACATGTCATTAATATATTTTTTTCAGAGGTTTTACTTCACTTTTCCATCATGGTTTCTATGTCGTCATCATTATTTTGTTTTACATGTCTAATGCGCTACTCTTGCGGTAGAAGAGCCTGCCAATGACGGGGAGATCCAGATTCACATCTCAGTCGAGTGCACTTAGGGTAGTTTTTCCAAAATGGTGTTCCATTCTATCTCCATTTAAAATCCGGGTACACTTCATCTAAATTCACCCTTCCTAATCCCTAAAACTATAAGCGTAATTAGTACATTAGTGTATAACCCGAACGGGTAGTAAGACGCGATGCTAAAAATGAAGAATATCTCTGAGTGGTCGAAGTTTCCATCAGCTACCACATAGAGACTCCACACATTAATACTCGTGAAGCATGGACCTGGATACGAAACAAACCAGGATGGCTCAGTGGTAGAGCATTGATGTGCAAAGGTCCTAGGATTGATTCCTCTGTCTCTTAATTGAATTATACTCAGCTCTCATGACATACTGTGGATAACCATCACATATCACTTTATGATTAATACAGTATGAATTCGTGATACAAAGATTAATTCGGACTTATAAAATAAAAATAAATTTACACAAATTAGTTATTTTAATTTTTTTAATCGTGGCTTATGTTACAAAAATAGCTTGACTCATTTTAAATTTGACTAGTAAGCAAATAAATATATAACTAAAAATAGAATGTCACATTTCAATATGAAAAACACCAAATAAAGGTAAGCATTAATAGATGTCTTAGAAAAAACAAAATGTAAATAAAAATAAAATAAGTTATCTTAAAAGTTACATTTTTTTCTAGATAAAGATATGGGTCTAATTAAAGTTAAAATACTAGTTAGTGACCGGAGTTGATTAAACTTAAAGTGAGCATGCGTGTTGGAGAGCAGTAATTACACAGTCGTCAGTGAGATGATACCAACAGTAATGTGTATTAGTATGTAACAATAAACTAACATTGTTTACCAACCAAAAAATGAAAATATCCACAAGTTTTTCTACTTTAGTTTTTGAAATTTCATGTCCTACATTTCAGGAAATGACCCATTTGCAGAATTAGTAAGGTTGAAACTTAATATCCAGATTGTGTAACAAGTAAAAGTAAGAGGCCACATGTTATAGTGGTCATTGCACCTAGCTATAAACCTAGGGGAGCCGGGTTCAATTCCTGGCTGGTACCTTGGGTATTTTCCCAAAAGAGGAATTATCCCAAAGGTCACCAGGGTTTGGTTGGTTGGGATTAAGTTGGTTTAAGAGCTTCCACTGGTTCCACACCATCACATTCACCATCACCATCACCTCATCTCCTCTGGACATGGAAAGGATGTACAATTAGTACATTAGGGCATCCCCTGTACAATGACATATTAGTACAGACTAATCTTTCCATGGATTGGCCTGCCAGCTATGTTGCCCAGACACACTTATAGATATAAAACAAATAAAAGGAAGAATTTGAATCAAAGTTAAAAACAGTTTGAAGCTATGCCTTAACAAACATTATTTTGTTTAATCTATTTGTAATACATACCTTAGTATAAAAACCCACAAATAGAGCATTATAACACCATGTATGTGTTCCCAACAAAAGCACTACTAACAATTCTGCAATCATAAATAATAATGTGACAAATGTATAAATCTTTCCCAAATACTGTAAGCCTACTTTATAGTACTAACCAGATAAACCAATTTTAATCACTTTCGACAATCAAGCCACGCTCATCCATTAGTAACCCAACCAAGTGAACCAGTTTGAGTTTCAACCATTTTAAATGTGCGATCATTTTGAATCTGATTAAACTTATTAGATATATTTAATGACTGGCTATTGTTCAGAATAAAAAATATTAAGCTCATAAATAAAGCTCAATGAAATCAGAAAAGTTGATCCAAAGAGGGCCATTCCTTGTCAAGTCATTCAATATTTCAAATTTGGCTCAGCAGAGACAGTACAAAATTCTGACATGCAATTGCAAAATAAATGATTAGGCCTACTCAAGCTATAAATGAGTTAAAAATCTGGATTATTATCTCTAGATTATTTTATAAGTTTTCATATAATATGTAACATTAATAGCTTGGGACAGTTTTCAATTTCAAGGTCATTCCATTGAATATTTGACCTTGAATTTCTCATAAAGATAATTGTAAAAAAAATTGAAAAAAATCACACATGTGGAAAGTTTCAATATGGGATTACACTGGCTTTTTCCTTGTGTCACTTGACACTGAATGACCCATTAGTGTTTGTAAGTTAAGGCCCTGCCTACCCTCTCTGGCGGTGTTTGAGCTTTCAGCTCTCAAAATAGATGGCGTTGCTAACGTTATACAAACTGGTGAATTCCAGGCATCAGGCTGGCAGCATTACTGGTTTGTTTAAACAATTGGGAGGCTGGCTGACTGTGACTGGTAATCAGTAAAGGCCATTACCAGTCAAGGCCGCAAGCAAACTTTTCCTAGAACTGATAGAGATAAGAAGTGTAATGAAGGACCGTAGTGTAGGCGACCAAGTTGGACTAAACGGGGGGAGATATAACGTCAAGATACAATCACACTCTCGAGCAGAAAAATTAGCTTACCCATTCCAGCCAGCTAGACGTCCATTAACCTGTAGTACCACTTTTGAATTTTGAACCTTTTTGATGCCAAAGTTTTGTACTAGTTTTGTACCCGTACCCGTTTTGAGTAATTAGCATATCAACGTGGTGACTCCAGGTTAATGCTGTTGTACCACTTTTGAATTTGTTTCATGCCAAAGTTTTGTACTAGTTTCGTACCATTTTGTACCACAAATAAAAAGCATTTTACTCGTACCCATTTTGATTAATTAGCATATCAAAGTGGTGACTCAATGTTAATGCTGTTTTACTACTTTTTAATTTTGAACTTTTTTCTATGCCAAAGTTTTGTACTAGTTTTGTACCGTTTTATACCACAAATAAGTTTTGTACCCATACCCATTTTGAGTAATTAGCATATCAAAGTGGTGACTGCAGGTTAATGCTGTTGTACCACTTTTGAATTTTTTGATGCCAAAGTTTTGTACTAGTTTTGTGCTGTTTTGTACCACAAATAAAAAGTTTTGTACCCGTACCCAATTTGGTTAATTAGCATATCAAAGTGGTGACTCCAGGTTAATGCTGTTTTACCACTTTTAGATTTTTTCATGCCAAAGTTTTGTACTAGTTCTGTACCATTTTGTACCACAAAGAGAAAGTTTTGTACCCGTACCCATTTTGAATAATTAGCATATCAAAGTTTCACGTGACTCCAGGTTAATGCTGTTGTACCACTTTTGAATTTTTTTCAAATAAATATCTGGTGAGGGTAGTGATAAATAATAATGTATACCTATTTATCAGAGAAAAAATTATTTAAGGTAAAATTAGAGATAACTTATGTTTGAAGATTTTGTCACTAACTATAATAACCTATACGAGAGAGTATGTAGCTTACGATTTTGTCGTACCATTTATTTTAGTTTATTAGTAAGCAGGTAAAATAAAAAATAACTAAAATTTAATGTGCTAAATTTGGCCACTGTGCTTTGTTTAATTTTTTAAATTTAAAGGCTAAAGAGGCAATAAAATATTTTAAAAGCAGTTTCATTTCGAAGACTATAACAATTTTGACTATAAATATATCTGTTATTTTTATTACTGATATCACCACGTCATACTACCTGTTCATGTTATATGCATATATGATAATCTAATTGGGTAGTAATGAGGAAAGAAGCATTTGAGAGGTTATCTACCAGCATTTTTATTTTGGTAGATGGGGAAACAATTTAGGAAAAACTACCCTCAATAGACCCGACCAGGATTTGCACCCCAAGTGCTCCGCTATCAGCAGGCCAAATTAACACTGTAGTGGCACCTTAGACCACTCAGCCACTGAAGTGGGTATCTGTTATTTAATACAGTGTTTACAGTTTTCAAACATCTATAGGATTTACACAATTTTCCAGAAATAAATGTTTTTGGGAATAATTTTTTATCCTATTGGTAGAGTTTAACTTGAGTAATATCTCCATGGTGTCAGCCTGCAAGCAGGCTATACCAATCGAGAGGCTGCCGTATGTTGGCGAAGATAGTGCCAACATTTTCAAGATGAGGGTGCCATGTGGTTAGCACAACGAGCCCTCCAGACTTCTATCTCAGTTTTCTAGACTGAAGCGCTACTTATTCATTCAATTATCTCCTCATTTGTCCTCACGAGGTTGATTTTGGTTCCGTTTCAGACCCACTGCTTCACAGACAGAATTAGGGGCACTGGGGATCAAACCTGGGACTTCAGGATCTGAAGCCAGTAAATCTGACCACTATACAACAAAGGCGGTCGGGTATCAACTACTTACATACTTGCTTACTTTATGGCATTGGGAACACAAAAGTTCATTAACTTTAATGGTTTTAAATATATTTTACTTATCATCAGCTTCATGTCGGGGTCAATATTGCTAAAGTACTATGACTGATCACTGAGCGCGTAAATTAATCAGCTCTAGTAACTTGACTAGTTCGATTCCCTGTTAGGTTGAACTTACTTAGTACTAGCGTGATACGAACTCGGCCAAGGCACAAGAGATTTTGAACATACAATAAGTGCGTTACAGAGTGTTAGTAACATTTACTTTCAGCTAAGAGCTTTTTTTTTAAAAAAAAGTACTTGAAATATCAGAATAATCGCTACATTGTTATATAGAAATATTTATGTGTATCTTAATTTTAATATTATTTCTACAGTAAATAAAATAGTATCGCAACTCATCCATTGTACTTAAATTAGTAGATACAGATAGCCTAAGCGCCAGTAATATGCATACCATTAAAAAAACTTACCCTTTACGACAAGCAGTTAAATAATCAATTATATCTTTGAGTTTCTTTGTGCGCCCTTTCTTCATAAACTTGTTATTCACAAGGATATAAAATAATATTTTGTAAATACTTCTCCACCTCAAAATTTATACAATCCATTGGATTTTGTTCGAAAGCAAAAAGGTCACATATTATTAATTATATAAAAAGTATTCACCGTGGGTTCTTATTGTTCGGGATTCGATACATTTCTTCTGAAACGAGCACACAAACTGCGAGAATGCAACAGGTTCAAATTAAAAGTAATCACATTTAGAAAGCTAATAAAATAAAATTAACATTTTCACACCTTGACTACCAAAAACTTCGTTCACTAACTTTTTGAAAAATAACTTATTCCAAAGTCCAATGAGAGTCAAATCCTAGACCGTAAAATAAAAACTAGTATATAAAATTATACTGAGAACGTCTCCAAATTACAAATTACACTATATAGCCTTTACACTGGACACTCTATTGCCTTTACACTGGACACTCTATAGCCATTACACTGGACAGTCTATAGCCTTTACACTGGACACTCTATAGCCTTTACACTGGACACTCTATAGCCATTACACTGGACAGTCTATAGCCTTTACACTGGACACTCTATAGCCTTTACACTGGACAGTCTATAGCCTTTACATTGGACACTCTATAGCCTTTACACTGGACAGTCTATAGCCTTTACACTGGACAGTCTATCGCCTTTACACTGGACACTCTATAGCCTTTACACTGGACAGTCTATAGCCTTTACACTGGACACTCTATAGCCTTTACACTGGACACTCTATAGCCTTTACACTGGACACTCTATAGCCTTTACACTGGACAGTCTATAGCCCTTACACTGGATACTCTATAGCCTTTACACTGGACACAAGTTCAGCTGAGCCCCATTCAGTAATCTCATGAGGTTCATAAGCCTTGACTGTCTTCCTTTGTTGTACTAAACAAAAACTGCTTATATAGAACAATTGTTTATCATTAAAATTATTCTTAAAAATGTGTTGAAACTAAATAAAATATCATGAGCTTGCTTTTTAAAATACTTGAATAACACAATATGTTATTAACACCTCAGTAAACATTTGGTAAAAACATTTTGCCTCTTTGTAATGTTCAACTAAATTTAAATGTTTCATAATTTTTTAGCAATGACAAATCAACTGATGAATATGAAGAGAACAAAAGAAATGATGACTATGATGATGATGATGATGATGAAGAAAAAATACCAGCAGAACCTGAAGACGAGACCAATGATAGGTAGAGTTGTCTTAATGAAACTAATGCATTGTTAACACTTCAGAGCCTCACTCACTTAGATTTATAGAAATTTGTAAATGCTGTGTCTCCATTTTGTTATCTGATTTGTGACTAATAATCTACTTTCATAACAGAACTACTAGAGAGGAGAGGAACGCTCATATACAACTCAAGTTGAAACATTTTCACATGAACTAAAATTATTGCACATTTTTAACTAAGCTAATTTTTTTAGTTCCGCGTCTTACTACCCATTTGGGTTATATGCCTACGCACTAATTACACTAATTGTTTTAGGGATAAGAAGGTTATATTAATAGGAAGTATACCTGCATTTGTGTGGTGGGAGAGTGGTGAACACGAAGGAACAGTAACAATAAACATGAGTTTACCACATTATTTGGCTCTCAATAATACTGATTTTCTTTCCTTGAGTAGACTTTATTTTTTCATACTCAATATTAAAATGTCTTGATTGTACATTTTTGTTTATCTCTCTCACTGTCCTCATTGTAAAACATAATTTGAGCTTCATTAATACTATCCAAATAGATCTGATAACTTTTGTCCACTCTAGCACCAACTCAGCACAACCGGATATTGCAGATGATTGTGAGTGGAAGCCTGCGGCAAGTCACCTTGAAGGACCACTTCGACGCAGCCCTCGCACACAAACCTTCCCTCTCAAACTCCATGTCCGCAGAAGCACCAGGAACATTGGCACAGATGATGCTGCAGACCACAAAAACAAGATACAGCCTAAAGAGGCGAAGAAAAAAGAAAAGAAAATTAAAATAGATTCATATTCAGGAAAACACATTATATTGGGACCACAAAGAAAAAGTGTTGATTGTAGCATACTACCTGATGTTTTAGTTTCCTTAGAACCTCTTCAATCATTACCTCATTCGATTGGTTCGTGCGGTGACCTACAAACCTCAAAACTAGAAGAAACGCCAGGAACTAATATCGATGAAGACGTGGTGTGTTCAACTGTAGACAGTTCTCTCATGGAACTTGCAACACAGGAAAAGTCTGAGTGGTTAGGGAAAGTAGCCGACGAGTGTGTTGGAAATGTTGAGAATATTGTTAAACTACTAGACATTCCAGATCCTGTTATATCGACAGAAGGTAGAGCAGCTTCCCCTCTGGTAACCCCTGGTTCAGAGGTTCATATTGAGGTAGGAGAGAGAGTAAAATTAAAACGTAGGAAAAAGAGGTGTCATGCCACACAAGAAGCAATTCAAACCTCTGAGGAGAATTGTAACAGCGTAAGAGGAGACCATTCCCATATTAGTAAGCGCAAGAGAAGGAAACACAAACATGGAGAACATAGTACAAAAAAGTATGTATTTCCTTATTTAGTACGTTTTTAATTATGAATATTATAACAGTTACACTTGAATAAGCATGCACATCTTGGTATCTTGGAATATCCTGATGCTAATATTTACTAAACAGTAGACCTATAATAATTTAGCATGTTTATATAATTATATTACTGACTAATTTTGTAGTTGTTATATTTAGTTAAGAATCAAAAAGAGGGTATTTAAAGGGTAAAGTTAGTGAGATAGAACATAATACTGCAGAGGAAGTAATTGGAGGCTGTCAATGTGGATTTTGACGAAATAGATAAACACTGGATTGGATTTTTACTACTAGGCAAATATTAAAAGAAAAAAAAGTGGGAATAAAACTTGACGATATATTAATTCCTTCTTCTTCTGTGAATTTGTCCTGAGACAGGTATCAACCAGATATTGTCCCTTTTCTTTGGTCCTGAGCGTCTTTTCTCATATTTTTGTAACTTCTTCCTTTCCTGATATCTGTTAGCATTCCAAACTTTCTTCTTCATATTCCTTTTTGTCATGCTCTCTTCCCTTCCATGATCCTCTTAATTAAACAATCCCTACGAGGTGTGAGGCCCAACCAAGGTGTTTTTCTCTTCATTATCATCTTTATCAGGCTTCTTTCATATCCTACCCTCCTCAAAATTTCCTCATTCCTCACCCTGTCCATCCTTCTCCACAACCACATTTCAAAACCCTCCATATACCTTTGTTCCCTATTTCTGACTGTCCACATTTCAGATCCAAATGTCTCCACACGAAATACTTTGCAAACCTTTTCCTTAACTCACTTGGGATTTTCCCCACTGTTAGCAATCCCCTCACCCTTCCGCGTGCTCCCTTCTTCATAACTATCCTGCCTTAACTTCCTCCATACAGTATCCATTCCAAGTTACCTTACTCCCCAAATATTTGAACTGCCTTACTTGTTCTGGTTTCTTCCCCTCAATGGATATAACAACATTGCCTTCTTCCTTTACAACATTAATCCCTTTCGTCTTACTGATGTTTACCTTCATTCCAAATTTATTTATCACTCTTATAATACCATCCATCATGTCCCACAGTTCTTCCTTCGACTCTGCCAACACAGTTGATCGTCTGCATACTTAATGGTTTTTAGTTGTTCTCCACCTACTACAATGCCTCGTGTCCTTTCTAGAGCCTTCTCTTTCAACTTATCGGTGTGTATTTTGAAATGTGCTGGTGACATACAACATCCCTTTTGCACCCTTCTTCCTATGCTCATCTCTTCCGTTTCATTCTCCTCCACTCTCACCACCACACTCCGTCCTATGTACAGCTTCTTTATTAGTTCTTTATCCTTTCAATCCATACAAATGTTTCTCAAAACCTGCAGTAGCATATTCCAGTCCACTCAATTAAACTCTTTCTCCTATTCAATAAAACAAACATACCTGTTCACTTCCAAAACTCGTTCTGCTATTAATTATGTAGATTTAAAAAGAAACAAATTAACTTTACCTAAATTACATTTTTGGCTATGTTTAGGATACCCAAAAAACTTGTAAAGCCAATTAAGGTATGTTTTACAGATACAGATAGGGGATTGGATGGATGTTACTTATCAGATATTTTCTAAATCTATAATGGGTTGTAATAAGGAGATGTACTTTTCCCATTACTTTTAAATCTAACTTGAGAGTATGCTAGTAGAGTAATGCAAGGGAGTATAGAAAGGTTGGCATTAAACAGTACAATGCAGCTGCTAGGGTACACAGATGATTTAGCTTTGTTGGGTAATAGTAAGAAAATAGGTTTAGAAGTGAATGCTGAAAGGACTTGAGTATATGAACACACAGAGAACACAGATTGGGGACATTAATCTAGATATTACTTCTAACAAAATCATTTGACAGGGTTAATGAACTTAAATATTTAGGAACAATTTTAACTAGCAATAACAATATTAGAGTGGAAATTAGGAAAAGAATAGGGTCGGAATACACATGCTACTACTCAGTCAGCAAGTGGTTGACATCTTGTCTGCTTTCAAGGAATGTAAACCTCAGAATATTCAAAACCATTATTTTCCCGGTTGCTCTCTCTGGGCTTGAAACGTGGTCGCTTACCTTGCACGAGGAAAATAAATCTAGGGTGCTCAAAACAAGGGGCTTAGAAAGATATTTGGTCCAAACAGGGATGAGGCTACTAGGGCTGGAGGAGGCTACATAATAATGAGTTACATACCCTGTACTCATCACAAGTTATTGTTAGGATAATAAAATCATTGAATGGTCAACCAAAAGTAAAATGTTTCAATTGTCATTCTCATTGTCATTCTCATTGTCTCTCAAGTGTTAACCACATAAGATCTTCGTAAGTTTCTGAAAGTAATACAGAAGATGCAGGGGAAAAAGGTTAGGATTTGTTTTATATGAAGCAAGTACATGAAATAAGGATAGGATTTGTTATATATGGAAGAATTTAATTATTATTTTGGAATACCTACTTAACAAAATCAAATTATCAACTCGGTTTGTGCAAAGGTTTGGGGCTTGTTGTTGAAACTGCATGCAAACTATTTGTCTAATTGAACTTACCTGATGTTTTGTTTATAGAAAGAACCATGATATTCGCAAAGCTCCTCAGGATGGAATCCTTATGGAGACGACTGTACCTGGGACACAGTCTGTAATGGAGACTGACAACTGCACAACAAAAGCTACAGCACAGCCAAGTGAACTGGGACCAAAACAGATTGACAGTGGTGAAATTGAGCAAAATACGTTGCCAACACAAGTACTACAACGAGTAGCTATTAAAATAAAACTTTGTAGTGATTGTAATCTTAGACATATTCAAGATGCTTGCCCTTTGAATAACCCTGTAACTGTTATTTGTGATTCAATTATGTTCAATGATTGGCAAACACAAACTTTTTCTAATCTCAAAAGTGAAATAGATGTTTCAGAAAATTATATTTGTGACTCTATCACACCAGGAACGAATGGCTTAATAGATTATGGTATTAATAAATTTAATTCAGTTAAAAGTATAGAAAATGGTGAAAATGACACTCATATAGAATGTTCAGATGCTAAAAGGAATTGTGTTGATCATAGTGTAATAATTTCTCCAAATTGTGATGGAGATTCTTCTCACCATTTGTCTTGCAGAGCAATGAGCTACGAGGATGAAACCTGCGATGAAACAAGTGTTCCAAAGTATGACAGTGTGAAAGTTAAGATCGAAGGAAGTTGCACGGGTGACCAGGACTTAATTAGTGAAAAACCAAGTTATGCTCGAGCATCTCTTCCTGCTGTGTTGGATATTCAGACAACTGACTCTGGTAAAGAGCTGTGCATTTTGGCTCGTTGCTCTATATGTCAGTACACTCAGTTTGGGCCACTTGTGGGACAAATCATCAAGGAGAAAGATATCCCAGATGACTTCAGTATGAAACACATATGGGAGGTGAGGGAGTAATATTTGGTGAGTGATTACTCATATGTTTTATTTTTGTCTGAAATGTCACCTTGTTTTGATCAGGTTGGCCCCGAGTCTGAGCGTAGCTACATCAGTACAATGGATGCAGACAGCTCTAGCTGGATTCGGTATGTGCGCCCAGCACCAACCCGTGACTTGCGCAATGTGGTTCCAGTGTCTAGAGATGGTGCTCTTTATTTAGTTACACTTGTCGGCATTCAAGAAGGAGAGGAACTTTTGTATTGGGCTGATGATACGACCACATCCTGGGCTAGGAAGAAAATGGAAAAAACAAGTGAGTTTTCAGTGTATAATTTATGTCTGCTGTGTCAGATACAATGACTGGACTGCGGTGGTAGTTCTGAAGTTAACTCTCTGGAGTAAAACAAGTATACTCCACATTGTTATCTAGACAAGCTTACATTGAACTCTGATAATAATTAATGTTAGTTCTCTTAAGGAAAACATCACAGATTTGTTTAAATTTGACATTCATGTCACACCCTTGTTAATATCTAACTAGTACTTTGCATTCTTCTACTGTACTGCCTGGGTGATAGGGTTTAGGCCTCCAAATCTATATTCTGTACATGACATAAGTAAAGGATGCTTTCTACCAACCAAGTGCAAGTTGGTACACTAGCTAAGTCCTTGTGGGTGCAGACCATGGCGGCCTGCCTAGGCCAAGGTCGAGGTCATCGAGACCAGATAGTATATACTATGTTGCCATGTATTGAGGAGCTGCTGAATAACTCGCATATCAGACAAGTTTAGGTTTACTTTAGTTACAGGTTTGTGTGGATCTTTTTATCCACACATACTAACACATTTTATATTTATGTTTTATTCTTTCGTTTTCCCCCCTCATGTTTGTTCTTCCTTCATTATTATCTTGTTCACTCTCCCCTTCTCACTTTTGAGAGTATCTATGAAATTCAAACTCTTTAAGGCTGTCCAATTGTGTCTGCAGTTCAATGTGAATCTTGGTGACATACTCAAATCTTGTTGCTTATAGAAGGATTTTCATATTCTGGAAAAGAAATAAGTTAGGTTAGGTAACTAGAGGGTCCAAGGACCACACATAGGCTTGTTGATTAAAAGCTGCCAAATTGATAAAGTCCTGTGGGCTGACATGTTATAAAGGGAAGTCCACAGTCTGGATTGGGTCACTTGTCCTCTTACATGCTCTTTCAAACATCTTAAGGACCCCTACTAACAAAAGTTGATTGATATTGTTACCTTAAGAAGGAACTCTACACGCATCTTTGGTATCATGGTCTAACATGTTACTCTCGTATTAAACTGGATGGCCATTGACAAAGAGGTCGGGATTTGAATCCCTGTAAGGCTTATTGCCAAAGTGCAGGTACATTTCCTCCAAACAAGCTTTACTTTACTCATCACCATATAACTAGAATAATTAGTATTTGTGCACAACCTAAATGAAGTTGAGGGGAGAGTGAGTGTATGGAAGTGTGTTGAAGAGCCATGGAGTACAAGTTAAGTCAAAATATATGTGGATTTTCTTGCTAGGGCGATAGAATGGCTCATTAATGCAATAAAGTTTTTGCTAAAGTCACATCAAAGTCTGGTATCGAGCTGTACTTCAGCAAGGACCATACTCTGATGATATTCCTCAAGATGTTGTAACGCACATGGTCTACCAAGACGACATATTTTGATAGTGCTTTGTTTTTACAACATAATATGGTGGGCCTAATTTATCTGGATGGTTATTTATTGACGCCCTTTTCTTAGCCAACATAGTCCCAACTTCATTTTTTATATTTTTTATAATTGCATGATTCTGGATCTGTCCCTAAAAATAGCTTTGTTCTTCCACATTTAAATGTTTATTTTTCACCTTCTCCACCATTTTAACCAATATCTATTCGTTTCTATTCAATTTTGTCAAGGCTATGAGCAAAATTGTCATTTTAGAAGGCAGTGGATGTAGAGAATTTTATTTTCCTTCAGGGTGTAGTACCTCTGTTTAAGATGTCATCATGTGACTGTGAGCCAGACGTTATAGCAAGGTATCTGATAAACTTGACTTTGACATTACTTGTACTTGACTCATACTTCGCGCTTGCTTAGCATCATTCTTGTATACCGCCCTTAATTGTTAATTTTGAAGACCAGTGATTCTGGATTCAAGGGTTTTATTAAATATTTATTCTATTGTTGTTAAAAATAAACCATAATTTTTTGTTATTATTTAACCTGTTTCAATTCTCATTCTTGAACTCAACGATAAACTAAAAGAACATATTTAGTTGAGCAAACATCTTGACCATTAAAACACAAAAGGGGCCTATTTTGACTTTATAATGCTTATTTATTTTGGTGACTGCTGTTGAAGGATGGAGCTGGCAGGTGAATCACAGACCCTCACAGGGGTATGATCTTGAGATGGTCTGGGTTTCACATGATCTTGGGGTCAGTAAATTTAGGGCAGTCGGACTGGGAGGCTGTTTGAAAGCAGCACTCGGAGATTAACCAACATGGTTTTGGGTAAAACTTGTAGTCACGTTTTAGAATGTTGTTTATTCTATTTAGATTAGGATTGTATCGTGTTGGGAGAGGGATGTCCTGAACTTTAATTGGATTGATCTTTTCATTTTTTCATCAAGCTAGATTACATAACTTTACCAAAAGATGTGAAAAATGGTCTTTTACACCTATAACAGCTTACCACAGTTTTTTAAAAATGTTTAACAATTTTTGTTTGGATTCAAAATGGAAAAGGCTTGGGCCACTCTTTTTGTTATAAAATGAAAATAATGCCGAAATATAAAAACTTGCTTTGTATTTAAATGTGTGACAGAAGAAAGGAAGGATAAGTCAATTTGTGCTTTGTATTTAAATGTGTGACAGAAGAAAGGAAGGAGAAGTCACATTTGTGCTTTGTATTTAAATGTGTGACAGAAGAAAGGAAGGAGAAGTCACATTTGTGCTTTGTATTTAAATGTGTGACAGAAGAAAGGAAGGAGAAGTCACATTTGTGCTTTGTATTTAAATGTGTGACAGAAGAAAGGAAGGAGAAGTCACATTTGTGCTCTGGATTATTCCCACATTTTTTCCTCATTCTGCTTCACTCAGTTTATCTTTCATTAATTTATCACCCTCGTATTATAAATAGAAAAATGAAGAGAGTTTTTATTTAATTTAGCATCACGTCTTACTACATCTTCAGGTTATATGCTTATCTACTAATTGTGCTAATATATATGTAAATATAACCTTCCTAGTCCTTAAGGCCATTAGTGTAATTAGTACATAAGCATATAACCTGAATGGGTAATAAGGTTAATATATACAATTATGTACTAATTACGCAAATGGTTTTAAGGATTAGGATGGTTATATTTAGAGGATGTGTACCCTCATTTGTGTGGAGGGAAAGTGGAAAACCATTTTGTAAAAATCACGCTGAGTACACCCGACTGAGATTCAAACCTCGATCTTCCCGTCATCGGCAGTCTGGTAAACTGCAAAAGTAGCACCTTTAAACCATGTGACCAGCGAAGCAGGTCATTTATATAATGATGGTTTTATTCCTTTTGTTGAATGACCCACTTGTAATCAAATGTGTTTCTGTTTGTAGATTGTGGTGGCTGCAACCTGCGATTCACACATCCTCTGTACTATCGCCTGCACTGTACTGTATTCCACGACCCAAACTTCAGCCTGACGATACGGAAGTACCACTGTAAAGTATGCGGGACGGCAGTTTTGGGCAAAGAAAACATCATGAAACATGCAGCAGAAATGCACGACGGAAAAGGTGCATACCAGTGCCAGTATTGTAAAAAGGTATACTTTGTTTACACTTGGCTATTTAGTTGGTTAGTGTCTATTTTACAAAGCCTTAAAATGATTTTTTACCTTTATACCCCTGGTTTTTTGCGTTAAAAAATAAAATTGTCTAGGAAATTGCTTGCGAACTAAGACTGTGTACATCCCTTAAATCAATTCTCGCATTTTCTGTGTCCACTGGTGCCTCAAAGACAAACGTTGTCCTCTTGTGTGTCTCTGTATTCATAAATAACAGCCAATTGTGTACTACACGTTAATGTGTGTAGTACCTAAGAACCACCTCTTTGTCTTACATTAAAGACTGGTGACGCAGTAGTGTCGGTCCAATCAGTGGTAGTGTCTTTTGTAATATGGCTGTTGTTAGATCCACTTACCATTATCTATTTATCATTCTAGTTTTTAAATAAATCTAAAATACCTCAAGATTGTTTTATAACATTGGAAGTTGATAAAAATAAAGAAAAGAGAAAAACATTTTTTTTACATCCCTTACTGTTTCCAGCTTATGGTCTGGATCGGTTTTTATTCAAACCATATATTTTCCATTACCGGCTTGCTAGGCCTGTAGTAGCTTTATAAGACTAGGACAGGCACAACATCCAGTCCCTTGCCATCAATCTATCATTGTGAAATGGTAAAACCATATTTTCATCAATGATAAATGTTTTGGCCATACCAGAAATCTAACCAAGGACCCTTAGCTCAGTAGCAGACACGCTACCATTGAGCTAAGGTGTCAGACCGTAAAAATAAATTAATTTATTTAATTTAATTAAAAAAGCTCACCGAGGGAAAGAGGGAAAATGTGTCAAGAATCCTGTGCACTAAGGTGATATCTTATATCTTCTATACACACATTTAAACATTGATTTTAACACAAATTGAGTAATATTTCGGGATTGTTGGCTTTATCAAACTAAAAGAGAATAGGAAATACACTTTACACAAACACTGAACTATTCCATCATGTGCTTATGACTATTTCTACAGATTAAAGAAAGATGGTGTCACCTTATTGCATTGGATTCCTCCCACATTTTCGCTCGGTGAGCTTTCTTCTTTAAGTTTATACATATTAGTTTATTTTTCCTTTTTTTAATTCCATCAATTTTCATTATTTTAAAATTATTTAACCATTGGGCCACCTCATTGCTAAATATTTTAAGATAAATTTTGTGAATGTGCATTAATTAGGCAGTGCATGTATTTCACGATGGACAGTAACATTATTTTTTACAATCATATTCCAAAGAGGTAAATTACCATTTCAATAACAAAAATTAAAATTTTAATTAAAAACAGTTTGAGGGAAAGCTATTTTAAAATTCATGGGTTTATTAAATATTTATTCTATTGTTGTTAAAAATAAACAAGAATTCTTGGCTAAAATTTAACCCAAGTTTCATTTTTTATTTATTGAATTCAAAGATAAATAAAAGGGAAAGATGTATGATGGTGAACATAACAATATTGAAAAAAAATTGGTGCCTATTTTAACTTTATGATGCATATTTTAGTGCATCTTTAGTGCTTAAAAATCTTCCCCTAGTTATAACTAATAGAAAACTACAATTTTTTTATTGGCATGCCTTTGTGATATTGTATTGACTATCAATATAGGCTACAGTGAAATCTCTTGATATCAGGCACTGCTGGGATAAAACAAGTTTGTTAAGAGGTGTCTGTTATTGGGGGAAAAAAAAAATATATATATATATATATACACACACAAGGTGTGGCTACTAAATAACCAGACTCATTTTTTTTTGTCGCTTACCTGGGGCCTCAGCAACAACCAGCAGGGTCATATATTGATCTATGTTATTTTCTCCCTCTACCTTCTAAATTTCAAGGTCGTGTGACCGACAGTTCAGCCGTAGCCTTTGTTCAAAGTGGACCGTGTACCTTAGCTCTGTCGGAATTATGTTGAGTGTGTTGACGTGAAGTTTCTTGTAAAACTTGGGAAATCCGCTACAGAAATGTACACTTTGTTAAAGAAAGTTTATGGTGATAAGTGTTTATCTCGTTCTCAAATGTTCGATTGGTTTAAAAAAAATAAAGGAGGGATCGAAACAGATCAAAGATGATCCGCGCCCCGGTTGTCCTCGCACATCAAAAACAGAAGTTAATGTTGAAAAAGTGAGTGAAATCGTTCGAAAAAATTGACACCTGAGCATTCGAGCAATTGCTGACTTAGTTAATATCGATAAGGAAACTGTTATACAAATTTTACATGAAAATTTACACATGAAAAATTTTTGCTCTAAAATGGTTCCAAAACTGCTCACTCCTGAGCAAAAGGAAACTCGAATGAACATTTGTGCTGACATCCTTCATAAAATCGAAAATGATCCAAACTGTTTAGAAAATGTGATAACTTGTGACGAATCATGGTTTTTTCAGTTCGATCCTGAAACTAAGTGCCAATCCATGCATTGGAAGAGTCCTAGTTCACCGAGACAAAAGAAAGCATGGATGAGCAAGTCAAAATTCAAAGCAATGATTATAGTATTTTTTATATCCGAGGGATTGTTCACATTGATTGGGTACCTGAAGGTCAGATTCTTAACCAGGTTTACTCTAAGGAGGTTTTGACAACCCTTTGTGAACTCATGAGAAGAAGAAGACCTGAAATGTGGAAGAAGGGCTCGTGGATTCTTCACCAGGACAATGCACCAGCACATAGAGCGCTGTCTATCCAGAGGTTTTTGGTGAAGCACAAGATTCTGGTGTTGGAACATCCACCTTACTCACCTGATCCAGCCCTGTGAACCTGTCTTCTGTTCCCGAAGATCAAGTCTGCACTGAAAGGAACCCGTTTCGAGTCTCTTGATGCTGTGAAGGGAAAAACGCTGAAGCTCATGAACAGACTCTCAGAAAAGGACCTGAAACATTGTTTCCGACAGAGGAAGATTCGTATGGTGAGTTGTGGGGATCGGGGAGGGGACTACATTGAAGGTGATAACATGTCCATTGAGTAATTTTGTAAATACAATTTAGAGAATCTGTCTGGTTATTTAATAGCCAAACCTCGTATATTTTTTTCAAATCATACTTCTTGGACACAGTTTAATCTATATGAATCTCTATACTCTGAATATTATCTACATCAATCTAATAACTGCACTTTGTAGTATTATACATGCTGACCCAAAAGTCAGGACACAAAGGCTAAATGTAGTCGAGTTATTTAATAACATCTTCAACATGCTGTCCAACCTTAGTGTTGAAGATTTCAACACGCTCTGAAAGATTGATATAAACACGATGCAGTAACTCCATATTTCTGTCGATCCTAGCACATTAATTGATGATGTGGTCCTTTAGATGATTAATAGCTATGATTTTCATTGCGTGCACCCTTTCCTACAGTACACCCCAGGATAAGAAATCGAGGGGACTATTGTCTGGTGAGCGGGGAGCCCATTCCAAACAGCCACGCCTTCCAATCCAGTTAGGGAAATTCTCATCCAACCAGTGTTATACAACCGTGGTGTTATGAACAGGGGCCCCACCTTGTTGGAACCACTCAGATAGACCTTCGTCTGACCTGTCGATTTGGGGCATTAGCTGGTCGCCTAACATGGTGAGGTATGTTTCACCTGTGACGCCCCAATCAAAGAAAAGGTATTTCCACAATCCACACCACATCATATTCCTCTTCACCCCTTGTGGTTTGGACGGGTCTGTCCAATGCGGGCTGGTTTGTGACCAGTATCGAACATTCTGTCGGTTGACCTCACCATCAATGTGAAACAAGGCTTCGTCGCTGAATAACACAGTCTTCTGTGAAGCGGTCATTTTCATCCAACTGATTAGAGAGCCATTCACACATCTCCAATTGTCGGTCTGGATTGTCCTCGGTTAAGCTGGGCAAGACCTGTAACTTGTACGGGTAAAAGCGCTCGGATTTTAAAATCCTGAAGATTTCGCGAGGCATACTCGGTTCCAAGGATGTCCTGCAAATTGACTTTTCAGGGCGTGCTGTGACATTCACAATGACAACTTCCCTCGTGTCATTGTCCATTACAGTTGATCGTCCGGAACGGGGTTTGTTCAAGACACTGCCTGTTTACTTGAATTTCCTAACCACCTTCCCCACTGCACCAAACAAAACGAGTGTCCTTCTGGGATGATGTGCATTGAAAGCCGGTGCTATCGGTCGATATGACCACCCCTCACATCCACTCAACAGTACCGGGCCAATACATTCTTCCAATAAATTCATAGTCACTCTGTGAACAAAACAGAAATAATTTAATAATACCTGTGTGTCCAAACTTTTGGGTCGCCCTGTATTCAAAATAATTATTACTAATGAATAACTATTTTACATAGCTTATTATACAAATTGCATAGTACTTACAACATTATGGAAATAGAATTAAATGTGAACAGTGGGCCTTCTATACTATATGTGCACACAAGCCCAGACAACTCCCAATGTTTCGTTAGGAGTGGTAGCTACAACCTTAATGTACTGAAGGTAACTTCCCTAGAAGGGGAAGGCGGGACTCCTGACATTCCTACACTCAAATACTATAAATAGACTGTTTTTATTTCAATTTTCGTACACTGTTTAGAGATTAATATGAATACATATGCATCTCTAAAAGTGTCTGTTTCCGTTACTGAGAAAGTTTGTTATTTGGAAGTTATTTCACTGTAAGAGCCCGTATTATTTTGCCGGGAAAATTTAAACTGTCCATTATAAAGAAGAATCTGCAACTCTGAGATGTCCTTTAAGGGAGTTTTCACTGTAATATAACTGTTAGATAATTTTAGTCTTAGTTTAAAAAAGAAAGTGGAGGGTAGATGTTAAGTAACAGCAATACAGCTTAGAAATAGATTTTGGAACCACATGGTGGTACAAGTGTACACACCTAACTCTCAGGGAATCAAAAAGTTCCTATAAATAGTTTACAACCCATTTTTAAAAACTCTCCTCCTTACTGATTCATACTTTGATTATTTGGCATCATATTCATTGTTTGTAACTCACTATTGGAAGCACGCCTAATCATAAGTATTTTCCAAAGTGATGACATTTTCTCTTCTAGTTTTTCTTGCGCCTAAACTACCTAGAAATGCACCGAACTTATGGATGTGCTTCAAATCCACAACGAACGAGACCTTTGTGTGATTTTTGTGGCCGTAAATTTTGTCAACCTCAGAAATTAAAAGTTCACATCAAAAGAATGCATAGTGGTGAGTAATTTTTGAATTTCAAAAAGATTTTCTTAATAATTGTCATTAAATGTAGTGCAGAGTTAAATATATGTATTTGTGTGTCAACACAGTCAATCTTGGCACTATAAAGTATTACTTTTCAATAAAACATTGATACTTTTTTATTTTACATCCATATTTAGGATTTCTATGAAATGGTTCATCTTAATCTCCCTATCAGTGTAGTAGAGAATACAGTATATAGTTTTCATTCTAAAGTCTACAATTAGATGTTTATCCATTCAAAACAAATAAATTATGCTAATTCTTAAGGTAATATACATAGGTGTCAGAACTAGGACATGGATACACTAGCCCCCTCCCCATAACTTGATATTTTGCAAGGTAAAGGGGGAGGAGGTTTTAGGAAAATTGTGCAACTATCTACTCCAGATTCTCACCCTGCGACCAGTAACATTGAACAAACTTGATTAGGTTTATCCTTTATATCTCCTAATAATATACACACGAGTCCGGCTTGTTCCTTATATATTATTGTGTGGTTAGGAAGCAAACAAGTTTTGATGTTTTGACAGATTATACTGAAACAATCAATTAAATACAATCATACAAATCTTCTCATATAATGTATTAACTTATTGCTTGGAACAAAATTTTCACAAATAGGTTTTCAATAAACTACCCAACTAAGTTTTACTCAGAAAAACAAACAAATCATATTTTTAATCACAATAAAAAATGTATATGTAAATTACAAATAAAATTATTAATTTTATATTAAATTTAAATTTTCAAAAATCAATTGTAAAATACTCTCAAATTATTTATGTTTGTAAAAAAAAAATAAATTATCATTTACAAAAAAAATCCCCGAAATAATTATACTACCCTTAAATTAATCTATAATAGAAATTTAACATACTTTATAATTAATGTTATCATGTGAAACAATCCGAAATAATCTCCAAATACAAATTTTGAACAAAATCATGATATATTCTCAAAAGATTTCTGATTTTTCCAAAATCATTCACAAGTAAGCTACAATTAAATTATGATTTCATGGAATATAATAATAATCATTATTATTGTTAAAAATTCATCATATACCCAGTTTGAAACAAATTGTCAGTGAATGATGTCAGCTTAATAAAATTGGTAAACTCTTAGAACAAGTGAATGATTTTTTTTTATCTGGGCAGAATATTTGTTAAACATTGAAGGATGGATGGTGAATCGACACGTCTTACGTTGGTTTTGGCATGTTGAGAGGATGAGTGTAACTAGAGTGACTAAGCAAATATATGAAGGTAGAATGTGTGGATCATAAGGAAAACGTGGTTAAATATTGTTGGTGAATGTGTAAAAAATAGAAACAGTAAGTGTTTTAAGAATAAGAGAGCATGTATGACTCAGTGTATGGATATTGTTGAAGCGAAGGGATTATGCAAGGGTAGAGAAGTTTGAAGAACGTCAGTGAAGATGGATTAAATACAAAGTTGTTATTTTTTTAGTTATATGCACAGTTTCTTGCCTACCCTGTAAGAGAATGGTGTGATTAGGTATGGATGTATATATTATTGATTCAAAAATAATACAATGGAGTTTAAATATGTTTTGATAGTTATTTTACTATTGTAAGCAAACGTTTGTAAAACTTTGTCTCATTAAACATTGATGTATCTAGTTAACTAGATATTTATAGAAAGCTGATATTAAGTGTATAATCATGTTTCTCCAGATATGGCCGATGTGCTCCGAGAGTTCCAGTGTAAGATATGTTTGAAGCTGCTAGGTTCTCGAGCTGCTCTGCAACGTCACATGAAAGAGGTCCATCACAAGGATATTGTAGGAGCTTGCACATGTGACCGCTGCGGAAAAATGTTTCAGAATAAGTCCAACCTCAAGATACACATGTTAACACATTCTGGGGTCAAACCTTTCAAGTGAGCACATATCAATAAAAAATAATTTATAAATAAGTTTAATTTTGTTCATTTTTACTTCTGTATTCAGCCATTTACATAGTGTAGAAAACTAACTCTTGTAGAATTAATCGTACCTGAACAGCAATGCTTGGTAAATAGGAATGATCTTCTGTATGGATACGGCCACATCAAGTATCATATTCATAAATTATTGGAAAATGACAACTGAACACAAACCCACTTAGAGGGTTCAGAGGGCTAACGTGTCACTCTCAAGTTGGACAGTGTTCTTCTGATGACGAGAAGATGGGGTTTGAATCCCGGTCAGGTCTACTGAGTGTGATTTTTCCTAAACAGCTTCCTACTCTCCTTCCACGCAAATTCGGGTAGTTTGCCTCTAAACTCTTTCTTCTCCAGCCCTATATTGTATATGCATATAACCTGAACATGTAGTCAGACGCAACGATAAAAAAAACTGTAACTGTAACTGTAACTGTTCCCAGATGTAGAGAAAGTGGGTGTGTCGCTGCTTTCACCACCAAACAGTGTCTCCAGTTCCACTATAAGAAAGTTCATAGTTTTAGTGACGAGTCCATGCCAGTCATCGAACGGTCAGTGGCTTACACTTTTGATGCTTACTCTGGTGGGATTGTGGAGGATCCTGGAAGAGGAAAATCACCACGGTTTGACAAGGAAAGGCGAAACTCTTCAGACAACAATAGTAGCAGCTTACTCTCTTTGGACGACAGTAGTTCAGCGTCTAGTTTGAAAGCTGATATTTCTGGTACTAGTTCGGCAACAGATTGTAACACTGGTGAGTTTTTTTTGTGAGCACAAGGATTACTTTTGGTGAAGTTGATGAAAATAACATATCGGTACCTATAAATTACTTTATTTTGGAAAATTAAATGAAATCAAACTACAGTTAAATAATCTTTGTGATTTTGTTTAGTCTTAGCCGCAAGACTTTCCTAAACCTGATATTTTGATATTATAAGGTCATCATGAATAATGTTCTCACTCTAAATCTAAAAGGATTTTACAGATGTTATATAAGAATATTTTACAGATGTTATATCAGAATATTTAACAGATGTTATATCAGAATATTTTACAGATGTTATATCAGAATATTTTTTTATAAATGGCTGTAATGATTATTTTTAAATAAGATAACCAGGAACTGGCTAATTTTTTCTAACCACTGAGTCCAAGTACCTGCTAGGGCTATACGCCTAAGTACTAATTATGCAAATGGTTTTAAGGATGATGAAAGTTATATTTAGAGGTAGTGTATCCACATTTGTGTGAAGGGGGAGTAGAAAACCATTTTGAAAAAATCACTCTAAATACACTCGACCGAGATTTGAATCTCTATCTCTCTCTCCATCATTGGCAGTCTAGTTTAATGGGAGGTTAGCACCCTAGACCATAGTTGTACTCAGTGAGGGTGTAACTGGGGGTATTGCTCCTCTCTCTCTTATAGTTGTAGTCAGTGAGAATGTAACTGGGGGTATTGCTCCTCTCTCTCTTATAGTTATAGTCAGTGAGGGTGTAACTGGGGTATTGCTCCTCTCTCTCTTATAGTTGTAGTCAGTGAGAATGTAACTGGGGGTATTGCTCCTCTCTCTCTTATAGTTGTAGTCAGTTAGGGTGTAACTGGGAGTATTGCTCCTCTCTCTCTTATAGTTGTAGTCAGTGAGGGTGTAACTGGGGGTATTGCTCCTCTCTCTCTTATAGTTGTAGTCAGTGAGGGTGTAACTGGGGGTATTACATCTCTCTCTCTTATAGTTGTAGTCAGTGAGGGTGTAACTGGGGTATTACATCTCTCTCTCTTATAGTTGTAGTCAGTGAGGGTGTAACTGGGGGTATTACATCTCTCTCTCTTATAGTTGTAGTCAGTGA